>JBBDGP010000522.1:1340000-1687500 GCA_037952835.1 Lithobates septentrionalis
CAAACAACTGTCCGCCCAACACCAATCAAACTGCAGACATATTCAAAGCAGATACTCCACCCACTGGGTTATGCGAAAGTACAAGTATTGTACAAGGGTCAGACAAAGAGACTGCCATTATATATCCTAGAAAATGGGGGACCCCCTCTCTTTGGGAGGGACTGGATTGCTCACTTTGGTATGCCAGACATCACCATAAATCCCTGTAACACTGTTACAATTCCATTAGGAGATAATGAGGGATGGGTGGTGTCCCTAAAGCAACGTTTCCCAAAGATCTTTGATGACCAGTTGGGGAAAATAAAGCACGACTGTGTAAGACTCAAGCTGAAACCCAACGCTCAGCCTAAGTTCTTCAAAGCTCGGACAGTACCTTTCGCACTGCGAGCAGGAGTGGAAGCAGAACTAAGTCGGCTGGAGGAACAAGGTGTCATCTCCAAGGTAGAGCACAGCGAGTGGGCATCACCAGTTGTACCAGTAAAGAAAGCGAATGGGGACTCTTGCAGGGGGCCAAAAGTTCACCAAGCTTGATCTCAGACAAGCATATTTATAGTTTGAGGTCCATCCTTCTTCCCGCAAGTTTCTAACCATCAACACCCACAAGGGACTGTATGAACACAATCGGATGGTGTTTGGTCTAGCCTCCGCCCCAGTCATTTGGCAACGAAAAATGGACGAGATTTTGGCGGACATTCCTTTCACGCAGTGCCTGCTAGATGACATGCTCATCACAGGACAGACAGAGCAGGAACACAAGCGGAACGTGGAACTTGTGTTGGCGAGACTCCAAGAACAGGGTCTAAAAGTGAACTTAGCAAAATGCCAATTCATGGTGCCTAAATTGGAGTTTTGTGGCCACCTTGTGGATGCAGAGGGTATACACACCACGGAAGCCAAGGTTGATGCTTTATAGTCAAAGCTCCAGCCCCAACCAACGTCCAGCAGTTGAGATCATACCTTGGCTTGCTGAACTATTACCACAAATTCCTGCCAGATCTGGCACACACCTTGTTTCCGCTGAACAAGCTTTTGGAAAAACACTCAAGATGGGACTGGTCGGCTGCATGCCAATGGGCTTTTGAAGTCTCTAAGCGGAAGCTGTTGGCGTCACGCATGCTCGTGCACTATGACCTCCAGAAGCCTCTCACCTTGGCTTGTGATGCCTCACCCTATGGTCTGGGTGCTGTACTATCTCACATCTTACCAGATGGGTCAGAAAAACCAGTGGCATTTGCCTCCAGGTCTTTGACAAAAGCAGAAAGCAATTACTCACACATTGACAAAGAGGCTCTAGCGCTGATATGGGCAATTAAGAAGTTTCATCTTTACCTGTATGGTAGGGAATTCACCATACTGACAGACCATAAACCACTCCTTCAGATCTTTAGCCCTGACAAAGGCATCTCTCAGACTACTGCGGCCCGCCTCCAACGCTATGCCCTATTCTTGGGAGCATACAGCTACAAAATCCAGTATCGCGGTCATGATGCCAATGCGAATGCGGACGCAATGTCCCGACTGACAGGGAAGTTGATGGACTCTTCTCCACCGGTCAAGAGTTGTCGTTACACCAGCCTGTCCTTCTTGTCTTCTGGGGAGATAGAAGCCCATACAGCCAAGGATACCTTTCTGAAAACAATACTCTCCTGGGTACGGTCCGGTTGGCCTGCAACCGTCACACAGGATTATGAACCTTATTTTCGTAGGCGTATGGAATTAACTGTGGCTGGCAACTGTGTTTTATGGGGAGACCGAGTGATCATTCCACACACCCTCCGGAGACACATTCTGGGCTTGCTACATACTGGTCATCCCGGGGGCACACGTATGAAACAAAAGGCCCGAGGCTATGTGTGGTGGCCAAACCTAGACTCAGATATCACAACATATGTGAATGCTTGTGCTGGATGTGCACAAACTGCAAGAGACCCTCCTCGAGGGTGTGTCCAGCCCTGGACTTGGCCCACGGTTCCTTGGTTTCGCCTACACTTGGACTTTGCAGGCCCAATCAGAGGACACACCTTCTTGATCGTAGTGGATGCCCATTCAAAGTGGCCTGAGGTAATTCCTGTTACTCAGCCAACGACTAAGGCAACGGTTTCCATACTGTTACATCTCGCTGCTACGTTTGGATACCCCAGAGAGATCGTCACTGACAATGGTGCACAATTCACCAGTCAGGAGTTTCAGCGTTTCCTGACTGCCCACAACATCAAGCACAAGTTGACTGCACCTTACCACCCGGCTACTAATGGTCAAGAAGAACGGTTTGTGCAGACTTTTAAACGCTATTTCAAAGCTACAGTGGCTGCAAGTAAACAACAGTCTCTGTCATCCCAGCAGCTGGACTCCTTCCTTTCTGCTTACAGAAACACACCACATGCAACCACCGGGAAAACTCCAGCAGAACTCCTTCTGGGTCGGCAGCCATGGACTGTTTTGGACATGCTCCGTCCTCAAACAGTCCAGGAACATGTACTGCAGTCCCAAGACAAGATGGTCAAACATGATGAGCTCCCTCGATTCACAGCCCAACAAAAGGTATGGGCCCGATCTTATGGGGCTTCCAACGCCCGGTGGCTTCCTGCTGTCATTGCAGAGACTTTGGGACCCAAGATGTATAGGGTCTGCCTGGAAGATGGTTCCATTTGCAGACGGCATGCAGACCAACTGCGTTCTCATTTTCAATTGCCCGAATCCCTGACGCCAGCTGAACCACCAGTGTCGCAAGGATCTGCTCCCAGCGGATCAGAATGCACGGGGACTGATGATTGGGGGGACTCTGAACTTTTGAACTCAGCTCCAACAGAGCCCTCCAGCCCTGGTCCGGAGGTCTGTTCACCCACTGAGCTGGTGGATCCCTTCTTGGCCCCGCCGGTGCCCATTCCGGCCAGCCCTGTTTCCTCCAGTCCCGAGTCGCTGGGTGCCCAACCTCAACGAAACTGTCGCCCTCCTGATCGGTTTCAGCTTCCAGACCGGTTACGAGACTTTCGACGGGGCCGCCGAAAGTGATCCGATGACATTGTATCCCCGCAACTGTCCCTGGAAGCTTGGTCTCACATCTGGATGCAGGAAATATCCGGTGCATCTCCTGTGTTTGGAGGACTGTTATTGGACAGTTATTAGTTAATGTTTTGTGCCTTTTCTCGTTTTGTTGTAATTTTTTTTTTTTTTTTAGGGATGGATGGAAGGTGTTATACTTGAAAGGTTCCACATGTACTGTCACTTTAAGGCTGGCTCCACCCAGGAGTGATGACAAGGGTCAAGGGGTAGAGTAGCCATCATAGAGCACATGTAAGGAAGCATATAAGATGTACCTGTCCTGAGATGCATGTTGCAGTGTACAGTGTGTACTGTAATAAACATCCATTGTTCCAGACCAGAATCTTGTGTCTCTCACAACTCAGAGGATATAACAATATTACATGCTCATATTTATCTAGAACACAACAAACCAGGTATGGGAACACAGAGTGCGTTTCAAAATGTAACCATAAGATGTCAGATATTGGGGCATGCCATTGGGCGGTTTGGGTGAGTCTGGCCGCTAAATAATAATGTCATAAGTCTGGGAGGCCCAAACCTCTGAGAGGTTTGGGTCTGTGCAACAAAGATTTATTAAATCTTGGGTGTTTGGAGTGCCATATAAATTTATTCATGTCTCTTTGGATGGAGTCTATATAGGACTTAGAGATGTAGATTGGAAGGTCCTAAAGAAGAATTGTATTTTGGGTAAAATCACCATCTTGATGGCTGTTATTTTGCCTGGTATGTTGATCGGGTTTTTAAAAGGGTTCTTATATGCACAGCTATTGGGTTATAATTGAGACAGAAAAGATCTTGGAAAGTGGGTGTGAGTTGGATTCACAAATAGCGGAACAAATGAGTGCACCATAGAGATGAGCTTTGAGTTTGAGTCAAACTCATGTTCAACTCGAACATCGGCTGTTCGCAAGTTCGCCGAACAGTGAACAATTTGGGGTGTTTGCGGCAAATTCGAATGCCGCGGAACACCCTTTAAAAGTCTATGGGAGAAATCAAAAGTGCTAATTTTAAAGGCTTATATTCATGGTATTGTCATAAAAAGTGTTTGGGGACCTGGGTCCTGCCCCAGGGGACATGGATCAATGCAAAAAAAAAAGTTTTAAAAACGGCTGTTTTTTCGGGAGCAGTGAATTTAATAATGCTTAAAGTGAAACAATAAAAGTGTAATATCCCCTAAAAATTTCGTACCTGGGGGGTGTCCATAGTATGCCTGTAAAGGGGTGCATGTTTCCCATGTTTAGAACAGTCTGACAGCAAAATGACATTTCATAGGAAAAAAAGTCATTTAAACGACTCGCAGCTATTAATGAATTGCCAGTTCGACAATACACATAAAAGTTCATTGATAAAAACAGCATGGGAATTCCCCACAGGGGAACCCTGAACCAAAATGAAAAAAAAAAAAATGACGTGGGGGGTCCCCCTAAATTCCATACCAGGCCTTTCAGGTCTGGTATGGATATTAAGGGGAACCCCGGCCAAAATTAAAAAAAAAAAAGGCATGGGGTTCCCCTCAAAATCTATACCAGACCCTTCAGGTCTGGTATGGGTTTTAAGGGGAACCCCGTGCCAAAATAAAAAAAAAAACAGTGTGGGGTCCCCCCAAAAATCCATACCAGACCCTTATCCGAGCACAACCGGGATCTGGGGGTCCCCTTGTTAAAGGAGGCTTCCAGATTCCGATAAGCCCCCCGCCCGCAGACCCCCACAACCACTGGCCAGGGTTGTGGGGATGAGGCCCTTGTCCTCATCAACATGGGGGCAAGGTGTTTTGGGGGACTACCCCAAAGCACCCTCCCAATGTTGAGGGCATGTGGCCTGGTACGGTTCAGGAGGTGGGGGCGCTCTCTTGTCCCCCCCTCTTTTCCTGCAGCCTGCCAGGGTGCATGCTCGGATAAGGGTCTGGTATGGATTTTTAGGGGGACCCCACGCCATTTTTTTTTTATATTTTGGCGTGGGGTTCCACTTAAAATCTATACCAGACCTGAAGGGTCTGGTATAGATTTTGAGGGGGACCCCACACCATTTTTTTTTCAAATTTTGGCTGGGGTTCCCCTTAATATCCATACCAGAACTGAAGGGCCTGGTATGGAATTTAGGGGGACCCCCACATCATTTTTCCCTTATCGTCTTTCAGGACAGCACTTGAGAGAGTGACTCCTCCCCTTGCCAACAGGAAACACCTCTTCCACCAAACTTTAAAAGGAGGCTCCTTTCCACACATTGTCAGTTTTTTGTGTTTCCTCCGGAGGGAACACTTCGTGGGGAAGTCAGGGCTCTCAGGTGCTGTCCTGGGAGCTCAGGTTTCCTGGATTTTTCATCAAACATTTTTTACCTCATGAGAGCTGTTCCTCCCATTCCACAGCTGAGGTGAAGTGCTGCTGGCTGGGCTCCCTCTCCCTCTTCATATGGGCTCAGGGTGAGTCCGACTGTCGTGGGCATCGCTCCTAGGCGGCGGCAAGACAGGCGGTGGCCGTTTACTGTGTTTTTTTCTCAGGTCCACCGCCTGTTGCTTATTGCACCGCCGCCATCTTGGGGATGGCAGCGGGGCTTCATCCGCCGGAAGTGAGGCATCCGGAGGGGGCGGCGCCCACGGAACAGGAGTGCGGCGTCATTTCCGCTGGAAATCGCAGAGGGAAAGGGGAGGAATGGGGCTGGTGCTTATTTAGCGGTTCCGGTCCGGCGCACTGGTGCTATTGGAGTCCGGAACCGACGTTTAGCCACACAAACACAGCAAGCGCTCCTCAATGGAATCGATGGCGGCAGCAAGTGGCCCAGGTAAGGGGCAGTTGTATACTGTCCTCCTTGTACTGTGGGGTCTCTCTCTCTCTCTCTATCTCTCCCCCCCGGTGGCAGGGGCCTGTCTGGGCACATAAGGCAGTTTAGTTCTTACTGTGCACCTGTGGTGAGCATCCTTGGGTATAGGACAGGTTGTCTCATTGGGATGGTTTCTTCTTTTGTCTCATGGCAGGCCAAGAGCTCTGATCCAGTGGCAAAAAGAAAATGTCCTTCATGTAAATCCAAGCTACCTGAAGGATGGAAGAAGACGTTATGTCAAGCTTGTACTGATTTGCTAGTTAAAGAAGAAGCTTCTTCCGCTTGCAGCGACTTGATTGCATCTGTTAAAAAAGAACTTGATGCGACTATTCAATCATTTCACTCTTCCCTAGCAAACCAATCCCTGAGTCAGCCTACTACCTCACAGTCCTCCCAAGGCTCACTTATAGTCCCGGCGGTGGAGACTGAGGCATCTCCTACCCCAGAGGGACATTCCCCCTCTCAATCTGAGGATTCTGATGAGGGTGAGGAAGGAGAAAATTTACCTTCAAGATTTAAATTGTCTTTAGAACAGGTAGATGGCCTGTTAAAAGCAATCTATACCACACTGGGTCTGGAGGAGGAAAGAAAGGAGTTATCTCTGCATGATAAAATGTATGCATTAGCGAGCACAAAAATCGCAATTTCCCAGTGCACTCTGTTATTTCTGAAGCTATTAAGAAAGAGTGGGCAGAGCCAGAGAGAAAGCCTTTCTTTCCCAAAGCCTTAAAAAGGCATTTTCCTTTTGATGAAGATCCAGTGGCAGTTTGGAACAAAAACCCCAAACTAGATGCCGCGTTTTCCCAGGTCTCGAGGTCTACAGATTTGGCATTCGAGGACATGGGGGTGTTGAGAGATCCCATGGATAAAAGGATGGACCAGGTTCTAAAAAGAGCTTGGCAATCTATCATGGGAAATCTTAAACCTGCTATGGCAACTACAGTGGTATCCAGAAATATGGAGTTCTGGTTAGAGCAAATTAAGGCCCATATCTCAGCAGACTCACCAAAACAAGAGATTTTGGATTCATTCTCAACTCTGTCGGCCGCTGTCACATTTATATCTGATGCATCAGCGGAATCAATAAAAATGACAGCTAGATCTGCTGCCCTAGCCAACTTAGCCAGAAGGGCTTTGTGGTTGAAAACTTGGCCGGGGGACGCGGCATCCAAAAACAAGCTGTGTGGGATACCGTTCCTGGGTGACTTGCTTTTTAGGCCTGACTTAGATGCGGTTCTAGATAGAACAGCTGATAAAAAGAAGTCTTTTCCCATCAAAAAGAAAAAACAGCCAGTTAAACGTTTTTTTCGTTCCCAAAGGGCTCAAGAACAAACAAAACCCCAGGAGAAAAGAAAAAATTGGGCATCGCAGAAGGGAAAGGGAAAAGGAAATGTCCTTTTCCATCCTCCCGCAGCCTCCGGTAAAACGCAATGACTTGTGCGTACCAATGGGGGGAAGGCTTCAAGGTTTCCTTCACCTTTGGGCCAGCATGACAGAAAGTCTATATATTTTGGACATGCTGTCCCAAGGTTACAGGATAGAGTTTTCGGATCGCCCGCCAGAAAGATTCTTTGTAACAAACCTACCAAGGGATCTAACAAAGGCTCTGGCCATGAAGAACCTTTTAAGGGATCTGAGGCACCAAAGGGTAGTGACACCAGTATCCCCAGAAGAACAGGGTCAGGGTTTCTATTCACACATCTTTCTGATAAGAAAACCATCCGGAAACTTCCGTCTTATCCTCAACCTAAAACCCCTGAACAAGTCAGTCCTATACAAAAAGTTTTGTATGGACTCAATTTTCACGGTCAGAAACATTCTGACAAAAGATTGTTTTATGGCATCAATCGATCTGAGGGATGCTTATCTTCATATTCCTGTAGCACCTCAGTCCCAGAAGTTCCTGAGGTTTGCGGTGAATATGGGCAAGGAGATTATACATCTTCAGTTCAGGGCCCTTCCCTTCGGCCTGTTGTCAGCTCCTCATATTTTTATGAAGATAATGGCGGAAGCTCTCGCCCCTCTTCAACTCCAGGGGATTGCGGTAATTCCATATCTGGACGACCTCCTCTTTTTTGACCCATCCAGGGAAAGGTTGCAGGAGGATTTGAACAAATCCCGCAGTCATTTGGAGTCACTAGGGTGGATAGTGAATGTTCAAAAATCAAATTTCACCCCAGCTCAGCAAGTACTGTTTCTGGGATATTTGATAGATTCAGTGGAGCAAAAGATTTTTCTCCCAGAAGAGAAAAAGATCAAGGTCCAAAGGGTAATAACGGCACTACAAACAAATCAACTGATTTCAGTCCGAAAGGTTATGTCGGCTCTGGGGACATTAACCTCTTCAATGCCAGCCATCCAATGGGCAAGGCTGCATTTCAGGACTCTCCAGAGGTTCCTTCTAAGGACATGGAACCACAGGACGGAGAGTTTGGATACAAAAGTAAAGATTCCCACCAGAGTCAAATGTTCACTTTGGTGGTGGAAAAGTCAGGTGGCACTGCAAAGAGGTCTTCTTTGGTCTTTTCCGACCGGGGAAGTGGTCACAACAGACGCCAGTTTGCAGGGATGGGGGGCCCACATGGATCAGGCCTTAGCGCAGGGAACATGGTCCCAGTTCGAGGCCCAAAAATCCTCAAATTGGAAAGAGCTGAAGGCAGTTGCCCTAGCATTAGCTTTCTTCTCTCAAAACCTCATAGGTTGCCATGTCCAGATTTTGTCGGACAATGCCACGGCCATAGCCTACCTGAACAAACAGGGAGGCACAAGAAGCAGGGCTCTTCACTTACTGTCAGTAGAGATTCTGGAGTGGGCGGAGAACCACTTACTATCTCTATCCGCAGTCCATCTAAAAGGCACATTGAATGAAGTAGCGGATTATCTGAGCCGACAGAAAGTTCAGGAATCAGAGTGGAGTCTGAACAGGAAGGTGTTTGCATTGATCACCAGTGTTTGGGGCCTTCCGCAGATAGATCTGTTTGCTTCAAAACAAAACACACAGCTCCCGAATTTTTTCTCCCTTCAGAGAGACATTTGCTCTCAGGGGATAGATGCTCTGGCACATCCGTGGGATTTTCACCTGGGGTATGCTTTTCCTCCATTCAGGTTAATGCCTCTAGTGTTGAGGAAAATACTGGAAGAGAGAGTATCAATAATTTTGATTACTCCATATTGGCCAAAGAGGGCTTGGTTTTCCACGATTCTTCAGTTGGCAATCAAACCATGTTGGCATCTTCCGCTCAGTCAGGATCTGTTGACTCAGGGGCCAGTGCATCATCCAGATGTAGGCAGGTTAAAACTCACTGCCTGGTATCTGAGGAGCAGTTAATGAGAAGCAAAGGCTTTTCTGAACGTTTAACTACGATGTTGCTTTCCAGTAGGAAAAAGGTAACCAGGGATATTTACGCCAAAGTATGGAAAGTCTATGTTTCTTTCTGTCATTCTGAACATAGGGAGGTTAAAGATCTAGTTTCAGTGCTGGAGTTCTTGCAAAACGGTGCAGACAAGAATCTGGCGGTCAGCACTCTTAAGGTGCAGGTGGCCGCCTTGGGAGTTTATCTGGAGAGATCCTTATCTTCAGAAACTCTGATCATGAGATTTTTCAAAGCACTTTCCAGGTCTAGACCGGTACCGGTGAAGCATTTCCCAAATTGGGATCTCTCGGTGGTTCTGCAAGCTCTGGCAAAAGAACCATTTGAGCCTTTACAGGCCATATCCCTAAAGAATTTAACTTTGAAGACTATTTTTCTGGTCACAATTACTTCAGCAAGAAGGATTAGTGAACTGCATGCCCTATCAGTAAAAGATCCTTTTTTGTCAGTTTTTTCTGATAGAGTTGTCCTTAAAGTAGATCCAGGGTTTTTGCCAAAAGTGGCAAGCTTTAGTAACAGATGTCAGGAGATTACTCTACCAACCTTTTGTGCTGACCCTTCGGGTGAAAAGGAAGGGCAGTTTCACAATTTAGACGTAAGACGTATCCTATTACATTATTTGGAAGTAACAGGTGGGTTTAGAGTTTCAGATTCATTATTTGTTCTTTTTTCTGGAATCAAAAAAGGCCAACAAGCATCAAAATCATTGGCTAGATGGCTTAAGACAGCTATTTCTGTAGCCTATTCTCAAATAGGTTTATCTTCCCCGCTGGGAATTAGGGCTCATTCAACAAGAGCCCAGGCCACTACATGGGCAGAAAGAGCTGGTGCCACCCCAGATCAGATTTGTAAGGCGGCTACGTGGTCAAGCTACTTAACGTTTGTCCGTCATTACAGACTGGATCTCCTATCAGCAGGTGATCAGGCTTTTGGCAGAAAGGTTCTGCAGGCTGTGGTCCCTCCCTAGGGGGGTAAGTCTCTATTATCCTCTCAAGTGCTGTCCTGAAAGACGATAAGGGAAAATTCAAGTTAGACTTACCGGTAACTTGTTTTCCTTGAGTCTTTCAGGGCAGCAGCATCCCGCTCTATTGTTTTTACATATATATACTGTGACTAACCATATCTCGATTATGTGTTCCAGTTTGGGGCCGGAGGTTCTCTACTACTACTGACAATGTGTGGAAAGGAGCCTCCTTTTAAAGTTTGGTGGAAGAGGTGTTTCCTGTTGGCAAGGGGAGGAGTCACTCTCTCAAGTGCTGTCCTGAAAGACTCAAGGAAAACAAGTTACCGGTAAGTCTAACTTGAATTTTTTTTTTTAATTTTGGTCCGGGGTTCCCCTGTGGGGAATTTCAATGCTGTTTTTATCAATGAACTTCTATGTGTATTGTCGGACCGGCAATGCATTAATAGCCGCAAGTAGTTTTAAATGACTTTTTTTCCTTTGAAATGTCATTTTGCTGTCAGACTGTTCTAAACACGGGAAACATGCACCCCTTTACAGGCATACTATAGACACCCCCATGTACGAAATTTAAAGGAATATTACACTTTTATTGTTTCACTTTAAGCATTATTATAATCACTTCTCCCGAAAAAACGGTAGTTTTTAAAACTTTTTTTTGCATTGATCCATGTCCCCTGGGGCAGGACCCAGGTCCCCAAACACTTTTTATGACAATAACTTGCATATAAGCCTTTAAAATGAGCACTTTTGATTATTCATGTTCGTGTCCCATAGACTTTAACGGTGTTCGCATGTTTGAACGATTTTTTGCCTGTTCGCATGTTCTGTTGCGAACCGAACAGGGGGGTGTTGGGCTCATCCCTAGTGCACCATATAAAAGCAAAGTATTGTTGCAAGGAATTGGCTAAATCGTTAGAAATATTGATGGGCATTGCAGTGCACTTGGACAATTTCACCCCTAGACCCAAGGAGGATTGGAAATAGTCTAAAAGAGACCTTAAATTTGGCAGTGCAATTAGGGGATTTGTCAGGAACAGGAGAACGTCATCCCAAGGCATTATGTTAATTGCCAGACCACACTCGTAGTGTATTTAATACAGTGCGAGTGTGGTTGTTTCTATGTTGGCAAAACTATCCAGAAACTTTGCAAGCGCCTATATCGACACATAGCGGCAATGAAATCGAAAGATCCTGATTCCCCATGGGGCCGACACATAAAGTTAGTCCACTGTGAACGCTTCCCCAGAATCTCAGTTATAGCCTTGGACCGTATCCACCAGACGGGTAGAGCGGGAGACCTTAATAAATTGTTTCTCCAACGGGAGATGAGATGGATTGCAAATTTAAATGCCACCTCACCCCCAGGCCTTAATGAAATATTGAGCTTTAAACCATTTTTACAAGGCTTCACGTCAGGGGGCTATGAGAGGGATCTATAGCCACGGAATTCGATCCTATTAGCCGGCCATTTAGCAAAAGTCTGCCTATCGCACCCAACCATACAGTACTTTATATATGTATGTATAGATTATGTTAAAATTTGATTTACTTTCATAAAGTCTCTGTCATTTATAACGATGTTACACGATGTATGCGTTTCATTTGCTTTACGAGACACAATGCTACATGGATATCTGTAACTTCATCGGTATTCGTATAATATGCCTCTGTTAATCTAATACATGACTGTATATTGTACTTGTTGTACATATTGAATATACATTGTACATGGTATGTAGTTGATTGTATATATTGTTTATACATGATTGTATATTACGCTTGATCTGACACTCTGCTGCCTCTCCCTTTGGTCTTACAGGATCACCTACCACATATCGTACTAATCTCTTATATTTGGATGGCATGCCGCAGGATCGGCCGAGCCGTGCTTATCGCCAGCACTATGTCCCCCGGCACAGGTAGGCTCCACATCTTGTGATAGTGGAGCCATACTTAGGACTCTTGGCCGCCCATTGGTTCGCCGCTTGCGCATGCGCACGGCGGTTGCCATCCGGGGCGGCCCCACCGAGTCCTCTCTTCCTGTGTCGGCGGCGCTGCGACGTCTGACGTCACCGCGCCCCTGACGCGATGTACGCCGGACGCCTCGGAGCCGGGGGAGCAACTTTCCGACGCACATTACCTCCTCTGCTGACACCGTTCAGCAGAGGGGCAGTGACGTCGGGTCCTACCTATACCCAGCCTTACTATCTATTATTTTCAGCTGTCAATAACTTACACTCTCCGCCCTACACAGGTGTAATCACTCTTTCCTCATCTGATCTCTGGTTTAAAAAACCTCCAAATGCAAACACATTTGTGCTGCATACCCAGGTTGGACTCCTGAGCGGAGGTTGTGATTCCATACACTCTGCAATTTGTAAGTAAGCCTCTTGCTTCCAACATTATTTGAATACACCAAATTAATCATGTTGTTATCCCTCCGCATATGTCATGATTGCATAGAGTTACGTATGTTGGGCATACCCTAATCTAACCCATTTTATCTATATTAAAAGTTTTGACCGAATGCTGCATACTATAGGACATAGTTGTCGGGGGTAAATGTGCTTACATTGGCCCTGGACACTCACTATCCCTATATGCCTATTTAGGCACTATATATTTTATCAATTTATATATGCATCAACCTTGGCCACTCTTCCCCCTTTTCCATCCCCCCCCCTTTTTCCTCCCCCTTTTTTTTTTTTTTTCTTTCTTCCTCCCCTTTTTCCTCCCCCCTTTCTCCCCCCCTCTCTTATTTTCCCTTTCTTGGCACAACTTATCATGACCAAAGGGCCCAGATGGTTATAATCATACTAATTACATCCATTGCACATTCAACACTTATTTTCGTATGGACTGGTATTTTATTTATGTATCCTTGACATTTATACTTCAATATTATTATTTTATTCTTTATATGTAGGGATGTACATTCCCCTCTTTGCATTGGTTGTTCCTCGTGGACGCTGGTGGTTTGACTTGCCTCGCCGTACCTAATTGGCATCAATGACCTCCCCCTGACACATATCAGAAAATCTCCACACCACCTTTGAGTTCAGACCTCCACGATATATAAATCCACATATGGCCTCTCTTATCTGAATCTGCAATGAACCATGGTGATGTTGACCTGAAGTACCTGTCAGCAGACTATCAGACCATAGCCTGTTGCTCTGTATGCAGTTAATTGGTTGAACTAGTAAGTCCCCATAATGCTATATACTATTTTGAATTTTTGGTACATTTTAAGCTTCTATAAGTATTGCTATCCATCCTCTCACATTCTCATCATTTTTCTTTTCATTCCACTTATATGTTCTCTCTTTGTCTCCAACAAACTCTGCTCTTTACACCCCTCATACCTATGAGATACACTCATGATATGGATGTACATATTATATGTATATATATACATATACTAATGACTGGTATGTTTTATTAATATACTTTCCCCAGATCATACAAAAAAATCCTTACAGAAAACCCCTGAAGAAGGAACTGAATTTTTATTCCTATCCGAAACATGTTGGGCTCCTATATACCACACATGCGTATGCTTCCTTCTACCAGTATGCACATTTGCGTGGTTTAGGTATTTTGTATGCATTGTTCACTACTTTTATAACCATTTTTGTATATTCTAATAAAGTATTTTTTCTTTTATTATTTCTGGGCATTCCTCATACCAATTTACATTATTTAGTATATTTTCTTCCCCTTTTACTCTGATTTACCCATTGTATACTCCCTTTCCCTTCACCCGTACCATCCCAGGGTTCCCTTCTTTTTATTATTATTTGTTCTCTACTACTACTGACAATGTGTGGAAAGGAGCCTCCTTTTAAAGTTTGGTGGAAGAGGTGTTTCCTGTTGGCAAGGGGAGGAGTCACTCTCTCAAGTGCTGTCCTGAAAGACTCAAGGAAAACAAGTTACCGGTAAGTCTAACTTGAATTTTTTTTTTAAATTTTGGTTCGGGGTTCCCCTGTTATCAATGAACTTCTATGTGTATTGTCGGACCGGCAATGCATTAATAGCCGCAAGTAGTTTTAAATGACTTTTTTTCCTTTGAAATGTCATTTTGCTGTCAGACTGTTCTAAACACGGGAAACATGCGCCCCTTTACAGGCATACTATAGACACCCCCATGTACGAAATTTAAAGGAATATTACACTTTTATTGTTTCACTTTAAGCATTATTATAATCACTGCTCCCGAAAAAACTGTAGTTTTTAAAACTTTTTTTTACATTGATCCATGTCCCCTGGGGCTGGACCCAGGTCCCCAAACACTTTTTATGACAATAACTTGCATATAAGCCTTTAAAATGAGCACTTTTGATTATTCATGTTCGTGTCCCATAGACTTTAACGGTGTTCGCATGTTTGAACAATTTTTTGCCTGTTCGCATGTTCTGTTGCGAACCGAACAGGGGGGTGTTGGGCTCATCCCTAGTGCACCATATAAAAGCAAAGTATTGTGCTACTGGTGCTCAAACAAACTGCGCCCTCCTTGAGTCCCCACCACTGCGCTCAGGACAAAGTGTCTGTTGCAACACTAAGTGTGAATCAAATCATATGTGAAAAAAACCACAAGTGAAATCAGAGCTGCCACTTTAAATATAAACAAAATCTGATCAATATTAATTCCCAAAAAAATTAATATAAGCGGCGCTCTTATTAGTGATGTACCATACCCTAGTGTTCAAAACGTATCATCAGTGTATTTGAACTACTATAAAATTGCTTCTGTGTCTCACTCTAATTAGTGAATCAAACAACCTTAAATGATGATAAATCACAAGATTAATGGTATAGCATGCTTCAGTGTCCAAAGCTATAAAACCAGTATGTTGAATCAAATGACACTGGTGTGTATCACTGATAAATTAAATTGTTCCAGAAAAAAAGTCCATCAAAGAAAAAATGCATCCATAGAAGTGTCCATAGGAGAAAACACCGTGAAGGAGTGTGTGAATTATTGAACAAATGTCCACCACATCAAACGTGCCCGTGATTCCTCTCCCTCTGAATTCACCACTCACCGGATGTATATGCCTCACACTCTCGTGTTTTTGGCAAAAATGCATGAAACACTGTGGACAGTGTAATCAGACTCCACATTCCATCCACCACATTATCATTTCATACCATGTAAAAAATAAAAATAGTGCACATAGTGTAATACTGTAAATCACCACGTTTATTGAACTCAGAAACCTTCAATCATTGCACTCACATTGTAAATTATAAAATCAAGCAAAAACCACCACAGCAAATCAACTTCTCAATACTTCTGTGAAACTCCCAGCACCAATGTATGCACGGTCGCGGCGGACCCAAGATCAGCGGAACCAGGCTCTCACCCCACCAGCTGAATCTCGTCTGGATCGTATAAGGATCTTCCTTCCGCTCATGCACGGAGATGAGATGCAGCACCTCCTCCGTCACTCTCCGTCACTCTCTGCTACTGTTTGGATGCCGTACAGCCACGCCCCGACATGTTTCGTCACACCGGACTTAATCATGGGATTCCCATGATTAAGTCCGGTGTGACGAAACATGTCATTTGACAGTGTCATTTGATTCAACATACTGGTTTTATAGCTTTGGACACTGAAGCATGCTATACCATTAATCTTGTGATTTATCATCATTTAAGGTTGTTTGATTCACTAATTAGAGTGAGACACAGAAGCAATTTTATAGTAGTTCAAATACACTGATGGTACGTTTTGAACACTAGGGTATGGTACATCACTAATAAGAGCGCCGCTTATATTAATTTTTTTGGGAATTAATATTGATCAGAAAAGCAAAGTATTGTTGCAAGGAATTGGCTAAATCGTTAGAAATATTGATGGGCATTGCAGTGCACTTGGACAAATTCACCCCTAGACCCAAGGAGGATTGGAAATAGTCTAAAAGAGACCTTAAATTTGGCAGTGCAATTAGGGGATTTGTCAGGAACAGGAGAACGTCATCTGCATAAAGGCTAAGTTTAAATTCATCGGGTCCCTTACTATATCCCTTAATGTCAACACTATTTGTAATGGCTCTAGACAAAGGTTCTATTGCCAGGGCAAATAGGAGAGGGAAATAAAAGAAAAACAGGGGCGCACCAGCCTTGTGTATTAACTTTTTTTTAAAAAATGTATTAAAATGATAAAAAGAAACAACTCACAAGCAATGGGTGGAAGGGGCACAACATAAAGTGTACCAACAGCCAGCATGCGACTTTAGGATGAGCGATGCCTTCCAAAGATCGTGGAGAGATGCATACACATCACAATCAACTAACGCGTTTCGAAGGGAAGGTCCCTTCTTCGTCAGAGCTATGTAGTTTTTCTTTCTTTGTTTTTCTTTTATTTCGGTTTGCACTAGGATTTCCCATCCTTGAGGGCAGCAAGGCCTGTGTTGACGCATCTCTATATGGTGATCCACCTGTGCGCAGGAGTCGTTGTTTTTCTTGTTTCCCAAATAGGAGAGGGGACAGAGGACAGCCCTGTCTCGTGTCTCTATAAAGTGGAAAGAATTTGGAATTATTACCCAATAACCTGATACATGTTTAAGGGGCTTGATAGAGGGCATGAAAACCTTCCGTGAAAGCTCCTGTATTACTAAATTTAGGCAGTAGGTGATCGAGGTATGACCAGCTAACACTATCAAATGCCTTTTGATAGAGTAGGTAGAGCTAATTCTGCAAACCAGGCTTAGGAGGCCGGGTCAGCAGCCACCGCTGGTTTCAAAAATAGTTTTTGGTAGTAGTCGACAAAAACACCAAGAATGTCCTTGGGGTGAGATACCAAAGAGCCAGTAGAATTACGTAGTTTATACACATGAGGTGGTTTAACCATATGGTTAAGTTTCCTGGCAAGAATTTAGCCCTGGACCATCTTGAATCTTTTCCGTATCGTCTAAAGTAATAAGGCTAAAGCGCTTTTTTTTGGACTTAATTTGTTTGAGAAGGTTGGGGGTGGGTGATTAGTTATAGTGGTTGTACAAACGATCTAACATCTTTGTAAGGGAACGTAGATCTGCCAGTTAAGTTCTACGCTTTTTAGATGCTAAATGAATGAGGTGACCCCGCATGACCGCCTTATGGGCTGTCCATAATGTGGTAGGGGAGGTGTCTGGTAATGAATTCTCAGCTAAATAGTTGTCTAAATGGTCAGAAATAGGGATGAGCCAAACATCCCACGGTTCGGTTCGCACCAGAACCTGCGAACGGACCGAAAATTTGCACGAACATTAGAACCCCATTGACATCTATGGGACTCGAACGTTCGAAATCAAAAGTGCTCATTTTAAAGGCTAATTTGCATGCTATTGTCATAAAAAGGGTTTGGGGACCCGGGTCCTGCCCCAGGGGACATGTATCAATGCAAAAAAAACTTTAAAAAAAAGCCATTTTTTCGGGAGCAGTGATTTTAATGATGCTTAAAGTTAAAAAAAAAAGTAAGTTATTCCTTTAAATATCGTACCTGGGGGGTGTCTATAGTATGCCTGTAAAGTGGCGCGTGTTTCCCATGCTTAGAACAGTCCCTGCACAAGATGTCTTTTTTAAAGGAAAAAAAGTCATTTAAAACTGCTTGCGGCTTTAATGTAATGTCGGGTTCTGGCAATATGGATGAAAATCAGTGAGACAAACAGCATGGGTACCCCCCAGTCCATTACCAGGCCCTTTGGGTCTTGTATGGATATTAAGGGGAACCCCGCACCTTAATTAAAAAAAGGAAAGGGCCCTATATACTCTGAACAGTAGCATACAGGCGGTGCAAACAAGACAGGGACTGTAGGTTTGTTGTTAAGTAGAATCTGTTTGTAATTTTGAACTGGTACATTTTTAACGTGTTTAGCTCCAGCCAAAAAATCTATTTTAAGCTTTTTGGAAAACATAGGGAAGGGTTATCACCCCTGTGACATTTGTTTTGCTGTCCGTGCTCCTCTTCAGAAGATTTCACCTCACTTTTTGTCCCAACGACAAATGTTTTTTGAAAATTTGGGTTTTTTGTGAAACAAGGATTGGTGGTAAAGCATCAGTGGAAAGGAGAAAAGTTTTTCCCAAATTAATTCTTACAGGAGAGAATTTCCCTTCCTAGGGGTAGATTTCATTTCACTTCCTGTTGTCTCCTTCCGTTTGCAAGTAGGAGTCGTTTGTAAGTTGGATGTTTGAAAGTAGGGGCCTGCCCTATATACTCAGCAGAAATTTGGGCCTTAGGTGTTGTTGTGGCCACAACACTGTAAGCCCTCACAGGGCCCTGCTGTGAAATATTAGATCAAGAATTGTAATTACATGCCCCTGTTGAACAGGGGCAGAAAAATTGGGCCTTTGGTGGTGGTGGTGCTAGTGCCACAACACTGTAATTCCTCACTCGCTCTTGGTGGGCGCGGAAACGGGCCCTGCTGTGAAATATTAGATCAAGAATTGTAATTACATGCCCCTGTTGAACAGGGGCAGAAAAATTGGGCCTTAGGCACTGGTGCCACAACACTGCAACCCCTCACAGATACTCTAGTTGGAACGCAGAAACGAGCCCTGCTGCAAAGTATTGCATCAAAAATTGTAATTACACGCCCCTGTTAAACAGGGGCTGAAAAATTGGGCCTTAGGCACTGGTGGTGGCGCCCAGAACCAAAAATGTTCTTACAAGCTATCAGCGTGATCATTGAGGAGGAAGAGGATAATTACTCAGGATAGTCACTCAGCATCAGCATAGGCAGTCTTTGAAGGGATCTGAGATTTCAAAATAAATTATTCCGTGACATCAGCATCAGGTGCTTGGTAGCTGGTGGTGATCCAAGACTGATTCATTTTTATGAAGGTCAGTCGATCGACCGAGTCGGTGCACAGACACACCCTGTGATCGGTTACAAAGCCTCCAGCAGCACTGAATGTGCGTTCCGAAAGAACGCTGGATGCAGGACAGGCCAGTAGCTCAATTGCATACTGTGCAAGCTCTGGCCAGTGATCCATCCTCAAGACCCAGTAACCCAGAGGATTTTTGGTGGGAAAGGTGTCCAATCAGATCTTGCCCCTAGGTATTCCCGCACCATGTAAAACAGACGCTGGCAATGGTTGCTGGAACCGATCATACCTTGGGGCTGCGGACCAAAAAATTGTCTGAACGCATCGGTCAGACGGCCACCTTCTCCACCGCTCCTTCTTTGACTGACCAAAGCCTCAGCAACACGTTGTCCAGAAACAGGAGTTTGTAACCTCCTAGTCTCTGGGAATGCATTGCACAGACCTTTCTGCAAGGCCTCCCAAAGATGTTTCATCCTCTGCTCCCTCTGCGATGGCAAGATAAGGTCTGCAACCTTACCCTTGTAACGTGGATCAAGGAGGGTTGCCAGCCAGTATTGTTCCTTCTTCTTGATACCACGAATACGAGGATCCTTACGCAGGCTTTGCAGGATCAGGGAGGCCATGCAGCGCAGGTTTGCTGAGGCATTCGGTCTGGAGTCCTCTGGGTCACTAAGGACGACATGGTCCGCAGCCACCTCCTCCCAGCCACGTACAAGTCCATGTGTTTCTTGGGACTGATCCCTTAAAGACTGCTGCTGATGCTGAGTGCCAGGCTCCACCTCCATACTGACACAATCCTCCTCCTCATTCTCGTCCTCTTCCTGTGTGATCGGCGGGCACGCAGGAACACTGTCTGGATAAAGGGGGCCTTGAGAGCTAAGGAAGTCCTCCTCTTCCTGCCTCTGTTCTGCCTCAAGTGCCCTGTCCATTATTCCATGTAGCGTGTGCTCCAACAGGTGGACGAGGGGGACAGTGTTACTGATGCATGCACTGTCACTGCTCACCATCCTCGTGGCCTCCTCAAATGGTGACAGGACAGTGCATGCATCCCTGATCATGGCCCACTGGCGTGGAGAAAAACCAAGCTCCCCTGACCCTGTCATGGTGCCATAGTCGCACCAGTACTCATTGATGGCCCTCTGCTGCGTGTGCAGCCGCTGCAGCATGGCCAACGTTGAGTTCCACCTGGTGGGCATGTCATAGATTAGGCGATTCTTGGGCAGGTTAAACTCCTTTTGGAGGTCTACCAGCCGAGCACTGGCATTATATGACTGGTGGAAATGCACATAGACTTTCCTGGCCTGCCTCAGGACATCCTGTATGCCCAGGTACCTGCCCAAGAACCGCTGCACCACCAAGTTAAGGACGTGAGCCAAACAGGGCACATGGGTCATTTGTCCCTGTCGGAGGGCAGAGAGGAGGTTGGTGCCATTGTTGCAAACCACCATTCCTGCCTTAAGTTGGCATGGCGTCAACCACCTCTAAACTTGCCCCTGCAGAGCTGACAGAACCTCTGCCCCAGTGTGGCTCCTGTTCCCCAAGCACACCAGCTCAAGCACCGCATGGCATCTTTTGGCCTGCGTACTTGCGTAGCCCCTTGAATGGCTACGGAGCACCGCTGGATAAAGCACAGGAAGAGGCCATGGAGGAAGAAGAAGAGGAGGGGGTGGAGGAGAGAGGTGTGTCACAATCATTAGTAGTGGCATTTTGGAGGCGTGGTGGCGGAACAACCTCCAACACTACTGCACCTTGTCCTGCATCCTTCCCAGCTGCCAGCAGAGTCACCCAATGCGCGGTGAAACTTAAGTAACATCCCTGTCCATGTCTGCTGGACCATGAGTCAGCGGTAATATGCACCTTACCGCTGACCGCCCTGTCCAGCGAGGCATAGACATTGCCTTCCACATGCTGGTAGAGAGCCGGAATTGCCTTCCGTGAGAAAAAGTGGCGTTTGGTTACCTGCCACTGAGGAACTGCACATTCCACAAACTCACGGAAGGGGGCACAGTCTACCAACTGAAAAGGCAGCAGTTGAAGTGCTAGCAATTTTGCCAAGCTAGCATTCAACCGCTGGATGACTGGGAGCGAACTTCTTTCGGTGGTGCAACAGCTGGGGCAGGGAAATTTGCCTGGTACAATCTGACGTCGGTGTACCGAAAGCAGATTGCCCACAAGTACTTGGCTGTGACACACCTAATTCTACACCTTCATTCCTCTCAGTGCAGGTCTCAGAGAGGACTGAAGGTATAGAGGGGTTGGAGATCTCAGCTGATGAGGAGCAAGGAGAAGTCCTCTTTGTTCTTTGGTGTGGGTCTTTTAGATACGCTTGCCAACGAACTGCATGGCAGGTCAAAATATGTCTGGTCAAGCATGTGGTGCCCAAGCGGGAGATGTTTTGGCCACGCGAGATACGCTTGAGACATATGTTGCAAATAGCAGTGGTGTGATCTGATGCACTCGTCTCAAAAAAGGCCCACACCAAAGAACTTTTTGAATAACGCACAGAGACAGCAGTGCCCTGCACATGCGGTGCTTTGGGGTGTGATGCAGTCAGTGTGCTGCCCTTAGGCTGGCCCCTGGAGGGCATCCTGCCTCGTTGGTGATGTGCCTCCTCCTCCTCCTCTCTCCTATCAGGCACCCACATTGAGTCAGTGACCTCATCATCCCCTCCCTCCTCATCACTGGAGCAAACTTGGCAGTATGCTGCAGCAGGGGGAGCATGATTGCCAGATTGCTGTCCTTCTTGGGCACCCCCTCTGTCCGTGCTCACGTTACTGCCTTCATCTAGCTCAGTATCATCATCAGAGCCTCCTGGAGAATGTACCCAACACTGTGGTCAAACAGTTCGAGGGACTCCTCAGGAGAACATGGTGGGGCTAGGGAAGGAGTCACTGATGCCATTGAGCTGAGGGAAGAGGCTGCTTTGGCAGCTGCTTTGCCAGACAAAATACCCTGAGCATGGGTGAGAGAGGATGAGGAGGATGAGGACGGCTTGGTCATCCACTCAAGCAAGTCTTCTGCATGTTGCGGCTCAACACGACCAGCTGCCGAAAAAAAGGCCAAGCGTGTCCCATGGCCACGTGCTGATGAGGATGCACCATCTCCACGACCATCACTGTTGCCTCTAGACACAGAGCCTGCTTGCCCTCTTTTATTGTCTTGTGACTGTCTGCCTCTCCTTGTTGGCCTTCCAGATATACTAATGGCCTATAGCTGCACTAAGCTGGGATATATATATATATATATATATATATATATATATATATATATATATATATATATATATATATATATATATATATATATATATATATATATATGATACTGCAGCTAGCAAAATCAACTGCCTGCCTGTAGTATGAGAACACCACCAACCTTCTACAGGTATCTTTAGCTGAACACTGTGCAGAGCTCACAAAAAACTAACGTGTAGCTTATTTAACTGCCTGCAGTAGTGATAGGATGAGGAAAACACCACCAACCTTCGACAGGTAGCTTTAGGTGAACACTGTGCAGAGCTCGCAAAAAACTATCTTGTAGCTTATTTAGCTGCCTGCGGTAGTGATAGCATCAGGAAAACACCACCAACCTTCTACAGGTAGCTTTAGCTGAACACTGTGCAGAGCTCGCACTACACTAACTTGTAGTTTTAGTTGAACACTGTTCAGAGGACGCACTACACTAACTTGTAGCTTTAGCTGAACACTGTTCAGAGGACGCACTACACTAACTTGTAGATTTAACTGAACACTGTGCAGAGGTCACACTACACTAACTTGTAGTTTTAGCTGAACACTGTTCAGAGGACGCACTACACTAACTTGTAGCTTTAGCTGAACACTGTGCAGAGGTCGCACTACACTAAACTTGTAATTTTAGCTGAACACTGTGAGGAGGACGCACTACACCAACTTGTAGCTTTAGCTGAACACTGTGCAGAGGTCACACTAAACTAACTTGTAGCTTTAGCTAAACACTGTGAGGAGGACGCACTACACTAACTTGTAGCTTTAGCTGAACACTGTGCAGAGGTCGCACTACACTAAACTTGTAGTTTTAGCTGAACACTGTGAGGAGGATGCACTACCCTAACTTGTAGCTTTAGCTGAACACTGTGCAGAGGTCACACTAAACTAACTTGTAGCTTTAGCTGAACACTGTGAGGAGGACGCACTACCCTAACTTGTAGCTTTAGCTGAACACTGTGAGGAGGACGTACTACCCTAACTTGTAGCTTTAGCTGAACACTGTGCAGAGGTCACACTAAACTAACTTGTAGCTTTAACTGAAAACTGTGAGGAGGACGCACTACACTAACTCTAAATAGTCTAGCTGCCTGACTGTGGTACTAATAGGATCAAAAGAACACCAGCAATTTTCTTCAGGTAGCTGTAAATACTGTAACAAGACAAGCCTGCCTGTCAGTAGGAAGATAACAGGAACGGATCTAGCTAAACTGAATACAGTGTATATATATATATATATATATATATATATATATATATATATATATAAAACACCTGGGATGCATATATATACACAATACACTGTAAGTGCAGCTAACTCACTGACTGTCCTGCCTAATCTAGCTAACTCAAATTAAATGACACTGTCTCTCTCTCTCTCTAAGCACGCTGGAACACACTACACAGGGCCGCCGTGCAGGCGGCCTTATATAGTGTGGGGCGTGTTCTAAACCCCCTGAGCCAGGGTGATTTTTGCCAATTACAGCTCTCTCTACTGACAGGGCTGTGATTGGCCAAGCATGTGGGTCATAGTGCATGCTTGGCCAATCATCAACCAGCAATGCACTGCGATGCCGCAGTGAATTATGGGCCGTGACGCACCGCACGAATTTGGCGCGAAGGGCCCATAACGTTCGCAATTCGGCGAACTATTGAACAGCCGATGTTCGAGTCAAACATGGGTTTGACTGGAATGCAAAGCTCATCCCTAGTCAGAAAGTGAGTCCATAATTGCAGTATTGGTAAGCAAAGAATTGTTAAGTCTGCGTAGAAGGCTTGAGGCCTATTTGAGCCATTGAGAACGCCACCATGTGATGATCCGACCAAGGGCATACATGAATGTCAGCAGCAGAGGAGTTGGCCAGGACAACCGGGGTGCTATAAATATGGTCGAGGCGAGTGTGACTATCATGCAGGTTGGAGTAAAAGGTATATGTTCTAGCGCCTACATTGTGCGCTCGCCAAGCGTCAATTAGTTGCAAAGCATTGAGAGAACTGACTAGCGATTTAGGAAAGGCTTTCGAGGATGGAGTAACTCTGCTTCTGTCCAACAATGGGTGTGCTGTAAGATTGAAATCACCCCCAACAACCAAGTAAGGGGAGAGATATTGATCCAGAGTGTCAAAGAAGCGTCGGAAAAATGACACCCGGGCCTCCTTCGGAGCATAAACAGAGGCTATAGTGGTCTTTATTAACATGGCTAATGTCAAAAAAGCAGGGTGTTGCGTATGAATATGACTACTCCACTTGACTAACTTAAGCTTTATGAGTAGTGCAATAAAATTGTTTAAAGGCCTTGTCAAAATATTGAGGATGATTAGAGACTGAGAAATGTAGTAGCAGGATATCAGCTCCCAATCTTTTATAGTGGAGAAAAGCCTTTTTGCGCTTTTGATGAAGGTTGAAACCTTGACCTTTATGGGAAATTGTTTTAAGTGCTATAGTGAGCCATCAAACGGGGGGGGGGGGTGAAAGTGGGTGCAAAAACTCATACAAGAGGCATGGAGTCTTAGTGAAGTAGTCAAATTCCCGCAGTAATACCTGTCAGGCAGTGTCAAATAATTGTCATATGCACAATCATTATAAAGAAGCATATAGTACAGTAGAACTGTGAAATTAAATCTTCTGTAACCATAAAATGTAAACAAATAAAACCAAAAAAAAGAAACCAGCATTAAATGAGGGGGGTAGGGGAGAACCTCCAAACTGACCAAAACATAACATACTTCGGACCAGGGTGTCTGATACCTACCACCAGAGCCGTGGTAATCCATGATGGTGAACCGAGCAGCCAAATATAACACGCTGCA
Source organism: Lithobates septentrionalis (assembly GCA_037952835.1). NCBI lineage: Eukaryota > Metazoa > Chordata > Amphibia > Anura > Ranidae > Lithobates > Lithobates septentrionalis. The sequence goes on from JBBDGP010000522.1 coordinate 1,365,062, forward strand.
TTGAACACCACCCGGGTCGGATCAAGGAGTAAGTAGGGGGAATAACTGTGTAGACGAGGAGACTTCTTGCCAGACAGTGATGCCGCGTACACACGGTCGGACTTTCCGGCATACTTGGTCCGGTGGACCAGAGTGTGCCGGACAATCCGCCCGTGTGTAGGCGCCGGCGGACTTTTCCGGCGGACTTTTTCCCAAAAGCCCGCCGGACCTAGATTTGAAACATGTTTTAAATCTTTCCGTCGGACTCAGTTTCGGGCGGAAAGTCCGCTCGTCTGTGTGCTGGTTCGACAGAAAGCCCGCTCGTTTGTATGCTGGTCCAGCGGACCAGATACGACGCGAGGGCAGGGTATTGCATTTCACGCTCGCTGCAATAGGAAAAACAAATTTTCCTATTGCGGCGAGCGCGGGTCATACCAGGCCCTTAATAAAATATTTTAAAAACCTGTGTAGTGTTTTATTTACACTTTTTCCCTGGGTGAATGGGTAGGGGTACCATGTACCCCATACTCATTCACATAGGGTGGGGGGGCCGGGATCTGGGGGCCCTCTTATTATAGGGGGCTCCCGGATTCCGATAAGCCCCCCGCCCGCAGACCCCGACAACCAACGGCCAGGGTTGTCGGGAAGAGGCCCTTGTCCTCATCAACATGGGGACAAGGTGCTTTGGGGGAGGGGGGGCCCCGCAGGGCCCCCCCCTCCCCCAAAGCACCCACCCCCCATGTTGAGGGCATGCGGCCTGGTACGGTTCAGGAGGAGGGGGGCGCTCGCTCGTCCCCACCCCCTTTCCTGACCGGCCAGGCTGCGTGCTCGGATCGGGGTCTGGTATGGATTTTAGGGGGGACCCCATGCCGTTTTTTCGGCGTAGGGGGTTCCCCTTATAATCCATACCAGACCTAAGGGCCTGGTATGACCCGCTACGGGGCTCGCAAGGTGTCGATAAAAGCGGCAAGATTGAAATCCTTTTCTAGTCCCGTCGCACCTGAGTCACGTTCAAAATGAACGGACTTGTCCGTGTGTGGGCAAGTCCGTTCATTCTGAAAGTCGGCAAAAGTCCATCGGAAAGACGGGCGGACTTAGCCCGCCGTAAAGTCCGGTCGTGTGTGGGCAAGTCCGTCCGTTTTAAAGTCCGGCGCACCTGGCGGACAAAGTCCGTCAGAAAGTGTGCCGGACCAAGTAGGACAGAAAGTCCAACCGTGTGTACGCGGCATGAGTGTCATTATGAGACAATATATCTTGAAAAAGATGTCATTCGAAAGTTAAATGAATTCAGTTATACGATAAAGGTTCCTTTATAGTCATTACCAGACTGGCTACCCACTTGAAGGTCGATAGTAAGGTGTAGTCAGTGAAGGAAGAATTCCACCATAAGGCACTGTGGGGTGCCATGTCTCTCCGCATGACACAACAATCTGGCGAAGCCAGCTACATTATTATGAAGGAACCTGAATCAGTTTTACCGGTAAGACACAAAAGTGGTGAGGCAAAGAACAGGTGGATTAGACTGGAAGGTCCTGGAAAGGTTGTCGCCATCTTCTCCGATCGCGGTGAGTGGAAGGTGTTGCCCAGATAGGGTTAGGCCGAGGAGTAGAGGGATGCGGGGTACAGCATCCGTTTCCAGCAGTCCGAGCTTGATCAGGAGATATTTGCCTTCCGTGATGTTATAGACCGTGTATGTGGTGCTATTATGAGGCACTGTGAGTTTAAACGGGAATCCCCAGCGGTATCTTATATGGGCTGCTTGAAGCACCGATGTGACTTTTTGCATTTTGTATCTATGGTCGAGAGTAGTCTGGGATAAGTCCAGGTAAATCTGGATTTTAACCCCATCCAACTCAATGTGGTTGATATTTCTTGAGGCTCTCAGGATTTCCTCCTTTGTCAGGAAATCCTTTATGCAGAGTATCACATCGCGGGGGGGTTTATCCACTGGAGGTTTTGGGTGCAATGCTCTGTGCAACCGGTCACATGTAAAGGCTTTAGAGGGGGCATCTGGGAGAAGGGAACGATAGAGCTTGGGGGTGGTTGCTCATGTGAGATCTATGACCAACTCTGGGATACCCCTCAGCCGCAGTGTCAGACTTACCCATATCAGACTGATGAACCCGATATAGCAGAGGATGGCCTCCCATACGTATCTGGTTCCCGGCCCCTGATAGAGCACACAGAAGGCACGGGAGCACAGAATGGTATGAGAGCCTGGCGGGTGGTTAGCAGGGATGAGGCCCAGAGTCCTGATGCAAGCTGGCAGGAGATGGTAGGTAGGCTGCAGGTCAAAATAAATAATGATATTTGAAGCGCTTCACAATGTGCATGAAAATGAATATATAAGAATAAATATAAATACTCAAATAAATCCAGCGGTGAGTAAAAATTCCTAAAAAATCCAGCAAACCACGTGAGTGGGTTGAAGTTTGCCTGTGTACCTTGGTATCCTAACTATTGCACAATGATTGTTTTTTTCTCTTATCTGCCTGTCTAATGAAACCTGTTTATGATTCTCACATTGGTTGTGAACAGAAGCAAAAAAACACATTGTTACTATAAAGGTCAATGAGCACCTTAATTAAGCAAGTGTTTTTAAACAGCTTTGCTAGTGATCAAAAGCTCTATACCAATCAGGATTCTACACCTGTATAATTGAACCTTCTGAATACATCCCTATATATTTATTTTTATGTGGATTTTTTATGTGAATTTTCTTACACATTTGGTGTCACTAATTTTTTATAATTTTACACTATTTTGATTGCTGGATTTTTTAGGGATTTTTACTCACCGCTGGATTTATTTGAGTATTTATATTTATTCTTATATATTCATTTTCATGCACATTGTGAAGCGCTTCAAATATCATTATTTATTCTTTTTAAGTGACTCTGAAAACACTCTCTTTTTTTTATTTTCAAAAGATTTTATTAAAGAATAGAAAAGAGTTCACATACATTGAAAGAGGATATTCAATTCTTTAAGGGTACAATATATATTATAAGGATAAAAGTACAGAGTGGTCTATCACATTAAGAACCATTTAGTAACTCAATCTTCTCCTGAACTGCACAAAGTACAACAAAGGAGAAGTTATACCCGAAGAGTTGGGTGTGTAGTAATTATAAAACTAAAAAGAAAGAAGAACAAAAAAGGAAAAATCATACTAGAAACAATAATTTGGTCAGGAGTGCTCAATCTTGAAGTCTTAATAAGAACCATGGATTCCATTTGGCATTGTATGCAGGAGTAGAGTCATGTAATGTGTGAAATATTTGCTCGGATATCATCATACAATCAATTTGTGCAATAATTTGCGCGAATGGAACAGCAGCGGATTTCCAGTGAAGAGCTGTGCACCAGACCATAGCTATACATATTGAGTGAATTAACCTCAGGAGAGGTTTTGGAATTTCAGGGATATCTTGGAAAAAGATGCAATGGAGGTGAGTGAGACTGATGGGGTGACCCACCAGTCTATCCACCAGTTTAAAGACCTCTCTCCAAGTAGGTTGAAGTTTTTCACAGTCCCAGAAAATGTGCATGTATGAACCCAAAAGCGTGCACCCCCTGAAACATTTAGGGGAAGTTTGTGGGTATATTTTGTGAATACGGGATGGGGTATAGTACCATCTTGTCATGAGTTTTATAGCTGTCTCCCTAACGGCTAGGGATTTGGTACATTTGCGTATATTTAACCAACCTCTCTCCCAATCCAAAGCGTCCTGTTCTAGGTTTAGTTCTTGGTCCCATTGAGACCTATATTTCAGGGACGGGACATCTACAGCTGACTCCAAAAGTTTATAGATCAGTGAGATGAGACCCCGCTGTCGGGGGGCCTCATGGCATAGATCCTCATATAGGGACGTGTCAGCCTCTGAAGGGTTGGGGTAGTGTTGTTGAAAAAAGTGACGTATTTGAAGGAAGCGAAAAAACTCCCTGTCTGGAATATTAAATCTGGTTTTTAATGACGAGAATGTGGTGAATTTGGAGTTAACCTGGAAATCGCCCAGAGTGATTAAGTTGTGTTGTGTCCATTCTTGGAATGACTCTGGGTGATAGTAAGCTGAAGGGAATCTAGGGTCACCGAGAAAGGAGGCTCCCTGAGGGGACTGGGTAGAGAGGTTGAACCTATATTTGTAGGAGTTCCAAAGTTTTAACCCCAGAGACACAACCACATTTTTGGAGGAGATATCTGGCAGGGAGGGGATAGAGGACCACATTATCCCAGGGAGAAATAGGGGAGAAATAGATTCTTGTTCGAATTTGACCCACGGGACCTTAGAATTTCGGATATTCCATTGGGCTTGTTGAGCATATCTGCTGGCCAGGTAATAAAGCCAAATTTGGGGGACCCCCAATCCCCCGCTTCTAGCAGATCGGTAAAGGGTGTCCCTAGCAAATCTGGAGGGTTTGTGCTGCCAAATAAATTTATTAAGTTGTGCCTGAAGGTTCAGCAGATATGATTTGGAAACTCTAATTGGGAGGGATCTAAAGAGATAGAGTAACCTGGGGAGGATCACCATTTTGAGGGCTGTTATTCTACCCATAAAGGAGATGTGAAGTTGGGACCACATTTTCAGAGTCCTTTTCAGTTTGGAAATCATAGGAGGATAGTTAAGTTCAAAAAGTTTGCTGAAATCTCCCGTCAAACAGATGCCCAGATAGGATAGGTGGGCCTCTGCCCACATAAAATGAAAGGTGTCTTTAAGGTGTTGGAGTTCTGTTGGAGGAAATCCCACCGGTAGGGCTATCGATTTCGTAACATTGATCTTAAGACCAGAGATTCCAGCAAAATTCGATAGGGTCTGAAGGAGATTGGGGAGGGAGATGAGGGGGTTGGTCAAGAACATGAGGACATCGTCTGCGTACATGCAAAATTTGTATGTAGAGGCACCTTTTGAATATCCTGAGATATCTTGGTTGGTGAGTATGGCAATAGCTAGGGGTTCCAGGGCCAGGGCGAAAATCAGGGGGGAAAGTGGACACCCCTGTCTAGTGCCCCGACCAACTGAAAAAAATTCAGAGTAACAGCCCGGAATCTTAATGCGAGTTTTGGGATTGATATAAAGGGCATGGAACCCGTGCAAAAATTCATTGCAGAAGCCCATACGCTGCAGAAGGATGGAAAGGTAGTTCCAGGAGACGCTATCAAACGCCTTATGTATGTCAAGGCTGAGCATGAAGAGTCTCCTGGAGGTCTGATTTGCATCTTGAATTATGTTGGAAGCTAACCTGATGTTATCAGTTATAAATCTATGGGGTATAAATCCTGATTGGAAGGGGGAGATAAGGGAGGAAATAATAGAGGCCAACCTGTCCGCTAGAATTCTACTAAAAATCTTTAAGTCATTATTCATGACCGAAATTGGTCTATAATTTTGGGGAAGTAAGTGATTTTTATTGGGTTTGGGGATCAAGGACATGTTTGCCAATAACATCTCATCTGGGAAGTTACCCCCTTGTAGGACCCAGTTAAATAACTGTACTAAGTTGGGGGCTAGAAGAGCGGCAAATTTTTTATAGTATATGGCCGAAAAGCCATCGGGGCCGGGGGCAGAGCCCACCTTAAGGGATTTAATTACTCTAAGCACTTCTGAAGTAGTAATGGGGGCGTTAAGTTTCTCTGTTTGTGAAGGGGAGAGGGAAGGTAAAGGGACATTTTGAAACCAAGTATTTTCAGTACTAGTGGGAGGGGTTTGAACTGGCGCTAAGAGGGAGGAGTAGAAGCGTTCGAAAATGTGAAGCACTTCTTTAGGATGAGAGGTGGAATGACCCGCTGTAGAGGTCAATTTGTATACATGTGTGGGGCGGGAGGCCTGGTTAAGTTTCCTAGCGAAAAGGGTTGTAGTGGAATTATTATGCAACAGAAATTTGGCTTTGGACCATCTAAGGTCTTTCTCAGTCTTGGAGAATAGGAGAGAGTTTAACTCTAGACTCTTTTGGTCTATAGTTTTCCTGGTAGATTCCAAGCATAACAGAGCGGTGTTTTTATATAAACGGTCCAATTCTGTCGTGAGGTCAAGGATTTTTTGTCTATGCATCTTATTATGGGAAGAGGCAATGCTGATAAGTTTTCCCCTTATAACTGCCTTGTGGGCAGACCATATTATAGCAGGTGGGGTTTCCGGGAGATCATTAAAGGAAAAGTACTCCTCAATGGACTTAGCTGTCTCAGATTCAGCCACTAAATCCGAGAGCAAAGCTTCGTTCAGTCTCCAGGTGTGTGGGGTGGGAGCGAGGCCTATGAATTGTGTGGTGAAAGAGGTGATATGATGATCTGACCAGACACAAGGTTGGATCGTAGCATTCGATGAGTTGGCTAAAATAATGGGGGTAGTGTAAATATAATCCAACCTAGCATAACTATTATGTGGATGCGAGTAAAAGGTGTATCCCTTTAGTCCCATATTATGTGTTCTCCAGGTATCAATTAGCTGGTGGTCCACCAGACCTTGTGAAAGAGACTTCGGGAAGGCTTTAGAAGAGATCGTGGAGGAGGATCTGTCCAGTGTTGGATTAGCAACTAAGTTGAAGTCACCCCCTATTATCATATGAGGTGAGTTCAAAGAAACCAACTTGTCAAAGAAGGATTTGAAAAAGGATGCAGGTGCGTCATTAGGGGCGTAAACACTAGCTATGGTTATTTCCTTGTTGTGGATCAGCCCTTTAATAATGACGAACCTGCTATCCTTGTCTTTATGACAATGCTTAACCTCCATCGGTAAGGAGGTATGTAATAATATGGCGGCACCCCTGCTTTTGGTTGAATGAAGTGAATAAAATACTTGGGGAAAATTCCTGTGAAGGAATTTTGGGTGTGAGGTATGGGAGAAATGAGTCTCCTGGATTAGGAGAATCTTAGCGCCAAGATGATTATATTGATCAAAGGCTTTGCGCCTTTTGACCGGGGAATTGAATCCTTTCACATTATGGGAAATACATGTGATAACCATAATATATCATAGTCAAACTATCACAGCTGAAAGAGTTTATAGTAAAGCCTACACGGAGGGTAAGCTGAGCTTGTAAGTGAAGGTATAAGAAGTCAAGCAGGAGTACCGCCATTACAATATTAAATAAAATGCAACTATAGCATATAAGGACGTGAATCTTAAATGCATAAGGATCCTTAGCAATATTTATAAAGAGTCCATGCATTAGGTATTGAATTGACTGACCAAAAAAACGAAAAAGGAAAAATTTTTGAAAAAAAAAGAAAAATAGAAAGGAAAAAAGGCCCAGATTCGGGCTACTAGAAGAAGACATAAAGTCAAACATTCAAACCGGATCAGTGAAGGTTGTAAAAAAAAACCTTTCTACCTGATAAAAAAACAAATAATTCACAAGCGAGACAACTAGGTCTCGTACCCAGCAGGACTGCAGCTCCCTTAAGTGAGGTTGCAGAGTGTGTAGTCAACGGGGCTTACCGTGCCCCAAGGCAAAAAAAAAAGAAAAAAAAGAGTTACTTTGCTGGGTAGGGAGAACATATCGCGGCACCGAGGGACGGCCACCATCCTAAGGAAAGGAGTAATTGTGGTGCTGAGCATCTGACGGGAACTTCTAGCGTAGTTGTTCTGCGAGGCCCTCTCCGGCTTCATAACGAATCCTCCTTCTGTCTCTCCTGGGCGGAGGGGTTTGCCAGATGGGAGCTGGACGGGGTGTTGATGGAAGGCGACGTAACGCAGCAGCATCCAAGAGGCCGAGCTTCACCAGAACTTCTTGGCCCTCACGAAGAGAGGAAGCAGCAAACGTGGTACCATTATGGGGGACCAGCAGTTTGAAAGGGAATTCCCATCTGTATCGAATGTGTGCAGACTGTAGCGCTGTAGTGATCTCCTTCAGGCCTCTGCGTCTGTCAAGAGTTGCTGGGGAAATATCTGGGTAAATCTGGATAGTGTGATTATCCAAAGTGATGCGTTGATTGTTACGAGCAGCCCTCGGAATTTCTTCTTTGGTGAGGAAGTCCTTCATACAGAGGATCACATCCCTGGGGGGCTTGTCATCAGGTGGTTTAGGGCGGAGAGCCCTATGGATGCAATCACACTTGAAGGCCGCAGATTCGTGGTCAGGGAGAAGTGTCTTGAATAAACGAATCACAGTTGGGATTAGTTCTGTCTCAGATTCAGGGATGCCTCTGAGCCTCAGGTTATTACGTCTATTTCTATTGTCGAGATCTTCGACTTGGGCTTGTATTGTATTGAGGGCCAGAGATAGAGATTCGTGGTCACGACTGAGGTCATTATAAGCCAGGGCTAGCTCCTCGTGTTTGGTTTCGAGGAGTTCAGTGCGTGAGCCCAGGGCCGCTATCTCTTGCGACAGAGTATGGGAGGTTTTATGCAGCTCCGTTTGGAATTTGGTTGCCAATTTTGTGTACATGGCTTCCAGACTACTGTCCAAGTCCGCCTTAGAAAGGGTGGGGTGGTACTCACTTGAGCTGTGTTTGTTAGGAGAGAGGTCCGGCTGCGGCGGAGTGGATGGAGCCGGAGAGTTCCCTCTTCCCACGGCGCCATCTTGGGCCATGCTGTAGCGTTCCCGCGTGCGGAGGAGATAGTGGGTTAAAGTATTCTGAGAGGAGCCCCGAGATTTCCTCCGCTTCGACGGCATGCACCAAGCATATGTGGCTTGAGGGGTGCAAAAAATAATGAGGTTTGAGCTGTTTATGGCCCTCAGGAAGCCTATAGAGTCCCGGGTGTAGCGGAGCTACTGTATCAGGCGTCCATCTTCATCTGCGCCGCGCATGCGCCCCAAAACACTCTCTTTTGATAGCAGCCTCACTTGGTTTTATGTGTAATTATCAGCTATTTAGCATCACAGCGCTTTGTGTTTTATATATATTTAGGCTGCAGGTCAGCTACAGGTTCAGAGCAGGAGCAGGCAGATACAAAGTCCAGGTCACAAGCAGGTTTGGCAGCAGGCGGTCAGCACGGTACAAAAGGAGCAGGCAGATACAAAGTCTAGGTCACAAGCAGGTTTGGCAGCAGGCGGTCGGCACGGTACAGAGGGGTCAGGCACGTTCAAAGTCGGAGGCAGGCCGGGGTCAGATGCAGGCGGATAGCAGAGCAGAGTCCAGTACACAAGCCGGGTCACAGAGAGATCAAACAGTACACAGGAAACAGGAAGCACGGGAACAGGAAGCTGATGATCGGACAGCACCGAGGGCAACCGGCGCCAAACACAGCGACCGCGCCGGCACGCCCAGGCGTGCGCCAGCGTGAACCAGCGCGATGCGGCGCACTCCAGAGTGCCCAGCAAGTGTCCTGAACCGAGATCCTCTCTGACAGTGCCGCCTCCTTAAGTGCAGCCTCCGGATGCCCAGCCGGGCTAACCTATCCGCATGGGTACTCTGAAAATCCCTTAAAAGTTCTTCAGCGTGCAAGTTGACCTCCGGTTCCCAAGAATTGTCTTCTGGTCCATACCCCCTCCACTTGATCAAGTACTGGATTTGGTTGCGTCTCTTCCTACAATCCAAAATTGCCTCCACCTCAAACTCCTCCTCGTTGTCGATAATTACGGGTTCGGGCGGGCCAGTATTGCGACCTGAAAAAGAGTTAGGGATAACGGGTTTAAGTAGGGATACGTGAAAAACCGGATGGATTTTCAATGAATTAGGTAAGTCCAGCTCATAGGCCACATCATTGATTTTTCTCTTGACTGAAAAGGGCCCCATGAACCTGGGACCTAATTTTCTTGAAGGACAAGCCATCCTTAAGTTACTGGTAGACAGCCACACCTGATTGCCAGGTTCTAGCAACAGTTGTCCTCGCTTCTTCCTGTCATACAATTTTTTGTTGTATTCCTGGGTCCTAGCCGTTGTTTCTTGCAATAGTTTGTTGTTGATGAAGAAGTTCATAGTTTCAGAAACCGCGGGAATCGCACATTCAGGTAAGGAACTGGTTAAAAAGGTTGGGTGAAACCCGTAGTTCGCAAAAAACGGTGTCTGTTTGATGGCCGAATGCACAGAGTTGTTGTAGGCAAATTCGGCAATAGGCAGGAGGGAGACCCAGTCGTCTTGTGAGAAGGCAGAAAAGCAACGAAGGTACTGTTCCAGCTACTGATTAGTTCTCTCCGTCTGCCCATTCGTCTGGGGGTGGTAGGCTGAAGAGAATGCCAATTCTATCTCAAGAGACCTACAGAGAGCTTTCCAGAATCTGGAGGTAAACTGAACCCCACGATCGGATACTATACTTGAGGGAACTCCGTGGAGGCGTACAATTTCCTTAATGAATATTTTTGCAGTTTCCAAAGCTGATGGGGTACCCTTCATGGGTAGAAAGTGGGCCATCTTGGACAGTCTGTCTACAATGACTAAGATGGTGGAGTAGCCTTCTGCCAACGGGAGCTCAACAATGAAGTCCATCGCAATCATTTTCCATGGTCTTTCTGGCACGGGCAAGGGCCTTAATAGCCCCCAGGCCTTCGTTCGGCTGCTCTTGCTCCGAGCGCAGGTAATACAGGACTCCACAAAGCTCTTGCAGTCGCTTACCAGCTGGGGCCACCAAAGAGTACGCTGTACCAGTTCTGTTGTTTTCAACACACCAAAATGCCCAGCCAATTTGTGGTCGTGGCAGAGTTCCAGTACCACAATCCTCAGATCCTCTGGAACCAAGATTTTATCCTTGTATCGGAATAATCCGTCTTGCAAGCTTACCTCGCCTTCCACAGAAGGGGACCAATTTCTTGAGGCCTGTTCGATCCGGGATATAAGATCTCCCTGAAGAAGCAGAAAACTTCCAGCAGGGAGAATGGTGTCTGGAGGCAGAGATTCCCTGGAGTCATGAAACATACGGGATAATGCATCTGGTTTGGTGTTCTTGGTACCTGGCCTATACGTAATGTGGAATTGAAATCTCGAGAAGAACAGAGCCCATCTTGCCTGTCGTGGTCTCAATCTCTTGGCCGTTCTCAAATACTCAAGATTTTTATGGTCCGTGTAAATTAGAATGAGGTGAGCGGCCCCCTCCAATAGGTAGCACCACTCTTCGAGGGTGGCTTTGATGGCCAGCAACTCACGATCTCCTACATCGTAATTTTTTTCTGCATCAGAAAGTTTTCGTGAGAAGAAGGCTACAGAAGAAGGAGAGCCTTGGCCCCTTGCCGCTGAGACAGTACTACCCCTACCGCGACCTCCGATGCGTCCACTTCAAGGACAAACGGTAAGGCAGGGTCTGGGTGCTTCAGGATAGAAGCGAAAGTAAAAAGTTCTTTGAGTTTATCAAAGGCTGCTTGCGCCTGAGAAGACCAACAGAATCGATTTCCCTGTTTCGTCAGTTCTCTGATGCGGGCGATTATAGTAGAAAAACTCCTTATAAATTTCCGATAAAAATTGGCGAAACCGACAAAGCGTTGGACGCCTTTTTTATCGGAGGGAGCGGGCCAGTCCAGAATAGCTGCAACCTTTTGCGGGTCCATCTTAACACCATCGGTAGAGATGATTAGGCCAAGGAACTGAATGCACTGGAGCTCAAAATCGCATTTGTCCAATTTAGCATAGAGTCCATGCTGCCTGAGCCGGGTTAACACATTTCTGACATGCCTGCGATGTTCGGTAACAGAAGAGGAGAAGATCAGAATGTCGTCCAGGTATACGATAACATATAAATCCAGAAGGTCACGAAAAATGTAATTTACGAAATGTTGAAAAGTTGCCGGTGCGTTGCACAGGCCGAAGGGCATGACGAAGTATTCGAAATGTCCGACCCTGGTACGGAAGGCTGTTTTCCACTCGTCCCCCTCTCTGATGCGAATCAAGTTATAGGCCCCACGGAGGTCGAGTTTAGTAAATATTTTTGCTGAACCCAATCTTTGGAACAGCTCTGGCACAAGAGGTAAGGGATAGCGATTTTTGATAGTCACCTTATTGAGTTCTCTATAATCGATGCAGGGACGTAGCGAGTGGTCCTTTTTCTCGACAAAAAAGATGCCGGCCCCGGCTGGTGATGTCAAAGGACGGATAAAGCCTCTCTTAAGATTTTCATCGATGTACACCTTGAGAGTACCCAGCTCCTGCTCTGTTAAAGGGAATATTCTCCCAAAAGGAACTTCAGATCCAGGCAACAACTCAAAAGGACAGTCGTAGGGTCTGTGAGGCGGAAGGGTCTCAGCCCCTTTTTTGCTAAAGACATCGGAGAAGTTCTGGTAAGGTATGGGAATCGCCTGCTGCGATTCCGTGTCGGTGTTCAGACACAAGAGTTGATTGGGTTTTGCAGGAGTTCCGCGCAAACAGTGCTGTTGGCAGTAACTGGAAGGGAACTTGACTTCCCCAGAAACCCAATCGATACTGGGGTTATGCGCCTGCAGCTAAGGCATTCCTAGAATAATGGGGAAGAGTGGTGATGAAATGGCGTCCAGCGTGAGAAATTCCTGATGACAGGTGTTCATGATGGCTAGCAGTGGGATGGTTTCCAAGGTGACCGGACCAGAGCTGAGGGTGGAACCATCCGCGAGATAGACAAGTCGCTGCGATTTTGTTCGGAGCGGGATACGGTGTTGAGTCGCAAAGGTGAGATCGATGAAGCAACTGCACGCTCCTGAGTCAATGATGACCGGGGTAAGCAGATCCTGTCCTGGAAGCTGCAGGGTAATGGAGAGAGCCAGGTGGTTAGCAAGGTTAGGCAAGGCAGGTGCGATCTTAGAAGTAGCTGAAAGAGACTTACGTGTCTTATTTGGGCAAGATCTCACGTAGTGACCTGATTCCCCGCAGTACATGCATAAGTTGTTGACCCGTCGACGTTGTCGTTCTTCGGGAGTGAGGGGTGGGCGGAGAAGCCCCAGTTGCATCGGTTCCGAAGTGTCAAGGGCTGAGGCAGCCGGTACCTGAAGGCTTTGGCCTACGGAGCTGGTAGCACTAGGGACCTTGGGGAGGACCCAAGTGGGGCTGAACTGGTTGACCGACCTCTCGGAACGACGCTCTCTCAAGCGCCGATCGATCTGCACCGAGAGGTTAATAAGGTCTTCGAAAGTTTGGGGTATGCCTACCCGTGCCAGCTCGTCTTTGAGCGAATCGGATAATCCTCAGCGGAATTGGTATCGCAGTGCCGCATCATTCCAATCAGTGTCTGAACTCCAGCGCCTAAATTCCAGAACATAGTCCTCTGCGCCCCTGTTGTAGGGCGTGTAAGGCGGATTCAGCTGTGGCTTTTAACTGAGGGTCCTCATACAATTGAGACATGGCAGTAAAGAAGGTATCCAGATTATCCAAGCAGGCTGATTTTTGCTCCAGGAGACGGTGGATCCAGGCCTGTGGTTCTCCAGATAGAAGAGAGATGACAAAACCCACCCTGGTTGCTTCCAAGGAGAAGGTGCGTGGTTGCACGGCGAAGTACAGTTCGCAAGCGTTACGCAATGCTCGATACTTGTTGCGCTCTCCAATAAACCTTTCGGGTGTAGGGACCCTGGGTTCGGGAGGTAGCATAACCACTGAGGGTGCAGGTGAGAGCCCGGTAGCAGAAGCACCTTGCGGGTTAGCAGGTGAGGATAGTACCTGAACTCGTTCCTCCAGTCTGGTATAACCTTCTTGAAGGCTCTTCACAGCCTGCGTGAGACCCGCCAAGTGTCTGCATAGCTCCTCCATGGGAGAGGTCCCCTGCTCGGGCTCGGACATGGCTGTCCGATACTGTCAGACTTACCCGTATCAGACTGACGAACCCGATATAGCAGAGGATGGCCTCCCGTACGTATCTGGTTCCCGGCCCCTGATAGAGCACACAGAAGGCACGGGAGCACAGAATGGTATGAGAGCCTGGCGGGGGGTTAGCAGGGATGAGGCCCAGAGTCCTGATGCAAGCTGGCAGGAGATGGTAGGTAGGCTGCAGGTCAGCTACAGGTGCAGCGCAGGAGCAGGCAGATACAAAGTCCAGGTCACAAGCAGGTTTGGCAGCAGGCGGTCAGCACGGTACAAAAGGAGCAGGCATATACAAAGTCTAGGTCACAAGCAGGTTTGGCAGCAGGAGGTCGGCACAGTACAGAGGGGTCAGGCAGGTTCAAAGTCGGAGGCAGGCCGGGGTCAGATGCAGGCGGATAGCAGAGCAGAGTCCAGTACACAAGCCGGGTCATAGAGAGATCAAACAGTACACAGGAAACAGGAAGCAAGGGAACAGGAAGCTGATGATCGGACAGCACCGAGCACAGCATCCCAGCAACCTAAATAGGGCAACCGGCGCCAAACATCGTGACCGCGCTGGCACGCCCAGGCGCCCCCGCTTGCGCCCGCATGGGAGCGCCCGCATGGGAGCGTGCGCCAGTGCGAGCCAGCGCGACGCGGCGCACTCCAGAGTGCCCAGCAAGTGTCCTGAACCGAGATCCTCTCTGACACACAGGTTGTTCCTGGGATTATGATTATCCAGGTCCTCGACTTGGGTTTGCATGAATAAATAACTCTCTGCCAGGAATTTAAAATCTTTGCGGAGATCTGTATGAGCAAGGGCCAGCTCATCGTAATTTGTTTCTAATAGATCTGTGCGGGTGCCCAGTGCTGTGATTTCCTGTGTTATTGTGCTCATGGTTTTGTGTAACACAGATTGGAATTTTTCAGCAAATTTTTCATACATCACTGATAAGCTGTCTTCCAAGTCAGCCTTAGTGAGCTGGGTAGGGTACTCACGGTTCTCAATGCTGGCTGGAGGCTGTAGGAGAAGAGGCTGGTGATATGGAGTCACGCTGGGCTTGGGCGCCATCTTTGGTCATTCTGGCCTGTTCTTAAGCCCGCAGGAGATAGGTGGAGAGGGACCACAGTGGCTTGCTTTTAAGTTTGGATTTTTTGCCGGACAACATGCACCTTGTAGTCCCACAGGGGTATGAGAGGTAAGGGGTGAGAAATAGTGGCTGAATAGCCCTGTGGAAGTCGTTCTTGTCTGCCCGTCTGCTGGAGCTCTCACAGGAAACGTCCGTCTCTCATTGTGCCTTGCATGCGCCCCCACATTATATATTTTTTTATTTCAATTTTTTTTTTTTTGACAGGAAAAAAAGTTTAATATTGCACACAGTTATCCTGTAGCCTCTATATTCCCTTGGTAATTTTTATTTCAATCTCTCTATTAGATTTTCTCTTTTAAATTTTTTTTTACAATAACATCTATACATCTTAACACTCTTTAGAATACATATAATGATATTTTCATATACATACCCATATATAAATATTAAAAACTTAATCATTATCCCTCTAATTCACTATTTCTATATTCTTACCCACACCACTTCCGCTATACCATACATACTCACACAAAAAAAAACTTTTTGGGGGGGAGGAGCTGATGGCCAAGATGGCCGCTCAGTAAGATCGCGAGCCTGACATGCTGCAGACGCTAAGGGATGGTGTGGGCAGAGCACAGTCCTAAATACGCAGAGCTGTTTGCCGCTTACCTCCTTTGAGACTGTCCTTATCTTTCCCTGGCCCAGAGCGTGTGAAGGAGACTGAAGGAGATCGGGAGATTGTGGGGGATCGAGCCTGTGGGGTGCCGTGAGTGAAACCAAGGGTCAGAGACAGTGAGCAAGTCCAGGCGGGAGCTCCTGTGAGTCGGCAGATGTGAACAGCAGGGGCAGCTAGCCTCGTGAAGCGCCCTCTGGCAGCGACCTCGGGCAAATACGGCAGAGATCAGGAGGATCCCGGAGATCTCCGAAGCGAACAAGGGAAAAACCGAAGAGAAAGCCGCCCAGACGATATACCACACGGTACTGTTGATAATTCTAGAGCAATAGGGCTAGAAGGACTGTGCATCAACAGGTAAATCATAATTTATATTTAAAAGCACATAGCGATACAGTGGGATGACTTAACACATTTTGCACACTATAACCTACAAAAGACTCTTATAGAAAGTAAAAAGAAAGAGGTAAATCCTGATATTAGCTGCAAGTTTAGCAGATATCTGGTGAAGTGTTAGGAGGGGAGAAAGAAGAAAGTAAACCATAATGGCGCCTAAAAAGGAAATAAAACACCGCAACTTCACAGGAACAAAAAAGATAAAGTAGAAAATAAAGATAGAACAGGAGCGCAACCTATGCAAAGTACTGATATTAAGGAGTTTTTTCAGCAACTACAACCACAATTTCCCCAACTAACACAAGCACTACAGACATCTCAGGAAATATCAAATATAGTGGAGTCATCCGTAACATTTAGATCGTCATAGGAGGAACAAGTAAATCACCCTAGAAATAGTTCACCCATTGATACAACAAGCTCAATAATTGAACAAAAGGAAAAGGATAAGGAAGAATGGGATATGAGAACATATATTCAATCTCTCCCAACTAGGGCAGATATGGATCAATACGTGCATAGACTGGAAAAGACATACAAAATGGAGATACATGAGCTTAAAATATCCACAAAAAACACACAAGAAAAAATGGGCATAATAGATACAAGAGTGACAAATATGGAACAAGAACTGATAAAAGTAAAGGAGAAAATCCAGGAGCATAAGCAATTAAAACAAACAATAAATATCTTAGATGAGCAAGAAAATAGAAATAGAAGAAGTAATATAAGAATTAGAGGAATAAACGAAAACGTGAGCTCAAAAGAATTGATAACAACATTGCAGAAGATATTCCAGGAAATGGTTCAGGACCTTGAGGTAAAAGATCTAAGATTCGATCGGGCACATAAAATAGCAGGAGCAAGAAGATCAGACTCTAGTAAACTACGCAATGTTATCTGCAAAATGCAATATGCCCATAAAAAGGACAAAATCATGTTTGCTGCACGTCAAAATAAAATATCCAATATGAAGAAGAACCATTAATATTTTTCCAGGACTTATCAAAATTTACATTGGACCGAATAAGAACATTAAAACCCCTTTTGGAACAATTAACAAAGAAAAATTTAAAATATGGATGGAAATTTCCATTTCAACTGCAAGTTCAAAATGAAGGGCTTACAGTATCATACAGGGACTTGGAGGATTTACCGGAGTTTCTAGCAACCCTTGAAATTCCGGAAGTAAACCTACCGGACTGGCCTATTTCATATGTGAAAACATTTAAAAGAAAACTATAAGTTGATCCTTAATGGATGGGGGAGGGGGGAGAAAAAGGAGGGAAGGGGAGGGGACGAAGACAAACTTTACATTAGATTACAGAATGAGCAGGGTAACAGCAGGGAGAGGGTTTTTCTTTTTTTTTAGTACACTAATAGGCACTAGAATATGGTGGTGACTTGTTGTAATTTAAGAGTTATAAGAGGAATCCTCATTATTGAAGTCAGGAATATACCCCATCAAATATTGCAAATTTATAAGGGTAAAGATGGCAGATCTCTGGTTTTGAAAGTAACATTATATGGGAAAACCTTTACAATTGTTAATTTATATCTGCCAAACTATGATCAAATCAGGAATGGAGGGAGAGCCCTGACGAGTGTAATGGAAAAAGCGGAAGGTATAGTGATTATGGGAGGGGACTTCAACTTTATTATTGATACAAAAAAAGATACAACTAACACTCATATTCATAGGAATAACAGTCAATTAGAGGAATTTAAAGAGTTGCTGGCAAAATACCAACTGGTAGATGTATGGAGGGCTCAATATCAAATGGAAAGGAATTATTCATATTACTCAAACGTACTTGATTCTTATCATAGAATAGATTATTTTTTTGTTAACTATTCTGGAATGATGATGATCCCAGCATCAGATATAGGTGGGTTTTTATGGTCAGATCATGCCCCGATATATTTGGAAATTAAAGTAATAGATCAGGTAAAAACAAGGGGAAATTGGAGATTAAATGATAACTTGTTAAAAGATAAAGAGTGTGAAGAAGATATACGTAAAACTATACGGGAGTTTTTGATAACTCATGAAAAAGATGAAACATCAGTTCCCATATAGTGGGAAACACTAAAATGTGTGTTACGGGGGATACTAATCAAGCACGGCTCAAGATTTAAAAAAAAAAGAGAACAAAAAAAAATCTCAACTGACAATGGAAATTGAGAAGTTGGATAAAAAACATAAACATAGTCTTAATTCATTAGACAAAATAAAATTAAAAAGCAAAAGAATGGAATTACAAGCCGTACTTGATGAGGAATCCTTAAGATTAAGGGATAAAAATAGAGCACAGTGGTATCAGTATGCAAATAAGACTGGGAAAATATTGGCTAAAATAATAAAAGACCAACAACCCTCAACCTCCATTGTAAAAATGTTAAAATCAGACGGGGACATGACATATGATCCAAAGGAAATATTAAAAGAATTTTATACATACTATTCAAATTTATACAATATTAAAACAAATCAAGGGAACAAGGAAAAGGAAAAAGAACAGGAGGGGATTAAAAAATATATTGAGGAAACAGCCTTGCCTATGTTACCTAAAGAAACAGCCGAGGATTTAGAAAAATAAATATCAATAGAAGAGATCCAGCAAGCTATTGCAGAACTGGTCCCAGGGAAAAGCTCAGGACCGGATGGCTACACTGCTAGATTTTATAAGACTTTCCAGGATATAATCACTCCCATCCTCAAGGAAACATATAACTCTATTTCTAGTATACAAAGATTTGTACCACAAAGTACAGAAGCTCACATCATGTTAATCCCAAAGCCAGTAAAAGATCATACACTATGTAAAAACTATCGACCAATTTCCTTAACTAATGTAGATATAAGGTAATATTCTAAAATCATCTCGAATAGATTAACACCAATCCTACCTAATCATATAAAGTTAGATCAAACAGGGTTTACGAAAGGAAGAGAAACTAAAGATAATATCATAAAGACCTGTACACTGGTGGAATATGCCCAAAGAACAGCCGTCAAAACATGTCTTCTGGCGGTTGACGCAGAAAAGGCATTTGATAGGGTAGGATGGCAGTTCTCAGAAGAAACAATGCAATTAGGAATGGGCCCAAAAATGTTACTGTGTCGAAAGCTTTTTGGAGGTTGATCGATAACAAGAATCCTTCCTGATGGGGTCCTCCGTCCCAATGGGAGTTAAGGAGGAATATGATGTCCACTGCTCTTCTTATCTGGTCAGGTCCTTGTCTCCCCGGGATAAAGCCCGCTTGGTCCCTATGAATATAGAGAGCTATGCAGGATGAGAGTCTGTTGGACAAAATTTTTGTTAAGATTTTTAGGTCGTTGTTGATTAAGGAGATAGGACGATAATTAGAGACCAAGGAAGTATCTTTACCAGGTTTAGGTATAACCGATATAAAAGCCAGGTTTAGGTCTTTATCCAGGGGAGAACCAGACCTGAGAGAGTTGAAGAACCTGACCATATATGGAACTAAGGTGGTGGCAAATTTTTTGTAATAACCGACAGAAAAGTCATCCGGTCCCGGAGCTGAATTTTTTTTAAGCTGCTTTATCACCTCAAGGACTTCCGATTCGGAAATCGGGTCATTTAAGAGGTCAGAATGTTCCGAGGATAGTTTGGGGAGAAAAACATTGTTCAGGAATTCTGCTATGGGAGGTTGGGTACCTGAATGCGCATTTTTATATAAAGAGGTGTAGAAATCATGGAATGTTTCCATGATGCAGCGTGGGTTTTGTGTGAGCTCCCTTGTCCGAGCTCGTATTTTGGGAAAGGTGTGAGAACGAGTCCGTGGGGATAGTTTTGCTGCTAATTTGGCTCCTATTTTGTCTGCCTGGTAATAGAATCGAGCTCCTGACCATCTTAGGTGTTTCTCAGCTTCGGTGGTAAGTGCAAGATTTAGGGACGTCCGAGTTGAATCCAGGGACTCCAGAGACTTTCTAATGGGGTTCCGTTTATGAGCTTAAAGATTGGAATTCCCTAGTGAGGTTGCTGATATCTACTTTACATTCTTTTTTAAGTCGTGAGGTAATTTGGATAACCTTTCCTCTAATAACTGCTTTGTGGGCAGCCCACAATGTTTCTGGGGAGAATTCATCATTATTGTTTAAGCGGAAGTATTCTTGAATTTCCTGTGTAATGATCGTGCATTGGACCGGGTCGCTTAATAGCCCTTCATTAAGGCACCATATAAATTTTGTGCAGGGTTTGTGGGTATGTTGCATATATAAGAGAACCATGGAGTGGTCTGAGATAGTGGTATCTCTTATGACTGCTCTATTAGCCGAAGGAATGTTGTGGGATTGGATAAAAATGTGATTGATTCTGGTATAAAGTTGATGGGGGGCAGAGTAGTGGGTATAGTCTTTGGATCTAGGGTTTAATTCTCTCCAGATGTCCACAAGGCTCAGGGAACACAATGTGGAGGCTATCTTAGTGCTCTGTTTTGGAGGTTTCCTTGACTGAGAGGGGCCTGACCCCGATTCGTCAAGGGAGAGATCGAAAGGGAGATTTGTGTCTCCACCTATGATTATTTTCCCCTCCAGCTGCGGGCCTAGTGTGGACATCATGGAGGAAAAAAAGGAAGCCTGGCCTTTGTTTGGGGCGTAATAGGATACAAATGAGTACTGGATACCCTCGATAGTGCCTTTTACTAATAGATATCTGCCTGCTTGGTCTCTTATGACATCTGTTGAGGAAAATTTCAGGTGTTTTGAGAAGCATATGGCCACACCTTTAGTTTTATTGTCTGCTTTGGCAAGAACAAACTGGGGATAGTTCCAGTGCAAAAAGGAGGGGTTGTATGATGACTGGAAATGTGTTTCCTGTAATAAAAGGACTGGAACCTTTTGTGACTGATAGTGGTTAAAAAGTTTTCATCTCTTAACTGGGGAATTTATCCCTTGAACATTGTGAGTAGCGATACAAATAGGGGGAGATGTGCAGGTGTCAGAATACACGGATCAGAGGGGGGGATATACGCATCTTCCTATAGGTTCTTACCCTGACCTTCAGAAGTGGGTTATATGTCATAACCTCTGGTATCTGAGAATCTTGATGATGTATCTGTAGGCATTGTGATGAGCATCTGGCTAACCCTAGGGAAAGGTGAGAAAGGAGAAGAGGGGAGGTAGAGGTATCCGAACCTGAGGAAGAGAGACATGACATGTCAAGAACACTGAACATAACTATATAATAAGCAGTAATAATGCAACTTATGTAGATCCAAAGTTCCCTTGCGGGTGGGGGAGCTTCATACAACCCCCTGCAAGTTTTTCCCAAAAAAGGAACCCCAAACAGGGGGGTTGTTGTACAGTCTCCGAGTGGGGGAAAAAACGCCACTCTGAGGCAGGTGGAGGCGAAGTGCGGCCGCTCCAGCCATTCCGCCAAGAAAAATACAAATAATACAAAAAAAAATACAAAAAAAAAGGGGGGGGGGAGTAGTGGGGTTTATTCTTTGAGAAGTGGATGTCCAACCTTCTATAAACTGAGGTTACAGTTTCAATCCCCTAATCTATATGTGGGTGGGGGGAGAGGGAAATTACTCCTAAAATGATCTAGCAGGCATTTAAACAGACTCTAGTCAGACTGTAGAGAGTCTTGTTGTCCTCTCTGATAAGGATGAAATTGCTAGTTCCCTTCCATATATGTTGGGTATAAGTATAGCCATTCAGGACCTGATAACCCAGGTAGAAAGGGATTGACATGAAGTCCAGAGCAGAATATTAGGAATGTGGGGAAGAATGTCATTCTTGCATCATAGGACGTGGGTCAGATCCAAACCCTGCAAGGTGGGTAAGGGTGACGTGGGGAGTCAATGACCCAAGACATGTCGGTGAGGTCTCAGAAGAGAAATAAAGGGTTGATTGCAGAATTCTCGTTAAGGTGGGCGACCATCTTTAGATCTCTTAGTTGGTTGCTTGTACCACAAGGGTTTAATGGGGCTTGTGGGGGGAGGTCTTTTCGCAGAGATTGGGGTCCTGGGATCCAGAGCTGGAGCAGGAGAAGGAGAATGAGATTTGAGGCCCAGTTGAAGCAGCAGACGTTCTCCAGCTACGAAGTTCATGAAGCTGTAAGATTTGTTTGACTAGGCAAAGTTTAGGTGAAAGGGAAACAATCATCCATAAGTGATCGATTTTTGAGACAGGATTTGCAAGAGTGGTTTTAAGGATCTCAGTTATGGTGTTGTATAAGGAGAGAGGTCAGCAAAAATTTGAATGGGATGTCCTTGTATAGAAAGGTTTTCTGTTTCCCTGGCTTTATGCATGTCCTCCTCTTTAACTCTGAAAAAATGGGATTTCACCACTATGTCTCGGCGTTGCCATCTTGGCGAGGTGGTTGGAGGGCCCTGTGAGCACGGTTCAATTCCAGCCGGTATTCTGGTATGTCAGGGATCAGATTTTTGATCAATGAGCGAACGATTTTGTCGATTTCCTTAAACGACTCAGGGGGGCCTCTCAGTCTGAAATTATGTCTGCGCCATTTATTTTCGAGATTGTCAAGTTTTGAGAACGCTATGTCTAGCTGTTCATGTAGTTCTTGGATCCTGTCAGTATTCTGATTGGCAATGGCAACGGTTTGATCGGTCATAGCTTCCATCACCTCAATTCTGGCTTCCAGGTGATGCAGGTCCGCCTGTGTTGTAGGTGTGATTTGTGAGGCAGTGTGGGCCAGATCACTGGAGAGCATTGTTGAGAATGTCTCCATTAAAGATGAAAAGTCTGTGGGGATAGAGATGGGGGATCCGGCATGAGCTCCTGGATGGTCTGGGGTGTTAATGAAATCATCTGTTGGGGTAAGGGGGGGACCATCTAAAGTCCTGCCAATCAGAGATTCTGTGGTTGTGGGGGATAATAACACAGAGCACACAGCCAAATCTCCTGTTTCTAATAATAATAACAATTTCGTCTAATATATATATATATATATATATATATATATATATATATATATATATATATATAGATATATATATATATATATATATATATATATATATAGATATATATATCTATATATATCTATATATATATCTATCCATATATATATATATATATAGATATATATATAGATATATATAGATAGATATAAATGCATCTTACCTTTTGATCGTATGTCTGCCCTCTAGTTCCCCATCCCCAGTCAACAGACATCAGCTCCTTCTTACATTCTCAGCTCAGCATGACTGATCCCCACAGCCCTCAGTCTGCCTTTATTTACATATCAAAACTTTCACAAACAGGAAGTGATGGTTCCAACAGCCAATCACTTCTTACATTGCAAGTGACATCACAGGAAATGAACACAGGATGTGAATGACCATATAAGGATGTAACAGGATGTGAGAATACAGAAGCCCTTCCAACAGGGTTAAATACAGAACCAATCAAAGACATGTATACATTCAAAATCGAAATACAGTAGTGACGTGTGCAGACGGTGGTGTGCAAAACCATGCGGCAAGCACATGGCTTTGAACACGACCGTGTGCACACTCCCACTGTTACCAGTGATGCGAACCATACAAAACCATGGCTCAGTGGGCCATAATTTTTATATAGTTATGCTATAGTTCCCATGTACGCAGACATGTATGCTCGGAGTCATTAATGCAGTCGCCATGAGGTGGCCAATCTCTTGATGAATGCATAATCTAACATCCCTAAAAGAGCAACAGATCCGATTTCCCCATCCAATGGTCTTTCACCAGCGTCTGTATGTGCGAATACCCTCACATGAGCGTATTACAGCAAAACTGACACTGGGGGGCATCTGACAACATACACTACCGTTCAAAAGTTTGGGGTCACATTGAAATGTCCTTATTTTTGAAGGAAAAGCACTGTACTTTTAAATGAAGCTAACTTTAAACTAGTCCTAACTTTAAACAAATATACTCTATACATTGCTAATGTGGTAAATGACTATTCTAACTGCAAATGTCTAGTTTTTGGTGCAATATCTACATAGGTGTATAGAGGCCCATTTCCAGCAACTATCACTCCAGTGTTCTAATGGTACAATGTGTTTGCTCATTGGCTCAGAAGGCTAATTGATGATTAGCAAACCCTTGTGCAATCATGTTCACACATCTAAAAACAGTCTAGCTCCTTCCAGAAGCTACAAAACTGACCTTCCTGTGAGCAGATTGAGTTTCTGGAGCATCACATTTGTGGGGTCAATTAAACGCTCAAAATGGCCAGAAAAAGAGAACTTTCATCTGAAACTCGACAGTCTATTCTTGTTCTTAGAAATGAAGGCTATTCCATGCGAGAAATTGCAAAGAAATTGAAGATTTCCTACAACGGTGTGTACTACTCCCTTCAGAGGACAGCACAAACAGGCTCTAACCAGAGTAGAAAAAGAAGTGGGAGGCCGCGTTGCACAACTAAGCAAGAAGATAAGCACATTAGAGTCTCTAGTTTGAGAAACAGACGCCTCACAGGTCCCCAACTGGCATCTTCATTAAATAGTACCCGCAAAACACCAGTGTCAACATCTACAGTGAAGAGGCGGCTGCGGGATTTTGGGCTTCAGGGCAGAGTGGCAAAGAAAAAGCCATATCTGAGACTGGCCAATAAAAGAAAAAGATTAAGATGGGCAAAAGAACACAGACATTGGACAGAGGAAGACTGGAAAAAAGTGTTGTGGACAGATGAATCCAAGTTTGAGGTGTTTGGATCACAAAGAAGAACGTTTGTGAGACGCAGAACAAATGAAAAGATGCTGGAAGAATGCCTGACGCCATCTGTTAAGCATGGTGGAGGTAATGTGATGGTCTGGGGTTGCTTTGGTGCTGGTAAGGTGGGAGCTTTGTACAGGGTAAAAGCTAAGGAAGGCTATCACTCCATTTTGCAACGCCATGCCATACCCAGTGGACAGCGCTTGATTGGAGCCAATTTCATCCTACAACCGGACAATGACCCTAAACACACCTCCAAATTGTGCAAGAACTATTTACAGCAGAAGCAGGCAGCTGGTATTCTATCGGTAATGGAGTGGCCAGCACAGTCACCAGATCTGAACCCCATTGAGCTGTTGTGGGAGCAGCTTGACCGTATGGTACGCCAGAAGTGCCCATCCAACCATTCCAACTTGTGGGAGCTGCTTCTAGAAGCGTGGGGTGCAATTTCTCCAGCTTACCTCAATAAATTAACAGCTAGAATGCCAAAGGTGTGCAATGCTGTAATTGCTGCAAAAGGAGGATTCTTTGATGAAAGCAAAGTTTGATGTAAAAACAATGTTATTTCAAATACAAATCATTATTTCTAACCTTGTCAATGTCTTGACTCTATTTTCTATTCATTTCACAACGTATGGTGGTGAATAAGTGTGACTTTTCATGGAAAACACAAAATTGTTTGGGTGACCCCAAACTTTTGAACGGTAGTGTACATTAATAAAATTTTCCACAACACTGGATGGTCTGGGGTGTTAATGAAATCATCTATTAGGGTAAGGGGGGACCATCTAAAGTCCTGCCAATCAGAGATTCTGTGGTTGTGGGGGATAATAACATATCCTGCAGGTTACTCACTGTTGGGAGTAGCGACCCCTCTGTGTGTGAGTCTTGGGCTGGTGGATCTGCAATATATTGCTCCGGATTCTGGGCTGAGCCTTCTGCAGGATTAGCGGCTGCCATTTTGACAGGGGCTGTGATCGGAGGTCTGGGATTAAGATGCCAGGATAAATCCCGTCTAGCTGTGCCCCCGATCATGCGGGGGGTCCCTCGGGTCTTTGGCGAGAGGTGTGGGGGCCCGATCGGCGAAATCCTCCTCTTCTGGTATCTGTGGCGGAGAGTGCAGGCTGGAGCGGTACGGAGCTCTCAGAACATGCAACCGTTCATGGAGCCGCCGTGCATGTGCCTCCACATTATATATTTTTTTAAAGCAAAGGCCATACAGATTAAAATGGTGGGTGTTGCTATTTTTTTCACACTGTATTTGCGCAGTAATTTTTAAAATGCAATTTTTTAGGAAAAAAAAGCCTATTTTGAATTTTAACGCACTAAAACACATTATATTGCCCAAATGTTTGGTAAAATATAAAAGATGCTCTTATGCCGAGTACATATATACCAAACATGACATCCTTTAAAACTGCACACAACCGTGCAGCGGCGTCAAATTACATACATTTTTAAAAGCATTTAAAAGCCTTTACAGGTTACCACTTTATATTTACGGAGGAGGTCTACTTCTAGAATTACTGCTCTTGATCTGACGTTCATGTTGATACCTCACATGCATGGTGAAATTGCTGTTTACATATGACACGAGACTGATGCTTGCATTCACCTTTTTGCACAAGCACAGGGGGGGGCAGGGATGCTTTATTTTTGTTTATTTATTTTTTTTGCTTTTTTATTTTATGTTTACACTGTTCCTTTCTTTTTTTATCATTTGTATGTAAATGTAAATATGGTGAATGTAAATATCCCCTATGATAGCAATAGGTAGTGACAGGTACTTTTTTTGAAAAAAATGGGGTCTATTGGACTTTAGATCTCTCCTCTGCCCTCAAAGCACCAAGATCGGTGTGATAAGATGCTTTCCCAATTTCCCAATAGCGCTGTTTATATCCGGCGAAACCAAAGTCATGAAATACTCGTAACTTCCGGTTTCTGAGGCCATAGAGATGATTTGAGCCATTCTGGTCTCTGATAAGCTCTATGGTCAGCTGGTGGAAACAACAGCTACATTTTCAGGTTTCCCAACGGGACAGGGAGCCTGAGAAAACCATGGAAGTAGGAAAGGGGGGTGGGGATGCTCCCTTCCACTGCTTGTAAAAGCAGTCTAGTGGCTAATTAGCCACTAGGATTGCTTTTACATGAAAGCCGACCACTAGCTGAAAAGAACGATACCAAGATTACATAGTATTACATAGTAGGTGAGGCTGAAAAAAGACACAAGTCCATCAAGACCAACCTATGTGTGTGATTAGTGTGATTATATGTCAGTATTACATTGTATATCCCTGTATGTTGCGGTCGTTCAGGTGCTTATCTAAAAGTTTTTTGAAACTATTGATGCTCCCCGCTGAGACAACCGCCTGTGGAAAGGAATTCCACATGCTTGCTGCTCTTACAGTAAAGAACCCTCTACATAGTATAAGGTTAAACCTCTTTTCTTCTAATTTGGCCACGTGTCTTGTTAAACTCCCTTCCGCGAAAAAGGTTTTATCCCTATTGTGGGGTCACCAGTATGGTATTTATAAATTGAAATCATATCCCCTCTCAAGCGTCTCTTCTCCAGAGAGAATAAGTTCAGTGCTTGAAACCTTTTCTCATAAATAATATCCTCCAGACCCAGATTAGCTTAGCTGCCCTTCTTTGTACTCGCTCCATTTCCAATACATCCTTCCTGAGGACTGGTGCCCAGAACTGGACTGCACACTGTAGGTGCGGCCGGACCAGAGTCTTGTAGAGCGGGAGAATTATCATTTTATCTCTGGAGTTGATCCCCTTTTTAATGCATGCTGATATTCTGTTTGCTTTGTTAGCATCAGCTTGGCATTGCATGCCATTGCTGAGCATATCATCTACTAGGACCCCCAGGTCCATCCTAGATTCCCCCAGAGGTCTCCCCCCCAGTGTATAGATTGCATTCATTCTTTTGCCAACCAAATGCATTATTTGATGATACCTAAACCTGCAGGCATCATTCTGGTAAAACCACTCAAAGTCCAGCAACATACCAGTACATCACTAGTCATTGTTGGGCATATATTGTAATGTTATTTTTTTATGCAGCCTGTGGGCTGAATGATATAAGAGATTGATCAGTGATATGCCCACCATTAGAGTACCAACCTGAATCCACCCACTTCTAATAATGGGCATACATGCACTTTTTTTAAAACTGTGGTGGTGAAATCACCTCCTACAGCACTGGAGTCGCTGATTTACGTATTGTGAAAGCAAACCATGTTGCTGGCAGAGTAAATAAATCGGTGCTGAAGCTGAATGGCGTACATGAAAAGCAAACAATAATAACAATAAAACATTAACTCAAAAAAACAACTTTTTTTAATGCAATCTGTTCCAAAAAAGAGTAACAAAATATGCCGAAGCATGGGGGAAATCTGGCCTTAATGTTAGGGGCAAATCGTCCCTTCACCCCTACCCTCATGCTTCGGCATATATGCTCTTTTTTTAACTGTGGTGGTGCAGTCACGGCTCTACGTATTGTGAGAGCAAACCCTGTTGCTGTCAGAATAAATAAATCTGTGCTGCAGCTGACTCGCGTACCTGCAAAGCAAATAATGGTTACCAATAACACAAAGAAACATTACAGTATAACAGTAAGACGTACCATACCTGCAAAGCAAATACAATAAAACACAGTAAAAATAAAACATTACAGTTAACGTGAACACTGTTAAAGTCTATGGGACGCGAACATGAAAAATCAAAAGTGCTAATTGTAAGGATATTTTAGCTTGCTGTCCACCATTTTAGCTATAAAAATATGTATCCATCTTAGAATAATATGTATATGTGACGTCTATCAAAAGTTAGTTTCAAATTCTTGTAAATCATATGATTTCCCCGAAATGACGTATGAAGTTCTTTCTTGTTGACAGTTTCTGTATGAAGAAATTATGTTCTATTTTTGGTTAGTTATATGTCTGTATGTCTGTACATTTAGCATATATTAATGAAGGGGTTGGACTTTTGTTGTGATGTCATGTTGGTTATATAAGTGAAAATGCGGAAGTAAAAGATTGGATCATTCTGAAATGCATGCCTTGTGTGTGTCATAATTTCTTGTCCGAATGATCTCCAGATCTGAATGGGTTTTTGAGGAACACTCTAATCAGGATATCATACGAGGGTTCACTTGCTTTTAGAACATACATACACTCCCAACAGCTTGGTGTCAGAAGTGGGGCGGTCATTATTTAAGTCGGGTGAGTCTGATTTAATTAATATTATTTCTCTTGCCCTGACTTTATTTTAAAAGACCGTTTTCCTTATATGGGATTAACAGAAGGTGTAGTGTTAAAAACATTTATGCAAATGTATGAACCTCGGTAGAAGTCCGTTCGGGTGACGGAAGAAAGGGCTCTGAGAAGTCCAAAGGAACTCTGAGATAGTTCTAAAAAGAAAGGGCTCTGAGAAGTCCAAAGGAACTCTGAGATAGTTCTAAAAAGAAAGGGCTCTGAGTAGTCCAGAAAGGGCTCTGAGTAGTCCAAAGGGGTTCTGAGAAACCCAAAGTAATATAATACAGTACTGTAAGAAGTTTTATAAAGATATCTGATGGAGTGTGCCAGAAAAACCCAAACCTCTTTGCTTGCCTTTCTTTCGCTTAGGAGATAAAATAAGTAGATAAAATAAGGTCATCTGTTTGTCTGTGTGGAATTTGTCAGGTGTCATAAGGTAAGATGACACCTTTCCACTGCATTGTATCATCATTGTATTATAATGAAACGTAGAGTGATTTTACAATATTTGGTGATGTATTGATGCTGACTTTTAATGATTTATATATAAGTGCTTTGAAAGTATAAGATATATATATATATATATATATATATATAGTTGGCAGGATGATTCTGGCATTGATGCAGTGAGTACAAATATTTTCTTTGCCTTGCTGTAATCAGACGTTCAGTGTCATCTTAGGGAAAGTAAAAAAAAAAAAAAATGTCTCAAAAGTGTCTTGATTGTATTACTGGTTTACACAAATTTGTGTTTCAAGAAGGATTGACAGTGCAGGGAGTAATGTCACTTATTGGAAGAGCAGGGGAGGCTTATCAAGTCTGTCCCCGGTCTTTGAAGTATTGTGACATTAGGGACGTTTTTACCAATTAAAATATGGGTAGAGCGTTAATACTTTTTTTTAAGGTAATACATAAATTGGTGAGGATAACTTTTGATTAAAACAAGCTATTTGAATAATTCTTTGCTACTGACATCTCTTGCAAAGGGGAAGTCAGGTGCAAAATTTGGACATTTGGCTTTTTGCCAACAGGGTTCAAGTACTAATATCTCACTGACTGTAATAGATAGTGGGGAATTGTTTGCGGCATTAGTACTACCGCAATTGAAGGCACTGTTTGAACCTGTTGGCATACTGCAAAAAGGAAAAAAAGAGAATCAGTATCTAATTTAGAAAGAAAAAATAAATATATATGTTGTGGAGATCGGCTGGACCGAGGCTCCCTATAGTGTCCTAGCCCATACATTGTCCACAATGGGTTTAGCAGAGTCATGGGATGGTAAATAAAGGGTTAAATCTTACATACCACAACGCAGAAGTTGAAAGCTGTAGAGGCTGCACATGCCATAGAGGGTCAGAATACAAAACACGTAGTTTTAAAACAAGCAGAAAGCACGGAGGAAAAAAGAGGAAGTAACTGCGCAGTTAGTTATATAAAGTTTTCCTTTCATTACATAAGATGCCAGATTTAACACTTAAGATGAAATGCACAGTCCTTTAAATACAGACTTATTAAAGTCTGTCTTGAAAAAAAAAACAAAAAAAAAAACGTTGATTGAAAAAGACGCAGCAGGATGTTGACATCCCAAAACAAACACCAGTATCAACACATTATCAAAATGATTTCTTAGGAAATCAAAGGGGAAACTTTTATAAAAAGAGGAAAGGGGGCAAGGACAAAGAGGGAGTTACATACCGAGAAAAAGGATTTCTTAAAGAAAGGAATCTTAAGGGAAATTGTCTCGCCTTATAATACTCCCAGTTAAAAAAAAAGGCAAATGGTGACTATAGGTTTGTACCAGACCTAAGGGACATTAATAGCCTAGTGGTACCAATTGCCTAAGTAGTGCCTGATGTGCCATCAATACTTACCGCCATGCCATGCGATGCAGAGTATTTTACTGTGATTGATTTAAAGAATGTTTTTTTTCATCCCTGTAGACGAGGAGACATGGCCACTGTACTCCAAGTCACCCTTGGGCCCTGGACTGCCCCTCATGGTTCTGTATTGTTGCAGTAGGTTGCTGATTTTTTTGATTTGAGTTCTTCAGAGGAGGACTGCCGAGCTGATAGCCTATCTTTATTGAAATGGTTACATGTATCTGGTTACAAAATGTTTAAGAAAAAGTTACAATGTTGTCAAAAAAAACCAAACAGTTGAGTATTTGTGCTCACAAAAGGAGAAAGAAGAGTCAGTCATAAAAGAGCTACGGCTCTGAATGGGTCTGCCCCGCCCACTTAATAGGAAGGACATGCTCACCTTCCTAGGTATGATTGGTTACTGCCGCCAATGGATACCTGACTGCTCTTTCAATGACAATATATTGAGACAAGCAATGTCTTTGAAGCAATGTCTCTGAAATGTCTGATACTGTAAAATGGTCTGATGAAATGTTAAATGTTTTTGCCATGTTTTGCCATGTTGAAATGTGTAATGGTTACCAGCCCGAGCCTCAGGCCTTCTTGAATATGGCAAAATGTTTCACTTGTTTGCCAGGGAAAATTGCAGAACCATGGCGGGAGTACTGGCCCAGGAACATAGTGGGAGACTGTGCCCTGTAGTTTTTTTCTCAAAGATGGTCCCGGTGCACTCTAGCGTCTTGTGCCATGGTGGTTGAGATGGTCGCTTCTTACACTCTGGGACACGATGCCACACTTCACATCACTCACAATGTGTCAATCTTGTTGAAAAATGTACATACACAGCACATGTCTGCTCAGAGTTTGAGCGGATGTGAGGTGATTTTGCTGTCCATGCCAAAAATTGCACATCAAATATGCTTCTCTCATTGCAGGCCCAGCACCCATTTTAAATGCCCTTTTAGGATTAAAAAGGAGAACAGGATGAGGTTGTGCCATAACATGACTGCATAAACCTCATTCACCAAGACACATCACCCAGGTCTGATTTATCTTCCACAGCACTACCAGACACACAGAATGTTTTTGTGGATGGTTCTTGCTCTAGGCTATAGTACACTGCAGAGCATACACAGGCCAACAGACAGAGATAGCCAGGGGAAATGAGCAGGTCTGGCTGCTGCTAAATAAGCTGCTATCTCACAGACAGCAGACATCCAAATTGTTATGCTGATACCTGTCCTATCCCCTTTTGAAAAGTCACTTGCAGATCCCCAGGATTATGCATCGAATTATGAGTTAAGGGACTGGAATGGAAGGGGTGTGTAGAGAGATCCAAGGTCTGGACTTCTCTGCAAAGAGGGGAAACCATGTATACCAACAGCAAGTGCATTCACAGTACCACGGAATAGGCGACGCAGGTATACAAGTCACGGCTGATTTCACATACAGGCCCAAACTAGGCAAAAGACAGGAATATCTTTTGATAAATGTGGACATGTTCTCAAATGGTCCAGCTCTTATAGCCAGGGTCTGCCAGGACTTGGTAAAAACTCTCAAGATAGAATGGAAGTTTTACATTCCCTATTACCCTCCAAGTTCAGGAATAGTAGAAAGGATGAACAGAACAATAAAAGACAAGATAAGAAAGGCCACAGGAGGAACCTTTGCCAACTAGAGAAGGGTCCTCCCAGCAGTCCTGGCAGAAATAAGTTTTTTTTTAAGTTTTGATGAGTAGATTTTTCCCCACCCCATAGGCCAGAGCACCTTTAATGGTAGAAAAGGAAGATTTAGACTTAATACAGGAAGAATATGTAAGAAAACTGGTTGAAATATTGGATACAGTCAAAGAAATGTTGCTCGCACCTCTTTTTTCTTCACAGGAAGCTACTCACCTCTTCAAGGAGGGAGACACTGTGGGAGTTCAACAGCTGAACAGAAATAAGAAGCAAGAGTATCCCTTTGGACCTCCTACTATGGTGATTGCAGTGATCAGAACGGCTATCCTGGTGGAAAACTGCTAGTCCGGGATCCATGCCAGCCGAGTGAAAAAGGTTGCCCAAAGCCCCAAGAGCAGGAAGGAGATCCTTAATACAGGAGGCCCTCAAGCAAAAGTCCAAGCAGATGAAGGAGGAGTTCCTGGAAAACCAGGTCCGGCCAGAGAAGATGACCTCGCTTATTTCACCACAGACTTCTGGCAAAACATTTTGCTTCCTGTTCCTGATCACCCTGATAGTGTTCCCGCCCACTTGGATCATCACTAACTGTATTTTCCATCCTGAAGATTTGGGTGGCATTAAAAGTATTTGTGGAAACACACATACATAGGAGAACATTACAGTGATACAAGTTAGAAACAAGAGAGACATTGAGGATAATTTTGCTGATAAAATGCTTTTGCTAAAATTTAAATATGCTTATGTTCAGAAATCAGGATTTCAGAAATGTTGGATTTGTGGCAAATTGCACCTTAGCACTGTTAGGATACCCCTAATAGCTATACCTTTGAATATTCCTCCCCTTTTAAAAGGAAAGATTCCCCTTGACCTTTTGAATGTCAGCAGAAGAACTAATGACACCATTTCCTTTCACATCATCAATAGAAGTCATAATCCTACCTGGTGTTTCAATTTAGGGAATTCTACTAGAAATGCTCATATCTGTAGTCAAACGGTTTTGAATATTTCTAATTGCTATGCCCCTAGTGGGAAGTCTTGTTCTTTATATCAAACACACCACGATGAGGTCAGAGTACGGGCTGATCTTGAAAAGATTCTTGCCTCTGAAGATGAAAGTAGTAAACCTGTATAGCATTTGTTTCAGGTTTTAGCAATAGTTACAGCAGTAGATCAAGAGACTGCTGTGAATACGCCCTTCTCGTTTGGTAACCACACTTGTGTTTGTTGTGGAAAGACTTGTTATCCCTGGATTCCACAAGAGGTCCAAGGCTGGTGTTATCTGGCCTCACTGGTGCCCATAATGGGGGTGATAGGTGATAGTGATGGGAGTCATTTACTTGAAGCTAGTATACACCCAAGGTATCCATTAAAACATTGTAACAAGAGAGAGTTATTCCTTGAAAAGTATATGGCCTGGGCATGGTTCCCTTCCTGGGCAGGATGGGGAATAGATTTGATGAAAAGGTTGAATAATTATTTAGGAATTATTGATGAGATGATGGAAAAGAACTCTGATGACATTTCTAAACTTAATGTTGAAACTAGGGCTATTAGAAAACAACTAGAATTGCATGACTTAGCCATTGAAAGCATGAGTTTAGCCCTTACAGGATTATGTGAAATGACTGAGGATTATGAATGTTGTACTTGGGTACACAATACCAGTATAGAGGTACCAGACTATTATGATGTGATAGCTTAGCATAGAAAAGAGGTGGCCAAGCTGCAACAAGAGGCTTGCAATGGCCCAGACCTGGAGTCCTTTTGGAAATATTGATTTTGGATTTGGAGGGATATTTTCTTGGATAAGGGATATTGCCATAATTTTAATTATTGTCGTGTTCTTTTTCCTTTTCCTTTATCTTGTGTACAAGCTTATTATGTGGCTTATTAATAGAGCCACTCGTATTTCAGATCCCTCATCTCCCAATAAAACTTATCTCAGTATGTATCATCAGAAGTAGGCTGAGAATACCACCATGATAAGGAAGTGAGATCATACATTTATGACCAAAGAGTGGATTGTAAGGATATTTTAGCTTGCTGTCCACCATTTTAGCTATAAAATATGTATCCATCTTAGAATAATATGTATATGTGACGTCTATCAAAAGTTAGTTTCAAATTCTTGTAAATCATATGATTTCCCCGAAATTACGTATGAAGTTCTTTCTTGTTGACAGTTTCTGTATGAAGAAATTATGTTCTATCTTTGGTTAGTTATATGTCTGTATGTCTGTAAATTTAGCATATATTAATGAAGGGGTTGGATTTTTGTTGTGATGTCATGTTGGTTATATAAGTGAAAATGCAGAAGTAAAAGATTGGATCATTCTGAAATGCATGCCTTGTGTGTGTCATAATTTCTTGTCCGAATGATCTCCAGATCTGAATGGGTTTTTGAGGAACACTCTAATCAGGATATCATACGAGGGTTCACTTGCTTTTAGAACATACATACACTCCCAACACTAATTTTAAAGGCTTAAAGTTATTGTCATAAAAAGTGTTTGGGGACCCGGGTCCTGTCCCAGGGGACATGTATCAATGCAAATAAAATTTTAAAAACTATTTTTTTCAGGAGCAGTGATTTTATTAATGCTTAAAGTGAAACAATAAACAATAAAAATGAAATAATAATTTAAATATTATGCCTGGGAGTGTCCTTAGTATGTCTGTAAAGTATTTAGAACAGTACCACAGCCAAATTACATTTCTAAAGGAAAGAAAAGTAATTTAAAACTTCTTGCGGCTGTAATGTATTGTTGGATCCCGGCAATATAGATATAAATTATTGAAAAAAACAGCATGGGTCCCCCCCAGTACATTACCAGGCCCTTCAGGTCTGGTATGGATTTTAAGGGGAACCCTGAGCCAAAATTTAAAAAAAATGGCAGAAGGTTCCCTCAAAATCCATACCAGACCCTTATCCAAGCACGCAACCTGGCAGGCTGCATGCCCTCAACATGGGGAGGATGCTTTGGGGTCCCCCCCAACTAGGGATGAGCCGAACACCCCCCTGTTCGGTTCGCATCAGAACATGCGAACAGGAAAAAAGTTCGTTCGAACACGCGAACACCGTTAAAGTCTATGGGACACGAACATGAATAATCAAAAGTGCTAATTTTAAAGGATAATATGCAAGTTATTGTCATAAAAAGTGTTTGGTGACCTGGGTCCTGCCCCAGGGGACATGGATCAATGCAAAAAAAAAGTTTTAAAAATGGCCGTTTTTTCAGGAGCAGTGATTTTAATAATGCTTAAAGTCAAACAATAAAAGTGTAATATCCCTTTAAATTTCGTACCTGGGGGGTGTCTATAGTATGCCTGTAAAGGGGCGCATGTTTCCTGTGTTTAGAACAGTCTGACAGCAAAATGACATTTTGAAGGAAAAAACTCATTTAAAACTACCCGCGGCTATTGCATTGCCAACAATACACATAGAAGTTCATTGATAAAATCGGCATTGGAATTCCCCAAAGGGGAACCCCGAACCAAAATAAAAAAAAAAAAAAAAATGACGTGGGAGTCCTCCTAAATTCCATACCAGGCCCTTCAGGTCTGGTATGGCTATTAAGGGGAACCCTGGCCAAAATTTAAAAAAAAAAATGACGTGGGGTTCCCCCTAAATTCCATACCAGACCCTTCAGGTCTGGTATGGATTTTAAGGGGAACCCCGCGCCAAAAAAAAAAAAAAACGGCGTGGGGTCCCCCCAAAAATCCATACCAGACCCTTATCCGAGCACGCAACCTGGCAGGCCACAGGAAAAGAGGGGAGGACGAGAGTGCGGCCCCCCCCCCTCCTGAACCGTACCAGGCCACATGCCCTCAACATTGGGAGGGTGCTTTGGGGTAGCCCCCCAAAACACCTTGTCCCCATGTTGATGAGGACAAGGGCCTCATCCCCACAATCCTGGCCGGTGGTTGTGGGGGTCTGCGGGCGGGGGGCTTATCGGAATCTGGAAGCCCCCTTTAACAAGGGGACCCCCAGATCCCGGCCCCCCCTGTGTGAAATGGTAAGGGGGTACTTACCCCTACCATTTCACTAAAAAACTGTCAAAAATGTTAAAAATGACAAGAGACAGTTTTTGACAATTCCTTTATTTAAATGCTTCTTCTTTCTTCTATCTTCCTTCATCTTCTGGTTCTTCTGGTTCTTCTGGCTCTTCTGGTTCTTCCTCCGGCGTTCTCGTCCAGCATCTCCTCCATGGCGTCTTCTATCTTCTTCTCCTCGGGCCGCTCCGCACCCATGGCATGGGGGGGAGGCTCCCGCTCTTCTCTTCTTCTCTTCTTCTCTTCTTCTCTTCTTCTCTTCTTCTCTTCTTCTCTTCTTCATTTTCTTCTCCGGGCCGCTCCGCAATCCATGCTGGCATGGAGGGAGGCTCCCGCTGTGTGATGGCGCTCCTCGTCTGACAGTTCTTAAATAACGGGGGGCGGGGCCACCCGGTGACATAAATGGGTGACCCCGCCCCCCTCTGATGTTACGTTTACATCACCGGGTACATTGATGGTCTCGCCATTTATTATGGTGCGTTCCGCGTGCGCTCGAATTTCCCAAAAACGCCCCATAATATTAGGTATTCGGTGAACGGGCGAACACCTGATGTTCAAATTGAACTTACGTTCAGCTCGAACTGCAGACTCATCCCTAATAGAGAACTCTAGAGAGATCACACTGTATCACATGCGCCAATTCCACAATCAAAAAGGTGACTAAAAAAGTGGCACGCTTGTGTAATAATTGTCCACGTACAAGTAGTACCCCTTTCTAAATAAGTGAAAAAAGAAAACTAAAGCGCTGATGTGGCTTTTCATTCGTCAGAACCTATCACCAGGTCCAGGCCAGAAATCATTGGCCTGGGCCTGGAGACTGATCGGTTCTGGAACTAATCCGATCAGCATGGCTGCGCCAGGAGCGCCTCCTAGGTGGCCGCGCGCCCAACATACAATGAAGGCGATTCAGGCAGGAGAGTACAACTGTGGCGGGCAGTCATTAACTGGTTAATCAACCTTTATGGGGCCAATATGTTCTGACTTACTATTTTTACTGTTAATACTGTATATTTAAAACATTTTTTTTCTACTTTTTTTACTATCCTCCAATATGTGTCTCTCATATGCCCTGTACACACGGTCAGATTTTCCGACGGAAAATGTGCGATCGGAGCTTGTTGTCCGAAATTCCGACCATGTGTGGGGTCCATCGGAATTTCCGGCACACAAAGTTTGAGAGCAGGCTATAAAATTTTCCGACAACAAAATCCGTTTGCGTAAATTCCGACCGTGTGTGGACAATTCCAACGTACAAAGTGCCACCCATGCTCAGAATAAATTCCGAGACTGAACTGCTGGGTCTGGTACAATTAGCGTTCGTAATGGATCTAGCACTTTCGTCACGCTGCAATGTTTTAAATTGTTTAATGCAGTGCACTCTCTTCTTCTTTATAATGCTCGAAGAATGAAGTTGTTTTGCTGCTCATATTCACACAGAGTTCTCACAAACTTCTTTCATTATTATTTATCGTGATTTCATGAATATAATATTTTGATTTGTCACATCTCCTGAATTTTTTTTTTTTTTTTTTTTTTAAGTTTTTAGATTTTGTATTTTTTTTTTTTTAGTTTTTTAAATCCTAATCTCCTGTTATTTTTTTTATTTTTTTTTTTAACTACAGAATATATTTGGGTGTGTTTTGTGTGTCAAGTTACCACAACACCATTATTATCTTGTATTATTTAATCTCAAGGAGATTGTTTGGTGTCTCTTGTTAATTTCACATTGTATTTTTGAAATGTACCTGCCTCCTCACAAACAAACCGTCCTTTTTAAAGGAAAACACATAGGCAAGTATAATAGAAAAAAAAATAACCTTATTAAGGGGTTATAACCAAAGAAAGAGGGAGGTAACGCTGGA
Source organism: Lithobates septentrionalis (assembly GCA_037952835.1). Lineage (NCBI taxonomy): Eukaryota > Metazoa > Chordata > Amphibia > Anura > Ranidae > Lithobates > Lithobates septentrionalis. Next base: position 1,403,222 of record JBBDGP010000522.1, read on the forward strand.
GAAACTGTTGAAGTTGGCAAAACCTTTGGCCCCCAGGGCACACATCAGCTATTTTAATGCAAAATTGGTGGCCTGAGGAGTCCATATATAAGGGAGTACAATCTGGTGCAGAAGTCCAAGAGATCATGAACAGCAGCAGATGACATATCTGTCCCCAGGCTGTGGTCATACAACAGCCTGCATCTTTTACCAGACCAGACTGAACCCAGGTCATCACTCTCTGGTTTTCCTTAGACGCTGCCTCCAGGCTGCGGCTCTGGTGTTGGAGGTGTGGCAGGAGGAGGAGGAGGACCATGATTGAACTCACAAACATGGCTTTGGCTTGTGAGATGGCCCCTCAAAGCCTTATTTAGGGCTTGTAAGATGATATACTCACATATTAGGCGTTGGCCCTCCTCCATTTCCAGCATTTTGCAGGCTGTTATGTATGCAAAGTCCTCTTGAGCACTGTGGGAGGTTCTGAGGGCCGCAGTAGACTTCCAAAATAGGCCAATTGCTGCCTCCTTCATGTTACTCCTCTTCCTGCCACTTTTTGGTTGAAGACGGAGGGGAAGGACCTGGTTATCGGGCAGGCTACTGGGCCCGGCCACCTCCTGGCTGAGACTTTCCTGTGCATGAAAAAGGGACATCGTTTTAGTTTTTGGTTCATCAATCACACACAATTTTCATACGTAAGATCTGTGTGGGGTGTCTGGGAGAGTGAGTGTCATGGAGATAGGATGGTGGTCTGAGAATGTCATGGTGTCTATGGTCGCAGTAGTCAGAGTCGGAAGGTCTTGTTGTGGAAGAAACAGATAGTAAATGCGAGAATATTTGTTGTGGGGGGTAGAGAAGAAGGTAAAGTCTTTGTCTTTTGGGTGGAGGGTATGCCAAGCATCATGTAAAGATAATAATTGTAGACAGTTTTTGATCTGCTTCAGGGCTCTATACGGTAAGTGGGATTTGCCTGTGGAGGTGTCTACTAAAGGGTCTAAGGGGACATTAAAGTCTCCCCCTAAGATCTAAAGACCTTCCTGGAAGGTTGTCAGCTCCCTTGTCACTGTTCGGAAAAAGGGTACTTGGGAAGTGTTGGGGCTGTATATGTTTGCCAGGGTGATTGGCCTGTTTTTGAATGTGCCTTTAAGGAAGATGAGCCTGCCCTGTTCATCTAACATGGTGTTCATTATTTGCAAGGGTACATTTTTGGACAGGAGTATGGAAACCCTTTTTTTTTTTTGAGATTGGTGAAGCAGCATGAAAGCAATGGGGGAAAGAATGGTTCGTCAGTTTAGGAATACTTTTACTGCAAAAGTGGGTCTCCTGTAGGTAGACCACATCTGCCTTCGCACTACGCATATGGGCAAGCAGTTGCGAATGCTTTTCAGGGGTATTTAAGCCTTTCACGTTGAGAGAGATAATTTTCAGGGATCAAGCAGCTGATAGTGTATGGCGGGGAGCCATTGTTTTCTAATTAAAGTGTCGGAGACTGAGTTTATGTCTTTCCAAAGGGGAAGTCAGAGACAGGGGGGTAGTGGATATGAGGACAAGGGCTGAGGGGAGGTAAGAGGAGGGGGGAGTGATGGGCGGAAGGTGGTAAGGGGAAGTGGTGTGGGGAAGGGGGAGGGTTTGCGTGTGGGTAAAGAGAGGGAAAATTCAAGGGGTATACCGGGTTGTGTGGGATGACCTGCAATCCCACTTATCAACTTTGTGGGAGACCGGTATGGATCAGCGGTATCTACCTGAGTCCGCTGGTGGCAGGAGTGGAAGGAGACGTTCAACCAAAGGTGGAAGTCCTGTGTCCCAAGGAGGTCATAAAAGCTACCTGTTTAGTTTCTTGTTTAGTTTGTCAGGGTTCTGATAGATATGATATATGAACCCATATATGATCCTGACAAAGATAGTGTGTTTTCGTACTATGGTGCAGGAATATATTCTTGGAGCGGGGATGTGTAAGGTCTGTGTGTTGCGAAGGATGTTCTAAGTACTGAGCTTCTATTTAGTAGTGGCTCAGGAGATGTATTCCGTATGTTGTCTATACCGTGTATAGGTACCATATGCCTGGGGAATAGTGTATACATCAATATGCCACCTGTGTTAGATGGTGTGTAACTGTCGACTGTCTATATAGCTGAGACAATTTATGATTGAATGAATATGAATTGTTAACTATGGGTATACAGTCCACGTGACCCAGGGTTAATCAGTGAACATATATTGTAGTGAACTAACTTATTCAACTGTAACACTAAGAAGTTAAACCAAGTAACAGATTAACAATTACATGCGTACCTGTGAGAGAAATAGAAAATCCTCTATAGCATCTCTCTGGTGCCGAGGGGGACGCGCTCAGTTGTGGTCTAGAGGCTTCTGCCCTGTGTTTGGCCCCCATGAAACGGGATAAAAGATGAACGTTAAGTTCTGTATGGAAGGATTAATTTGATCCTCTGGGTAATGTGTGTGTGCAAATAGATTGTTCTGTTGTAACTTGCTTACCTAAGCATACCCCTATCGGCTTCCAGACAGTCTTGTTCACAGCATACTTCCTATGGGTTAAATTATAGGGATATCTAAAGCCAGAGAAAGAGGGAGAGTAATGACATGTTAAGTGAACATATTAGGATTACCTCAACGTGCCATATATGAGATATATAGCAAGAAAAGCAGGTGATATGGGGCTCAGGCAAGTAGAGGGTGCGAGTAGATGATTCCTAGTGGAGAGAAATAGGAAGGGGGCACAGGGATAAGAGGAAAAATAAGGGGAAAAGAAGTAAAGGGAAAGAAGGGGAGAGAAGGAGTTATAGATGGATATATAAATACTACATTTGTCCTTGTTAAAGTTTCAACAAAGCTCTCTTGTTCTCCTTGCTGATGCGGACTGGTATCCCGGGTGCATGTAAACGCTGTTTGATGCTAATAAGTACTACATCTTGGTTGTTCGGCGTAAGGAACGTTTTTGCTCTCAGGCCACCTGGAAAAAGCTGGGAGAGTAACTGGATAAGGACAGTAATTTCCAATCTTTTAGAGAAATAGGAGGGAGGTGGTAGAACAAAAGGCGAGGGGATTGTATTCCTTGTCAGTGCAGAATGTACAACTGCTGAGGGTAATGTCATTACCTCCTTCTGGTATATAAGTGAGGATGGTGATGGGGGTGCGAGTGGTTAAGTCTCTTGTGAACGGAGTAGAGATACTGTCTGGGTTCAAGATGGTGCATCAGAGAGTTTGGCAGCAGATAGGCATGGCTCTCACAGGCATCTGTAACATAAGTATGAGAAGGGGTGCAAAACTTGGAGATTTTCAACCTGTATCCTGGGTCATTCGAGAAAAGAAGAAGGCACGGCCACCCGTTTAGGTGATACGGGCTCTGCGATGTGCAGGGGAGGCCGTGGGACTACCATTCCGTGGCATACCTGGGTCTCGTAGTGGGGAGTGAGGAGGCGCTGGGTGAGAGCGGCGACGACCGAGATGGAAGTTGCCCGCTTCTGCGATGCCATCCATTGAAGTAGCTCTGTGCATCTGTGGTAAACGGAAGTCACTATACCAATCCGGCAGCGCGACTGCTGGGATGTCCAGGGTGGAACAAAAATGTTCCAGGTCTTCTGGGACCCTGAGAAGTGCTGTGCGGCCTTGGTGCGTTGCTGAGAGGCCAAAAGGAAACTTCCACGGGTATATAATAAATCTGGTCCTTAGAATGTCTAACAATGGTCTTAATTTGCGTCTCCTTTGCAGGGTGATATTTGAAAGATCTTGATATATCTTGATACTTGATCCTTGAAAAATTAATTTATTGCAATTTCTGGAAGCCCGCAGGATTTCTTCCTTGAGGGAAAAGTCTATGAGGCAGCACACTGTATCCCTAGGGGGATCAGTGTCTCTTCCCCTCAGCCGTAACGCTCTGTGAATGCGTTCAAAGGCGACCGGGGCGTCCTGGGGTCTCTCTAACAGCTCATTGACAATGGAAGCGACTGTTTGAGAAAGTTGATTAGAGTCGATCGTTTCTGGGATCCCTCTCAGTCGGAGGTTGCGGCGTCTCCCGCGATTATCAAGGTCCTCCATATGTCGATTTATATCTCTCAAGTGGACTGTGTGTGAGCTGCTGCACATGGCAAAGGGAGGCTTCATGGCTCGTCTGTGTCATTTCTACCTCCTCCACTCTAAGAGAAATTGCCTGCAGATCAGACCTCATGTCTGAGATGGCTGCCGTAAGAGTATTCTTGATATCAGCAGCTACACTGTGTAAATCTTTCAGGTTAACTGCGGGAGGATGTCTCTGCTCCGTCCCCGTTCCTGACAGGCTCAGATTTCCCGAGCGGTGGGGGCTGTCACTCTGGGGGTGTACCTTACTAGAGGCGGCTGGATGTGAGGCCTGCACGGTGCTTCTAGGCTGGGATCGGAAGATCTCTGGAATGTGCCCGTCACGCTGATTGTCTTGGCTCCGTGGGGACTGGGACCTGGTCGCTGAGGCACTGCGGGATGTCCTTACCATAGCAGAGTGGTGTCTGGTGCCAATTTGCTGAAGAAGCTGGACCTCATGGACGGGAGTTTCAGAACAACACGTCCATCTTAGAGCGGCTCCTGACCACGCCCCCTCCCACATACAATTTTCAGCTCATGACTGTTGCAAATTTAATGTTAATAAATAGAAAAGACTATCATTCTGACCCCAGCATTTTTCATTCTTCTCACAATCATTTGTGGCCACTACTGTCTATTGATATGTAAAACACTTTGTTAAATCAGAAATTAGGAATCCAAACTAACATAGATGTTACATCATTAATTTGACCAACAGAAATATTTAGAAGAATGCTATACCTGACTCAAGCTGGGCTCCTCCACATGTTGCTGCCTGGAAGGTCCAGGTTGGGCGTCATAAGCCTCAGCTGAGGTGGAAAGAAGCATGGAAGGAAGAGTGGAGAGTGCTGGCCTGGGTTCAGTCTGGCCTGCTAGAAAATGTAGTCTGTCATAGTACCACAGCCTGGGGACATAAATGTCATCTGCTGCAGCTGGCGATCTCTGGAAATCCTGGACCTTCTTGCGCTCCCTTAGATAAGTACTCCTCATGCCACCAATTAGGGCCTTCAAATAGGGGATGTCTGCCGTGGGGATCACCGGCTTCACAAATTCCAGCAATTGATCCAGCGCTGCCTTCCTCTTGGGTTTATTGTTATAATGTGGGTGGTTTACCTGCCACAGACAGAGCAGCTCCCTGAACATATCAATGAATATTAGCATAAAGTCATGATCATTGACTAGATCAATTTTCTCTGCAAGACCCAACACAAGACAAACCCTAATGTCAGGCTAAACTCTCTTAATCTTGTCCCAATATAGGTCTCAATCTATAAGCAGTATAGGCCCAAGTTAAAATGGTACCTTCGTTATCACAGATCGTATGTACGACGCACGCGTGTTATGCTTTATATACACTGCGCATGCGTGAAACTCCGCCCGCCTCTGACGTTCTTCCTAGTCTATTCCCCGCCCCTTCTCCTTCGGCGCAGTGGGGAAGAGCACATGGCGGAGACACAACAGGTGCATCATAATAGCAGCAACGAGGAGGAGGAGGAAAGCCCGGAAGCCAGAAACGTCACGATCCCGGAGGAGAGGATTTAAGGCCTCAAATATGTCCTTTGTAGAGATGGTGTAGAGATGGTGGAGAGGGTGGACATATTGAAGAGGGCCGACTATGAAGGGAAGTATGGACCTTACCCAAACCCAAATATGAGAAAGGCCAAGATCATGACTAAAGTTGTGAAGAGTCTACACAGGAATTTTGGGGTACGATGATCCAAGGATCAACTGAGGAAGCGGTGGTCGGACCTCAAATTAAGGGAGCACGATCAGTATAGAGGGATCAGGAGAGTGCTGCAAAAAAGTAAGTAGTTGTCCTATTATTCTTTACTGTAAGAGTGGCAAGGATGTGGAATTCCCTTCCACAGGCGGTGGTCTCAGCGGGGAGCATTGATAGTTTCAAGAAACTATTAGATAAGCACCTAAATGAACGCAACATACAGGGATATACAATGTAATACTGACACATATTCACACATAGGTTGGACTTGATGGACTTGTGTCTTTTTTCAACCTCGCCTACTATGTAACTATGTCTTGTGTTCCTATTCTTTATTTTTATTATGTTCGTGCTGCTCCATGTGCTTTTCTTTACTGTTGTACAGTTTAAAATGGCAACTTTAATGTTCATGGACACATTATTTGTTCATAGGAAACATTGTTCGTTTGGCCACTAAAACACCATGTTTTGTCCAGATGCAGTTCAATACATTTTTTCTGGCCTACTTCTCTTAAAATAAGTTTGTTGTCTAGAGTTGCAACTAGAATGAAATGCAAACTAGATTCTGTGTAAGGAGAGGACACGCAGCAGCTGTTTACACATCTGGACGCTGGAGCACTAGTGTGGGACACCAGAACACCCTTTTTATTAGGGGGCCCACACAGGTGCTCCAGTGGAGTTATAGGGGTGTCTCCATCTGTGAAGCTTGTACAAAACAGGTAAGTATTCAAGCTTGACAAAGGACAAAAAAATTTCTTCATCTTGGAACTCTGCCAAAAGAGACAATTGTACCACACTTCCAAGCAGTGTTTCATATTCCTACTTCTGCCATCAAATATCTGTGCTAAGTATACCTATTTTTTTTCACATAGGAGAGAAAAGATTTGGAGGACACCACTCATCAGAGGAGACCACGGACCCCCCACCTCCGGAAGAAGGGGAAATCCCCAAAACCCAACCAGAGGAGAAGGAGGGAGACGTTATAGAAATTGTCACCACAACAGGTGCGTGCTTGCGACCACAGGCTCAGGTAAGAGATGGATGCCGTCATATTTATAATACATGTTGTTTTTTGTTTTTTTGTTTTAGGTTATCGTGATGTTGTGGAAAAGGAATGTAATTTCACAAGTGAAAGTGCCCAGATCCTCATCGGGGAGATAAGGTGTAATAGGGATTTAGAAAACATAAAGCAAAACATCAATGATGTTCAAAGCAAAATGAAGAACATCATTGATGTTTTAGGGAGAATATAAAACACCCAGAAATCCCTAACTTATTGCAGGTTTATTGTTGTTTTTATGACTAATTTTTGACATATTATAGAAAAGCCAAATTTTGAAGATGCACACGGTGTGTCAACATGTGCTATCTGCCATCACGGGAGATCAATGTACGCGTTTTGTGGGTGCAACCCCTTCCTCAATAATAAAGCAGCTGAGAGGAAGGGGTTGTACCCCCAAAACACGTCCCCCCAAAACACGTCCCTTGATCCCCCATGATGGCAGCTAGCACATGTTGACATTAGACAATTTGTGTGCATCTTCAAAATTTGGCTTTTCCAGAGGTGACATCACCCCATCTGCTGAACGCAATATCAAACACAGTTTATAAATACTCATGTCTGATATTGCCATCACTTTTTATAAAAGTTGAACTTTGTAAGTTCTAGAGTTGTGTATTTTTTATGGCTTAAAACATGCCTGTTTTACCTTAAAGGGCAATTACTACTTATTATTAAAGGGGTTGTAAAGGTAATTTTTTTTTTTTTTTTAAATAACAAACATGTCATACTTACCTTCACTTTGCAGCTCGTTCTGCACAGAGTGGCCCCGAACCTGCTCTTCTGGGGTCCCTCGGCGGCTGTTTCAGCTCCTCCCCACAAGAACTAACCACCTTAATGCGAGCTCCCTCACATGGTGGTTAGTTATTGCGGGCGCGCTCCCGTGATACAGCCGGCGGCTATAGCCGCTCACTGTATCACTCGGCAACGCCCCCCGGCGCACCGCGTCATTGGATGTGATTGACAGCAGCGCGAGCCAATGGCTGCGCTGCTTTTAATCCATCCACTGTAGCCAATCAGCGACCAGGCTGAGCTGCAATAGAGATGACGGGAGCAAGCGGCTGAGTTTCGAGGTGTCAGGTAAGTAAAACGGGGGGGCTGGGGGCGGCGTTATTGTCAAAAGTTTTTTCACCTTAATGCATATAATGCATTAAGTTGAAAAAAATTTTACCTTTACAACCCCTTTAATGTGACCTAAAAAATTGTTATACAACAAACATGTTGGTTTGTTCAAACACCCTTTCAGAAACGCACATGTGATTGTGCTTTGAATAAAAGATTGATAATCAACAATATGTGGCTTCTTCTTTTAATGCTCAAAAGCAATTTTTGGAGTAAAGTTGTTGTTTTCAGTGGCAATGAGGTTTATTTACTAAAGGCAAATCCACTTTGCACTACAAGTGCAGTTTCAGTGCAGTCTCAAGTGCACTTGTAGTGCAAAGTGTATTTTCCTTTAGTAAATAACACCCAACAGTGCTTTATAATTTTACACAATCATGCCATTTTCATGACTCCCTAAATTTCGGTCATGGTCAGCTAAAAGAAAGCCAAGCAGTAAATCTAAGCAAATATTTTTTCAGTTTAAAATATGTTTTTATTTAAAAAATGTCTCAGACATTGTCTGGCATATCGATGGCCCCCCTACCCGCAAAGTATTCCATGTATCTTATACGGACCTCGCGGGCACTCTGGGGGGGGGCAAGCCAGGACGGCCAGCTTTAAGCGCCGTCAGGGTTGGTTCAATAATATTAATTCTGCCCACAGGCCCAACTGAGGCAGCATAGTTCCAAGAATTTCTCCTTAAAATTTGTGGAGAACACAGCAAGCCCGGATGATGTGATTGAGTTTATATTCCGCCATGTGTTTTGGTGTAAGAAATAGGCAGAACCTGCTGGCCATTATTCCAAACGTGTTCTCCACCACTCTTCTGGCTCTGGCCAGTCGGTAATTAAAAACCTTCTGGTCCAGGGTGAGGGTCCTCATAGGGAATGGCCGCATAAGATGGTCCCCCAGCGCAAACGCTTCATCCGCAACGAAGACGAATGGGAGTCCTTCCGCATTGTCTTCTGGAGGTGGCAAGCCCAAGCTGCCATTCTGGAGATGCCTGTAGAACTCTGTCTGGGCGATGACTCCACCATCTGACATCCAGCCATTCTTCCCCACATCCACATACAGGAACTTGTAAGTAACACCACCGCCAACATCACAACACTATTGAACCCCTTGTAGTTGTAATAGTATGACCCTGAGTTGGGGGGTGGGACGATGTGGACGTGTTTCCCATCAATTGCCCCTACGCAGTTGGGAAAGTCCCACCGCTGGGCAAAGTGGGAGGCCACAGTCTGCCATTCCTGTGGGTTGGAAGGAAACTGTGGAGTCAAACAAGAAAAAATAATTAATCATTTTGCATATAAACATTGAAAGCAGATTAGACACAAACATTCTTGGCCAACATCAGTATAACATATATTTTAGGGAGTATTTAAAGAAAGGTATAAGGTCCACCTATCAGATTCCTCCCCCCTCTCATGGGCCATTTTAAAAATTTTAGGGGGAGATGTTTTGGACAGGTAACCCTCTCTACTTCATTGAGAGATGAATGCATACATAATGGGGGTCATGTACTTTTGAGCTGCAGCGCTAATTAGCACTAATTGCCACTAATTAGCGTTAATTTGCAGCAATTTAGTGCTAATTAATGCTAATTAGCGCTAAAACGGTATTCACTATAGTGCTGGTGAGAAAATACTCCCAAAATCAAATTTACTATAGTTCCCTGAAACCAAATCGCGCCCAAACCCTTATTCTGCTAAAACCTAGAGTAGTGCACATGGAAATAATGTTTAGAGCATGATATAATTACCTAAATGGTACTGAAATATGCGGTATATTATTTAAAGGTAATCTGCTTTTAAACTGTGTGACAAAGTGATTTCTACACTGAAATATCTTTAAAAGTGAAAAATTCCCCATTTTGGACAACTAGGTGCCAACACAACTGAGCATGCTCAGACTTGAAAATAGCTCTCATTTTAACTCAAGTGTCTTTTTTACCCGGTGCTATAGTAAATACCAAAATGAGAGCTAATTAGAGAGCATTTTTTGGAAGTGAAAATCTTCTCTATTCTAGTCCAATGCAAGTTTTAGCCATTGATTCTAATGGAACAATTGTAACTTTCACAAAAAAAACTTTTAATGTTGGGATGAAATGTATCTTTCTCTGAAATAAATTTTCCTTTGCAACATTGTTGCTATTACATAAAATATTTTGTTTTTAAGAATGCTAGAATGTGGAATGTTTTGATGTTTTGGTAAAATATATTTTTCTCTGTTACTTGCACTTGTTACTCTCCATCTAACAACAATCTTTACCCAACCTCACACAGGTGTCTTTACAAACCACAAACAATACCATTGCTGATGCAAGATTAAATGAATCACAATTTTTGTGCTTTTTATTATTTCCAAATATTCATAATTTGAGCCCAAAAAATGTGATATGTGTACCAACATCAGAAATCAAAATGTAATTCCCCAAAAATTGAGGGTAATATTCTACTCTCACCCACAAAAAACCACCAAATATCACAGAATAAATCAAGAAGAATAACTCTTGAGTAATGTAATTCCATCACCTGTATGTCCAAAGAAATGCAGTATTTATGTGTTTTTATGTGTATTTATATGTAGTTATGTGTAGGAGGTTCTCACATGTGGCATCTCCGTGGCTTGGAGGTTATAACTTCTGCTTAGTTATACTTGAGCATCTGGGTTCAAACCCCAAACATGCTGCTTCATGTAGAGAAGTTGTCTCATTTCCCAGGTCCTATAACTATGTCTAATTGTAGTATTTATGTGTAGGAGGGTTCCACCACCATTGTAAATCTTTTCCAGATACACTATTTAGCCAAAAGTATTGGGACGCCTGCCTTTACACACTTATGAACTTTTTTTTTCATTTAAAGTTTTTTTTTATTGGGGGCGTGGCTTGGCAGCAGATGTAGTCAGTCGCACGTCTTGTGAGCTCCGCCGAAAATCCGATTTAAAATCCTGCAAATCACCGCTGACCACCCGAATTTGGTACCAGATTCCTCCCCAGTGAACCTGTCATGCTCGCCTAGACACAGCGGTACTTCATTATGGCTTCAAAGCTACCTAAACGCGGATCCACAGTCCGCTCTGCTCCGGACCACGAGGCCCAAGATGGCGGCGCTGCTTTAAAGTCGGCTGCAGTGAAACATAGGGAAGCCGTGCAGAGGCTTTTCCCTCAGAATGATATGTGGGACTTACCAGAGCCGACTGGAAACGGAGTGGAGAGTCGCAGTGGCTCACAATCGGAGGCAGATGGCACTGTATCACTGGAGGACCCGCACGCTTTATTGCTGCCCTGGGACACAGTGAGTACTTTACCCATGCCCCAAGGTTCACACAAGGCCAAATCCTCAGGCTCGGCTGAGCAGGAACCCACACTGAGAGATATCTTCTCCATGGTTACATTCTGCAATCTCTCTATCACTGCACTTGCATCAGAAGTTAAAGGGATGAAAGCTGAGATGTCTTTCATGCGTCAGGATATGCAGAAATTAAGGGATCGGACTTCTGCCATTGAAGGGTGTATTAGCACCATAGAGGATGAATGGGCCCCCATGCAGAGAGAAACACACGCACAGCAGATAATGGTGGCTAAACACGCTGCAAAACTTGATGATTTAGAAAATAGGCTTCGCAGAAATAACGTTAGAGCTATTGGCATCCCTGAGAAAATGGAGGGGAAAAATCCGGTCGATTTTATTGAAAAGTGGTTATTGGAAAAGTTTGGGAGACTCATTCTCTCCTATGTTCGCAGTGGAACGGGCGCACCAAGTCCCCTCCAGGCCCTTGCCTCCGGGAAATCCCCCTAGAACTTTTCTTTTCAAAATGCTCCACTACAGAGACAGAGACATAATTTTGTCAAAGGCACGTACCCTGGGGGACGCCCTGGTGATCGATAATTCTAAAATATCATTGTTCCCAGACTTTTCAGCTGAAGTACAAAAGCAGCGGGCCCAGTTTAATGATATCAAAAAGAGACTCCGCTCTTTGGAATTACAATACTCCATGCTCTATCCAGCCCGTCTACGTGTTGTAGCCAGAGATGAGATACATTTTTTTGAGAAACCTGCAATGGTAATGCAATGGTTGGATAGAGAGGAAAGATCCCTGCGGGAAGATTTGGGCAGACTGCGCAGAAACACCTGAATGTCAACGTTTTTCTACTCATGTAATAATGGTACAACTAGTATTTGCATACAATCGGTTTGGTCACAAGATTGTAAATCTCCTTTCAAGGCGGAGGACATTGTTCACAAAGCGTGTCAGTTGTATTCACGTTAATGCACGCAATACGAGGCCTGTGGCCGATTGGCTCTTCAAAGCCGGCTATTGAACTTAGCCCCCCTGTTGAGAGTCCTTCGTGGACATTACAGTTTCTTTTTCTTTTTTGTTTTTTGTTGTTCTTTGTTATTTGGGACTCAGCTGATTCGTTGGTCCTGGTACTGCTCAACCTGCTCTTTTACAGATCTCATTTTTTCTACGAAAGACTGCCTAATACTTACTGTCTTGTTCGACAACATATTTGTGGTTATCTAGAGCATACTCACTATGCCTCTCACACTCTTGCTTTATTTACATATGCCTTAATGCTTTATGGCTAAGCAGATAGTACTTACTAGCTGGAATGTTAGAGGTTTGGGGGACAGAGTGAAACGTCTAGCGGTACTCCATATGATTAAACGTCTGGGCTCTTCTGTGGTGTGTCTTCAGGAGACGCATACACCATCTGGTCAAGAATCCCCATTCTCCACCAAATTATTTGGTGCCCAGTTCCACTCTGTCTTCTCTTCCTATGCTAGGGGTGTCAGTGTGTTGATAGGTAAGAATATCAGCTTTACACATACAGTATCACTTGTTGACCCCTACGGTCGATATGTATTTCTAGTATGCTCATTGGACGGTTTACAGTGTATTATTGGAAATATATATATACCGCCCCCTTTTTCGGTGGAGGTCGTCAAGACATTAGCTACCTTTCTGTCACAACATCCGAGGATTCCAGCACTTATTGTTGGTGATTTTAATAATTACTTGGATGCAGATCTGGATAAGATGTCCACAAAAACCCCTTCGAGTAGGATGAGTGGAGGGCAGACATCCTTCGTTCGTCTTGTTGCGGAGCTGGGACTGAGGGATGTTTGGAGGATGAGCCACACAAAAGTAAAATGTTACTCATGTTTTTCTGCCACACATAGAGGTCTCTCCAGAATTGATCTCGGTCTTGGCAATGATATGATTAGTAACCTCCACAAGATACGAGGCAAGAACTATATCTGATCACTCTCCCTTATGCATAGAGATTGTTATGTCTGGCATTTCCAAGAAGGGTTGCTGGAAACTCAATCCGTTCTGGTTGTCACTATTCCCTACTCCTGGCCCTATTCAAGACAACTTAGCAACATTTATTTGGTTTAACAAACCTACATCTAGCCCTGGTGTCTTTTGGGACACATTAAAAGCATTCCTAAGAGGGCAATTTATTAAATCTATTAGTGCCATTAAGACCGAGACCAAGATTTGGGAGCAGTCTGTTCTGAACGAGGTGAAGAGGGCTGAATCGGCCTTTGTCGACTCCCCTTCGGAACTCACCGAGGAAACTTTTCTTGAGGCTCAATGCATGGCCAAGCATCTGGTATTAACAAAAGCTAAAAAAAAAGGTTTTTCCTTCAACAGAAATACTTTGAGGAGGGAGAAACCACAGGCCATATGCTTGCTATGATGATACAATCACAAAGAGGCTCATCCCATATAGAAGCTATTACTAATTCCTCAGGGACTTTGGTTTCCTCTCACGCAGATATATTATCCATGTTTAGGGATTTCTATGCTGATGTGTACTCCTCTAAGGTCACGCCCACTCTGACAGGAATTAATTATTTTCTAGATCAATGCCAATTACCACAGCTTCCGACCCAAGATGTAGAACAGTTGAACGCTCCCCTTATGGCTGAGGAATTGTTGGAGGCGTTGGCGCTTTCCTCTCCTGGCAAGTCTCCAGGCTCGGATGGCTTGCCGGCGGAGGTGTACAAGCGCTACTCTGAAACGTTACTATTGCATCTGAAGGAGGTATTTGAAGATGCTAAAAAATTAGGAAGTTTGCCCAAATCCATGAATGAAGCAATTATTGTCCTTCTTCTTAAATATGGTAAAGAGGCCCATTCCCCAGATTCTTATAGACCCATATCGCTATTAACAACCGATGTAAAACTTCTAGCAAGGGTACTGGCCACTAGATTAGCTAAAGTTATTCATAAGGTGGTCCATAGAGACCAATCAGGGTTTATCCTATCGAGATCTACAGCCCTTAACATTAGACAACTTTTTCTTAACCTTCAGATTCCTGTCAATAACCCAGGTAGGAGAGCAATTCTATCCTTAGACGCCGCCAAGGCCTTCGATAGTGTTGAATGGCCTTATTTATGGGAAACTCTGAAGCATTTTGGCCTAGGAGATAACTTCATTAAATGGGTTAAACTGTTGTATTCAGCCCCCACGGCTAGGATCCGCGTAAATGGTGATCTTTCAGATTCATTTCCCCTTTTCAGGGGTACGAGACAGGGGTGTCCACTTTCGCCCCTGTTATTTGCATTAGCCCTTGAACCACTGGCGGCCAAGGTAAGATCCTCACAGTCTATTGTGGGTTTTGTCAGAGGACCAGTGTCCGATAAGATCTCCCTTTACGCGGACGACACATTGTTCTACCTGGGGGACGTGGATGCTTCCCTCACGAATGTGATGCAGATAATACAGCACTTTGGTTCTTTATCAGGATTTTCCATTAATTGCAGTAAATCGGTCATTCTTCCGGTGGATGAGCCAACAATCACTTTACCGGCCAGTGCCGAACCTCTTAAAGTAGTCTCCTCATTTAAATATTTAGGAGTGCAAGTGTCGGTTGACCCAAAAAAATATTTAGAGGATAACCTATTGCCCCTTTTTAAAAGACTTCAAATGACATGTAATACTTGGTGTAAACTCCCATTATCAGTAATTGGTAGAATACATTTAATTAAAATGGTCTGGGGACCCCAACTATTATACATCATGCACAATTCTCCGCAATGGATACCCCGCAGATGGTTCAACCGTATTGAAACATTGTTTAGATCCCTAATATGGAGAAAAAAAGTTGCTAGAATAAGTCTTTCCACTTTGCAGCATGGTAAAGATCGGTGAGTCCCTAACCCTAAATTGTATTTCAATGCTTCCCAACTACAACAATTAAGCGGTTTTGGGTTGTTGGGTGATTCTGACTCAGTCAAAAGCATGCTGCGAACTGGAACACTAAATACATCAGTGCTGGCGAATTTGGAGGTGGGATTACCACATCTGCCACAAACAGCGCCCACTGTCATTCTTCTGGTAAAACTATGGTCCACGGTCAAATCTAGTCTGAAAATTCTGTTTTTTTTAGCAAAAACTCCTCTATGGGATAATCTGAATTTAACAGAAGTATACAAGTTAGACGGCTTCCAACTCTGGAACAATGCCGGAATTCATAATATATCTCAATTATTTAACCAGAACATATTAAAAATCTTTTATGAAGCTGCAGTCAGAATTCAAACTTCCTAGACATCAATTTTACCGGTACCTTCAGATACGACATGCTCTCCAGGCCCAGGGCCAAACATCTGTTCTCTCATTAGCCACCCACCCCCTAATAAATGATATTTTCTTTGGGCAGGAAAAAAAGGGCCTAATATCTCATATCTACTCAAATTTGCTGTTAGCCATACAAGATACCACAACTCTGCCAAGAAGACGGGGCTGGATGGCGGACCTGGGGGAAGTGAGTGATGACACATGGGACATATGCCTTCAGGCAGGGCCGGTTACTTCCGTTTCACAATCACATAGACTTTCACATTTATTCCTGCTACATAGGGCTTACCGCACACTAATACAATTACATCGTTGGGGTAGAAGAGAATTTTCCTTATTTCCTAAACGTTGTGGAGAGGAGGGGTCATTGATCCACCTGATGTGGCGTTGCCCCAAGCTGCATCGCTACTGGGGCGGTGTTACCGAGGTAATTTCCTCAGTATTCCAAATTAGGGTCCCTTTGGACCCCCTGATATGCATCTTGGGAGCGGTAGATGAAGAAATATACCCCCCCTATTAATATAGCAGTGACCATATTGCTATATCTGGCTCGTAAGATGGTGGCCAGATTTTGGCTTTCTTTAAATGTTCCAACTAAAAAACAATGGATAGAGCAGGTAAATTATATCCTTATCAGGGAACATTTAACATATCAGCATAGAAATGCATCTCGGAAATTTAGTTCCATATGGCAACCCTGGCTGGACACCCCTGGACTGGCACCCCCACAACTAATTATGCACAGATTACTACAGGTTTAGAGAGCACTGATCAACAGGTGTGATGGTAGGTGTATTCATATTTGGCTTCAATGAAAATGTACCTATTCGAGCGGACCAGGAGCAGGGTTTATGGTTAGATGGCCAGTTGGTCGTCTGGTTGCTGTGTTGGGTTGGAGAATCTTGACTCTCTTGCACAACACAGTTTTTCTCTATATAAATGCAAAAATGTATTTGATGCCACTGTTGTAATAATTTCTATTTGCACAACGCACACTCGAACAGGATGACATTTATGATTCTGATGTTACAATTTATACTGTGTCATTTTTAATGATTTGTTGCATGATATGTATTTTGTCTCTGGTGGCTCAATAAACGAATTTTCTGATTTAAAAAAAAAAAAAAGTTTTTTTATTGAGTACACCAGACAGGGCAAAACAAGACCAACACCGACAACTTGTACATTGAGAAAAGGCTGATACAAAAACCCAAGACCAAACATCAACATACAATATGGAGATAGCAAGTCAGCTGGTGTCAAAAATAGCGCCAGCTCACCCAAATTAAACATAAAGTACTACGATGAATAACAATATGCTCGCCCCTAGTCAGGTGTACACAAACAGGTTTTTCAAATAACGAAGAGGACATAACAGTTCGGAAATCAGAAGACAGGAAAGAAGACGTGAACATGGTAAGCTCCAAGGCAGGTTTAAAAGAGATCAAGAGAGAAAGAAGGTAAGGTCATTAAGGGGAGAGAGGGGGGTAGGGAAAAAAAAAAGGGGGGGGGGAGTGATGGAGGCGGAAGCAGTTGGTAAGAATAACATGCATGGTTGCTGTAGCTCTACTGAGGGGATCACAAAGGTGCTGTAATCTTGAGAGAATCGGAAATCGTGCCAGTGAAACCAGGTTTGGTTAAATTTTTCCTCCTTACGCTGTAATGCAGCTGTCAATTGTTCCATCAGGTTAATTTCGTTCACCACAGCTATCCACTGACCAACTGACGGGGGATCTGAGCATTTCCATTTTGCGGAATGCATATTTTATCGGCGTTTAGAAGGTGGATCAAGAGGGATTTCTCGATGTTGTGACATCGGGGTAAAGTGGAGCAGGCATTGCGCCGGGCCATCTGCAAGTGTAATGTCCATCAGTCTAAGAACTATGCGCCTAATGGCTTCACACACATGAACTTTAATGGCAGCCCAGTCTTAGTCCGTAGGGTTAAAATTTGATTTGGCCCACCCTTTGCAGCTAGAACAGTTTCTGGGAAGGCTGTCCACAAGGTTTAGTGTGTCTATGGGAATGTTTGATCACTGATGTTGGATGAGAAGGCCTGGCTCACAGTCTCTGCTCTAATTCAGCCAAAGGGTGTTCTATCGGGCTGAGGCCAGGACAGTCAAGTTTCTCCACCCCAAATTTGCTCATCCATGTCTTTATGGACCTTACAGAAAGAGCGGCCTATGTTAACAATAAGATTTCAATAGGTATAAGTACCATCATCCAAAAATGTCAAGATCAAGAAAAAGGGAGGGTAGGGCGATGGTCGCAGTTGCTGCTACTGTCAGCCAGCGTCTCCGCCCCCCCAACAGGGGAAAAGAAGGGGACTATTACGGTACTCAGTATAGGTATACAGTAAGGGTAAGGAGTAAAAGAAAAAAATGAAATATTTTATAAAAGTTCAATTTTAATAGAAACAAATTTCATAAAATTACAATACCGCATACAATTGCGATTGTAAACGACAAAAGCAACAACACTACATATAACCATAAAAAGGGGGAGGTACCACATAGTCTGAACAAATGGATTCCGCACAATTTAGATGGCAGATATGTGTACAACTTTATTTCTCAACCGGTTTCGCAGTTAGCACCGTTTCTTCAGGAGAACCATATTTACAATATGACATAGAGTAGTTTTAGCATATACAAACAAATCATCAAGTGCATATAGGATTATTGCAGCAGAGTTGTTAGCAAAATAACAAAACATTCCATACAAAACATAAAAATTAAGGACAAGCTCACCCAGTTCAGGAAATCTCTGTGGGCATGCGGGACCCCATAAAATTCCCCCTGCGGCGGACACAGGGGATGACAGACAGCCTCTGATAAATAGATATTTGATTAGTCGATTATACATATCACCATACTGTGATATCATAAGGAAAGGAGGGGTGTTAGTGCCAATGCCAAGTCCTTCAGATAGCCCAGAGTAGTGGTGCAGTGGTAGGAATGGTGTAGAGTTAAAAATTATTGGAGAAAAGCAGAAAGGGAAGATAGGGAGGAAAAAAGGGAAGGGGAGAAGGGGGGGGGGGGGTGTAAACCAAGGATAGGGGAAAAGGGATGGCGCAAGAGGAGAAGAAGTGATGGAAAGGAGAGGGAAAGCAAGAAAAAAGGGAGGGGGGGGAGAAAAAGGGGGGACAGGGGGCAGGGAAGGGGAAGGGAACGAGGATGGGAAGAAGGAAGGGAAGAGGGGGGGGAGAAGGGAAAGGAAGGAGGGGAAGGAGGGTGGAGAGGGGGAGAGAGCGGAGGGGGGGGTGGGGGGGGGGGAAGGGGCCTGGGGGATGGGAAAAAAAGGAACCCAGGAATTCCCATCCATGCAAAGGAAGATAAATATGATGGAAAAACTGCGCACTGACAATAGTAGGGCCTAAAGATTGGAATAATATGTGACGCGTGAGCTGGGATGCAAGAAAATCTTCCGGTTACCAGGACCGTAGGTCAAGAGGGTCATAAAGAGCCATGAGGGATGTTAACATTTCAAGCATCCCTAGAACTGGGATCCTGAGTACATAACAAAGGAGTCACAATGGCTAAAAGGAAAATTAGTATAAAAATTACCATACACATTAGCATGGAGAGTTGTTCTACAGATATAATGATAAAACAGATGACACCCCCCCCCCCCCTCATGCGTTGTTACTGTTTTTCCTTTTTTTCTTTTCTTCTTTTTTAGGATGTATTAACATGTAATATGTCTCTCCTGTTAGCGGCTACCCCTGATGCTGTTACTGAGTGACATGTGTAATGATTATGCACTGCAAATTATTTGTTGTTGTTTTCATGTATGTTACTAGGTGTTATTATGAGGTCGTATAAACTTTGCTGTGAAAGGACAATCTCTCCCTTCTCATTCAGGATCTGTCGGCAATCAGCGGGCCTCAGCTCTCCTCCTTGCGGCGGACGCATGTTTGCCCTGGCAGCCCCAGTGCTGCTTGTGTCTCCGTGTCTGGGAACCTGCTTCCCTTTGACAGGAGCGCGCACTTGCGCAGTAGCACCTGTCCGTGCACCTGCGCAGGTGACCGCCTATCTTGCCGTCCCTGACTTCCGGGTTGGGGAGCTCTTATAGCGGCCAGCAATGGCCGCTATATGAGCCTTAGAGCCTCCTGACGCTGAGCCGGCTGAGGATCGCTGGCCGCAGGTCAGTCTCTTCCCTTTCCCCCCCCTCCCCCTCTGTCTGCTAGCTGGCTGCTCTCCACTCTGGACCCGTTGTCCTGCTTGGCTGTGGCGCTGCCTGACGCCCACTGCACAGCCATGTATGTGCTCAGTATATTAGACTATCTTCATCTCTGATGTAAGCGCCCCTTCAACTCTGATAGGGCTGCTACACACTTAGCCACTGTTTCTTACTATTTCCCCCTTCATTAAATTAGTACCTCCTGTAAGCGCCCCTTCAATTCTGATAGGGCTTCTATTTACTTCTGTCACTGTATCTCACTATTTCTCTTTTCATTAAATTAGAACCTTCTGTGTATATCCAATCGATCTTGATAGTTCTCATCTGTTTTATCATTATATCTGTAGAACAACTCTCCATGCTAATGTGTATGGTAATTTTTATACTAATTTTCCTTTTAGCCATTGTGACTCCTTTGTTACGTACTCAGGATCCCAGTTCTAGGGATGCTTAAATTGTTAACGTCCCTCATGGCTCTGTATGACCCTCTTGACCTACGGTCCTGGTAACCCGGAAGTTTTTCTTACATCCCAGCTCACGCGTCACATATTATTCCAATCTTTAGGTGGTGAGTGCCAGCCCTACTATTGTCAGTGCGCAGTTTTTCCATCATATTTATCTTCCTTTGCATAGATGGGAATTCCTGGGTTCCTTTTTTTCCCGTTCCCCAGGCCCCCCCCCACCCCCCTCTCCACCCTCTCCCTCCTTCCCTCCTTCCTTTCCCTTCTCCCCCCCCCTCTTCCCTTCCTTCTTCCCATCCTCGTTCCCTTCCCCCTTCCCTGCCCTCTCCCCTCCCTTCCCTCTCCCCCCTTCCCCCCCCCTTTTTCTCCCCCCCTCTCTTTTTTCTTGCTTTCCCTCTCCTTTCCATCACTTCTTCTCCTCTTGCGCCATCCCTTTTCCCCTATCCTTGGTTTACACCCAGCCCCTTTTCCCCCCGCCCCCCTTCTCTTTTTTTCCCCTATCTTCCCTTTCTGGTTTTCTCCAATAATTTTTAACTCTACACCATTCCTTCCACTGCACCACTACTCTGGCCTATCTGAAGGACTTGGCATTGGCACTAACACCCCTCCTTTCCTTATGATATCACAGTGTGGTGATATGTATAATCGACTAATCAAATATCTATTTATCAGAGGCTGTCTGTCATACCCTGTGTCCGCCGCAGGGGGAATCTTATGGGGTCCCGCATGCCCACAGAGATTTCCTGAACTGGGTGAGCTTGTCCTTAATTTTTATGTTTTGTATGGAATGTTTTGTTATTTTGCTAACAACTCTGCTGCAATAATCCTATATGCACTTGATGATTTGTTTGTATATGCTAAAACTACTCTATGTCATATTGTAGATATGGTTCTCCTGAAGAATCGGTGCTAGCCGCAAAACCGGTCGAGAAATAAAGTTGTACACATATCTGCCATCTAAATTGTGCGGAATCCACTTGTTCAGACTATGTGGTACCTCCCCCTTTTTATGGTTATATGTAGTGTTGTTGCTTTTGTTGTTTACAATCGCAATTGTATGCGGTATTGTAATTTTATGAAATTTGTTTCTATTAAAATTGAACTTTTATAAAATATTTCATTTTTTTCTTTCACTCCTTACCCTTACTGTATACCTATACTGAGTACCGTAATAGTCCCCTTCTTTTCCCCTGTTGGGGGGCGGAGACGCTGGCTGACAGTAGCAGCAACTGCGACCATCGCCCTACCCTCCCTTTTCCTTGATCTTTATGGACCTTGCTTTGTGCACTAGTGTGCAGTCATGTTGGAAACGGAAGGGGCTTTCCCCAAACTGTTCCCACAAAGTTGGGAACATGAAATTGTCCAAAATGTCTTGGTATGCTGACGCCTTAAGAGTTCCCTTAACTGGAACTAAGAGGCTAAGCCCAACCCCACATCATAATCCCCCCTCCACCAAATCATTTGGACCAATGCACAAAGCAAGGTCCATAAAGACATGGATGAGTGATTTTGGGGTGGAGGAACTTGACTGGCCTGGACAGAGTCCTGACCTCAACACAACAGAACACCTTGGGGATGAATTAGAGAGGAGACTGTAGGTCAGGCCTTCTCATCCAACATCAGTGCCTGACCTCACAAATGCACTTGGAAGAATGGTCAAACATTCCCATAGACACACTCCTAAACCTTGTGGACAGCCTTCCCAGAAGAGTTGAAACTGTTATAGCTACAAAGGGTGGGCCAAACGAGTTTTGAACCCAATACTAATAATGGGATGTCATTACAGTTCATGTGCGTTTAAAGGCAGGCATCCCAATACTTAGGCCAATATATTGTATATTGCTTGTGACACTGAGCATGGCTATGGACTTAGGGCTGGTTCACACCACAGAGAAGCAGAGAACATGAGTGAGGATGCCTGGTGGCTAAGTAGGTAGCAGTTCTGTCTAGCAGCACCTGGGATGTTGGTTCAATTCCCCAACATGCTAATGCTTGTGTTGAAGTTTATATGTTCTCCCTGTGTGGGTTTCTCACTACAATCCAAAGACATGCTGGCACTCTATTTGTCTCCTGTCGAAATAAGTTCTAATGTAAGAAAGTTAATTTTGGACTTTAGATTGGAAGCCCATTTCAGCCAGGGACTAATGTTAATGTTTATTAGCACTAATCATGCCCAGGGACTTGGACATTTAAAATTCTAGGGTTTACACTGCACAGGTACATATGCTTACAAAACTGTTGCTTTATGTGGATGCAAATGAACTTTGATCTTTGGCCTGTAGTTGGAGATTTGATGCACATAGCCAAGGGCTAACACAGTTGCCAATAGTATTATGTGTTCCTGCTCATCAGGTGCAATCACTTTAGACATACATGAAGAGATAGATTGAAAGATACTGGTGGGCGTGTACTTCTATTGGGTGTGTCAGTGTGCTAACAATAGACATGTGCACACTGAAATATTTTGTTTCGGAATTTCGTTTTCATCCAAAAAATAAATTTATTTAGTTACTCCCGAAATTCGTTTTTATTAATTTCATTTTTCGTTAAAAATTGCATTCGTCCGAAAATCCAAATTAAGTTTGAATCTGTCATTGAAGGCTTATGGTGTCTGTCGAATGTTCAAAGAAGATTCGACGGAGCAGCTAAACTGTACGATGCCGTATAGTTTACCTGCTCTGTCGAATCTTCTTAGAACTTTCAACAGACACCATAAGCCAAAGTACGTGTGTACTTGGTTCTCGCTATTTTACTGCTCCTCCTCTTTGGTTACAATCAGCCAATAACATTCATCATCATCATTATTTTTATTTATCTTTTCTCCCCTACGTCAAATATTTTCTCCCTTACGTCAAATCTTTTCTCCCCTACGTCGAATCTTTCTCCCCTACGTCAAATCTTTTCTCTCTATGTAGAATAATCTTGGACTAATAGAGTTAAGGTTAAGCACATTCGACCACAGGTTTGATGGACACAGATTGTTATTGTCATCATCATGTCGAATCTTCTATCTAAATCGATCTGTTTTAGCAACGAAAATGAAAGTAAAGCATTTGTTTATGTCGGATCTTTCGTTTTTCGGATTCTGCACTTTCGTTATCGTTTGTTAAAATGATAACGAAAATACCTAAAATTCGGACGAAAATGCATTCGGACGAAAACGAATGCACATGTCTAGCTAACAATACAACCTCTCTTATATTAAGGCCTGCGGTAGGGGGGTTCGTTTGGCCTGAGAAGGTCAGGTTTTTTGCTTTGATTTTTGGGGGAGAAGGAATGATATTGTGCATATTGGCAAATGCCCAACTAGGGATATTGGCTAAAATTCTTGTGCATTTTTTTCAATCAAAAGTGGGTTTGTGTGGCCATGCTGTCAATGTTGTGTGTGTATTGTTCCTGTCTGATCATGCAAACATCGTTTGGAAGCATCTACTGACCTTCTACCCTTTTTGATCTTGTTTAATCGTGTACACCGAAATGCAGCTTCTAGCAGAACATGGTTACCAATGTATGTATGTGTGGATTGTGGGCTGGTGGTGGGTGTTTTGAATAAGTCTTTTTTAATACTATGTTGGAATGCTTTGTAAGAATGACTGTTAAGTATGTTTCTATAATCTTGCAGATAAAAAAAATGTGATGTGTTGCCCGTCATACACTAAAATTAAAGCTGTTTCCACTCTAAGGTTTTGTCAAATTTTAGATTGTAAGCTCCTATGAGCAGGGCCCTAAAAATCCCATTGCTAAATGTGGCACCATATATCCTGTTCAAATTTTTTGAAGCTAGTAAATGAATGTACGTTTTTTTTTTTTTTTTCTGCTGGTAAAATAAAAGTACATTATTGAGCTTTGTTGTGGTGTTTTTTTTCCTTCTACTTTACTTTCTCTTTAGTTTTTGTGGGTGGTGGTTTTGGGAAAGTGCAATATCTCTTATCTTATTTCAATATGTATTTGTGCACCAAAAAACAAATCTCTTTGCCCTGGTTCACATTGATGCTACTTTGAAATTGCGCTACTTCACTTGAAGTAGCATGATTTCAAAGTAGCAAGGTCAGCGTGATTTCAGGTGCTACTTGATAGACATCTGTGTGGCTTCATACAGAAATGTCTATTGAATTTGCACCTGAAATCGGCAAAAGTAGTGCAGGAACTACTTTAGCAAATTGGTGCAGTGCCACAAAATCGGTGTCGCAACGATTGGGACAGTGCCATTACTGCCAACAGTCATGCGATTTGATCTCTTAAATCACTCCAATGTAAACCTAGGCTTCTGCACACCTGCAAGGAAATGATAAAGGTGGAATCTTTATATATAACAGCTGTGGAGAATTAAATAAAACTTAGCAGGAAATGCAAGTGTATAAATAGAGGTGTAAAGATAAAAAATGTGAAATTTTTCGGTATGATCCAAAAAGATCCTTGTGTTAGTGAAAAACACCTTGATCAGGTAAAAATTAATATTATATGTGCAAAGAAACGCAAATATCAAGCAGCATCACTAATTACCATAAATGCATCTTCACATGAATAAATATAAAGTGATGAAGTGCCAAAAACAATAATTGACCAAAAACAATAGTTGTCCACCAATAATGTGTAAATGTGCAATAATTATAAGCAATAAAAAATCATTGATAATGTGTCCAAATCACAGCTGAAAATCGCAGCTAAAAATCACAAAACCATATATTATTTAGTGCAAGAAAAGTTCATAACAATTGTGCAGGAAAAGTCTTCTTAAGTGATAAAGTGCCGTGCTGTAGCAACTGGTTGTCCCCCCAATGTGGTTGCACTCACCGGAGCGCCCCACCCCTGCAGGGGTACGAGCGTATAATGCTGGTTCTGTCACTCCAGTCCTATAGGTGTCCTTTTCCTTCCACGCATCCCATTTCAGAACGTAACTGTATACACAGAGAGGTGGGGACTTCCTGTCCCTTGGTGTTAAAAGTCCCCACTGGATATCCGCTATAGACTCATGTAAAATGGACAATCCTCCTAACATGAGTAGCGCATGCCTACACAGGCATCAGACAGGTCGCTCAGCCACACCATTCCCTAAGTGATTGCATGCGGCTGTGTTCAACCGCTGTGTTTTCCTCCCCCCCCTATTGTTGGGAGATCTGATGACACGGAGTGCTATTATATCTTCTCCTACTCACTGCTAGACCTTCATGTGACTTCCTTCTACTCATGTTAGGAGGATTGTCCATTTTACATGAGTCTATAGCGGATATCCAGTGGGGACTTTTAACACCAAGGGACAGGAAGTCCCCACCTCTCTGTGTATACAGTTACGTTCTGAAATGGGATGCGTGGAAGGAAAAGGACACCTATAGGACTGGAGTGACAGAACCAGCATTATACGCTCGTACCCCTGCAGGGGTGGGGCGCTCCGGTGAGTGCAACCACATTGGGGGGACAACCAGTTGCTACAGCACGGCACTTTATCACTCAAGAAGACTTTTCCTGCACAATTGTTATGAACTTTTCTTGCACTAAATAATATATGGTTTTGTGATTTTTAGCTGCGATTTTCAGCTGTGATTTGGACACACTATCAATGATTTTTTATTGCTCATAATTATTGCACATTTACACATTATTGGTGGACAACTATTGTTTTTGGACAATTATTGTTTTTGGCACTTCATCACTTTATATTTATTCATGTGAAGATGCATTTATGGTAATTAGCGATGCTGCTTGATATTTGCGTTTCTTTGCACATATAATATAAATTTTTACCCGATCAAGGTGTTTTTCACTAACACAAGGATCTTTTTGGATCATACCGAAAAATTTCACATTTTTTATCTTTACACCTCTATTTATACACTTGCATTTCATGCTAAGTTTTATTTATACTCCCAACACAGCGCCACTCCCTATACTCTGATCTATATTCTTGGGGGATCACTTAGGTGTTCCCTTCCTACCTAGGGGGGCTGCAGGTGTGATTTAGTCTATGAGCGTGGATTCGTTGATATATTTATAGCTGTGGAGAATTGCAGGTAATGAATTCCGCTGGTGGATAGGCAGTGTTGTATGTGTCAGCTTTAGTTCTCATTGGTGCGATTTGACATGTCAAAGCGGTGGCAATTGCACGGTTTTAATTGGTGCGACTTTGGGGTGCAATTTGTATTGATATCAGTGCAGAAACCTGCACATGTGTCTTTGAAATTCCCCCTGCAGTCGGGACTGACATGCAGGAATAGAATTGTGTGATTTCAGCTGAACAATTTCCTCCCTCTGTCAGTGTGAACCAGGGTTTAAACTGGGACTTTTATTTTTGTCATTCACCTGCTGCTAACCCAGGGACAACATTTCTTATCGAACGCCTTTAAATATCATAAGTAGAAATACAAATTTGCATATCTGCAAATAAATAAAAATAATAAAATTCTAATTGTGGTTGCGATAAAATATTTGCTTTCTGACCCAGAAATAAGTCATTGTAATCACCTGGAAGTTCCTGTGGTGGTCAGGATCTCCATCTAGGTGGACATGGCAAGGTCCTTCTTTAGCAAAGAGGAGGTGCTGCTCATTTTTGGGATAAGGGTATGATATGTACTTGTGCTTAATCATTGGGGGGGGTTGATGTAGTAGTTAGATTTGGTGTGGGTGGGGTTCATTGATTTGTTTGGCATCCCCACACATTTGCTTCTGGCCCATGTGCACACATTACTTCCTGCATTTGTTCTGCTGATGTAAATGCAAGTATAAATGAGAGCTCCTTTCTATTAAAATATATATGACTTGTTTCACAGTTGGGTGACTTTGGACCTCCGAGTTGCTTGACAAGTTGTTCCCATGATTCTCAATGATAACTAGGGATGGGCCGAACACCCCCCTGTTCGGTTTGCAGCAGAACATGCGAACAGACAAAAAATTTGTGCGAACACCTTTAAAGTCTATGGGACACGAACATGAATAATCAAAAGTGCTAATTTTAAAGGTTAATATGCTATTTATTAACTATTAATTAATAATTAATTAAAAGTTATTGTCATAAAAAGTGTTTGGGGACCCGGGTCCTGCCCCAGGGGACATGTATCAATGCAAAAAAAGTTTAAAAAACGTCCATTTTTTCGGGAGCAGTGATTTTAATAGTGCTTAAAGTGAAACAATAAAGTGTAATATTCCTTTAAATTTCGTACCTGGGGGTGTCTATAGTATGCCTGTAAAGTGGCGCGTGTTTCCCGTGTTTAGAACAGTCTGACACCAAAATGTCCTTATCCGCCAGGGAAACTTTCTCGGCAAAACACCGGCTATTAATGAATTGTCGGTCCCGACAATGCACATAAAAGTTCTTTGATAAAAACGGCCTGGGATTCCCACACAGTCCATTACCAGGCCCTTTGGGTCTGGTATGAATATTAAGGGGAACCCCATGCCAAATTTTTTAAAAAATGGCGTAGGGGTCCCCCTCAAAACCCATACCAGACCCTTATCCAAGCACGCAACCTGGCAGGCCACAGGAAAAGAGTGGGGGACGAAAGAGCGCCCCCCCTCCTGAACCGTACCAAGCCACATGTCCTCAACACGAGAAGGATGTACCCATGTTGATGGAGACAAGAGCCTCATCCCCACAACCCTTGACCGGTGGTTGTGGGGGTCTGTGGGTGGGGGGGCTTATCAGAATCTGGAAGCCCCCTTTAACAAGGGTTTCCCCAGATCCCAGCCCCCCTGACATGCGTGGGTGACCACGCCCCCTCTGACACAACAGGGAAACGCCACGGGGTTACCAGTGACATGTACGGGTGACCCCACCCCCCTCTGATGCCACGGAAACCCCATGACATTTCCCCATTGTGTCAGAGGGGACGTGGTCACCCGCACACGTCATGGGTGACCCCACCCTCAGCTTTTTAAGAACTGTCACGGCAGTTCTAGCGTCATTCAGCGGGCTCCTCCCATGGAGGCGGCTCACGTTGTGGCGGCGTCTTTCTCCGTATCCGGGGACGAGGAAGGATTACATCGCTGGAATTTTTTTTATTTTTTAATTGACTTGTCCAATGCTGTGTCTGTGTGTTTTTTACAATTTTTGACACTTTTTTGTGAAATGGTAGGAGTACAATGTACCCGTTACCATTTCACACAGGGGGGGGCGGGATCTGGGGGTCCCCTTGTTAAAGGGGGCTTCCAGATTCCGATAAGCCCCCTGCCCGCAGACCCCCACAACCACCAGGCAAGGCTTGTGGGGATGAGGCCCTTGTCCCCATCAACATAGGGACATCTTCCCCATGTTAAGGGCATGTGGCCTGGTACGGTTCAGGAGGGGGGGGCGCTCTCTCATCCCCCCCTCTTTTCCTGTGGCCTGCCAGGTTGCGTGCTCGGATAAGGGTCTGGTATGGATTTTTAGGGGGACCCCCACGCCATTTTTTTTAAATTTTGGCGCAGGGTTCCCATTAAAATCCATACTAGACCTGAAGGGTCTGGTATGCATTTTGAGGGGGACCTCCACGCCATTTTTGTTTTATTTTGGCGCGGTGTTCCACTTAACATCCATACTAGACCTGAAGGGCCTGGTATGGAATTTGGGAGGGACCCCCATGCCATTTTTTTTATTTTGGTTTGGGGTTCCCCTCAATATTCACACCAGACCCAAAGGGCCTGGTAATGCACTGTGGGGGATCCCGGGCCATTTTTATCAATTAACTTTTATGTGTATTGTCGGGACCGACAATTCATTAATAGCCGGCACTAGCCCTAGCACTTTTAAATGACTTTTTTTTCCTTTGAAATGTCATTTTGCTGTCAGACTGTTCTAAACATGGTAAACATGCACCACTTTACAGGTATACTATAGACACCCCCCCGGTACAAAATGTAAAGGAATATTACACTTGTATTGTTTCACTCTAAGCATTATTAAAATCACCACTCCCGAAAAAACGTCCATTTTTAGAACTTTTTTTTGCATTGATACATGTCCCCTGGGGCAGGACCCAGGTCTCCAAACACTTTTTATGGCAAAGAACTTGCATATAAGCCTTCAGTGAGAGGTTCGAGCCCCATTGACTTCCTCTATTCCAGCATATGTGATCTGACAGGCATTATTGCCGGCAATAGTGATGCTTTGCATTAGCGCTGAGTTTCTGAGAGTTGAAATCTTTCTGGCCTTTTTTGAGAGCTATTTTTTGGCACTGCAGGATAATTTTTTGGCGCTATAGTAAATGACACAAAAAAAAAAAGAGAGGAAAGTGCACCAAAAATGAGCCACGTCCATAAATCATTGAGGATACAAAATAAGGTAGTACTGAGTATTACCAGGGAGGCAGACTTTTTAGGCTAAGAAACAGTGGAGAAGATATAGCAGTATAAAAAAAATATAAATTTATTGAAAAATACAAATATCTAAAAAACAATGACAATTGTAACATATAGCATCTATGATTATTGTGCAGTGAGCCCTTGTGTGTCTACGCTTTTCACCGTTAGGCTTCCTCAGGACACGGCCAATGTTCACAGATGAGACAGAGAAGGGAATATGTCTCTCTATCTAAAATGAGATATAATGTCATTAGACACACACAACCAACACATAAACAAAACTGTTAACGATAAAAACATGCGCTAAGCAACTGTGAGCATAGGAAAGAACACCAAGCCGGTACCTTAAATTGGAATGCAAAATCATGCAAGTCACGGTAGCATGAGAAAGTTCAATCAGCAGTAAGAAAGCTGAAATTAAAGCAAATGCAACCAGTGTCAATCAGCGAGAATATGCATTTGGGCAGAGAAAACTTTATAGGTTTATTACAGAATGAGGCTTACTATATTAGATATAGCTAAATATCTCAGCAGGGGCATGTAAACAATATTCCTAATTAAGGGAGCAGTCATTAGAGGGAGGGGGGCCAACACCGGATGCACCACTTAGATCCTGGATTTAGTATCAGCAATGCTGAAGGCTCAATACAATCCCATCGCTGCATCTATAAGCATATAATGACAGACTAAGCTAAATATAAAAACGGTAATATCATGTAGAAATTTGTTTACTGCAGCAATGATAATAGCATATAGGGCGTTTGGTGCAGCAAGGGCCAAGTGATAGTATATAGCTAAGTACTTACATTCAGGATACAACTACTACAGCATGCCCCTGGGAGACAGCAATACACTGCAAACAGGACCAGCAGCAGCTGACAGATATTTATATCCTTGATCAGTCACAGCTGATTCTGAGAACTAGCATCATGTGATTCCAGGATAGCAGATTGAATTATGGGGATTGTAGGCCAACAGCAACAGAGCTTTCTGCACATATGCAGGAAGATATGCCGAAGAAAAAACATCCTATCTGTGAAGAGAGCCGAACGAGTACAGCGTCTGAGCGAGAAGACCTTGCACATACACCGGCTCTTAGTGCATTGTGGGCATTGTAGGAAATAGTGCCTCTGTCCATTACTAGACTTTCGATCTGTATCGAAATAGGCAGATTGCCAGTGTTGCAGTGACATTGCTATCTAGAAAACGCATGAATCTCCAGAACTCTGCGCAATCACTGTTGTCTCAGCTATGATTAGCAAAGGTCAGCAGGTGCTAGACAGTAAAAAATCTCTTTAAAAATACCGTGATCTACTTTCAAGTATGCAGCTCCTCAGATATGTATGTCTGGGGTAGCATACTGATCACAGTATTTTTAAGGAGATTTTTTACTGTCTAGCACCTGCTGACCTTTGCTAATTATAGGTGAGACAACAATGATTGCGCGGACATTCATGCGTTTTCTAGATAGCGATGGGGTAGCATACTGATCACGGTATTTTTAAAGAGAATCTTTACTGTCTAGCACCTGCTGACCTTTGCTAATCATAGCTGAGACAACAGTGATTGCGCAGAGTTCTGGAGATTCATGCGTTTTCTAGATAGCGATGTCACTGCAACACTGGCAATCCGCCTATTTCGATACAGATCGAAAGTCTAGTAATGGACAGAGGCACGATTTCCTACAATGCCCACAATGCATTTTCTCGCTGATTGACACTGGTTGCATTTGCTTTAATTTCAGCTTTCTTACTGCTGATTGAACTTTCTCATGCTACCGTGACTTCAATGTAAGGTACCGGCTTGGTGTTCTTTCCTATGCTTGCAGTTGCTTAGCGCATGATTTTTATCGTTAACAGTTTGTTTATGTGTTAGTTGTGTGTGTAAACATACAAGGGCTCACTGCACACTAATCATCGATGCTTTATGTTACAATTGTCATTGTTTTTTAGATATTTGTATTTTTTAATTAATTTATATTTTTTATACTGCTATATCTTCTCCACTGTTTCTTAGCCTAAAAAGTCCGTGCTCCCTGGTAATACTCAGTACTACCTTATTTTTAATCCTCTATAGTAAATGACCCCCAATGTGTCTTACTTTGGCCAGCCCCTCCTTACTTACACTATTGGCAGCCTACTGGACAGGTAAGAAGTGTCATAATACAAAGATATAAATACACGCTATACACATTTTCGCACATTTTTACATTCTGCTATTAACTATTAAGATAATAAAAGGATACAAAAACTTTAAACAGTACCATTTGAAAGTATTCAGGCAGGCCCTTGCGCTACATGCTTTGGGGAATTCACACAGAAATCTGAACACAAAAGAGGTAGATATAGTGTTTTTGGGTTTGGCAAAGTCAGCAGATAGAGGATTGGTATCAGCTGACTTAGCAGTTGGGGGGAGGGAGGGTTCCAAATGATTTTGGGACCCAAAAAAAAGCCTCTGAATTTAAAGCACAAATAACATTTTTACACATTTTAGGGGTTGTTTAGGGTAAAGCACTACTATGGAGCTGACAAAATACATTGTTAAGTGACTAGACAAGGTGCATATGGGCCCAGGAGAGCATGCTGGGGAGGTTAGTGAAGGCAAATATGCATGAAGGACAAAATTTAAAAAAAAAAAAAAACAGCATGCATGAGGACTAGGGATGAGCCGAACACCCCCCTGTTCGGTTCGCACCAGAACATGCAAACACGAAAAAAGTTAATTTGAACACGCGAACACCGTTAAAGTCTATGGGACACGAACATGAATAATCAAAAGTGCTCATTTTAAAGGCTAATATGCAAGTTATTGTCATAAAAAGTGTTTGGGGACCTGGGTCCTGCCCCAGGGGACATGGATCAATGCAAAAAAAAGTTTTAAAAACGGCCGTTTTTTCAGGAGCAGTGATTTTAATAATGCTTAAAGTCAAACAATAAAAGTGTAATATCCCTTTAAATTTCGTACCTGGGGGGTGTTTATAGTATGCCTGTAAAGGGGCGCATGTTTTCTGTGTTTAGAACAGTACCACAGCAAAATGACATTTTGAAGGAAAAAACTAATTTAAAACTACCCGCGGCTATTGCATTGCCGACAATACACATAGAAGTTCATTGAAAAAACGGCATGGGAATTCCCCAAAGGGGAACCCCGAACCAAAATTTAAAAAAAAAATGACGTGGGAGTCCCCCTAAATTCCATACCAGGCCCTTCAGGTCTGGTATGGATTTTAAGGGGAACCCCGCGGCAAAAAAAAATAAACGGCGTGGGGTCCCCCCAAAAATCCATACCAGACCCTTATCCGAGCACGCAACCTGGCAGGCCGCAGGAAAAGAGGGGGGGATGAGAGTGCGCCCCCCTCCTGAACCGTACCAGGCCACATGCCCTCAACATTGGGAGGGTGCTTTGGGGTAGCCCCCCAAAACACCTTGTCCCCATGTTGATGAGGACAAGGGCCTCATCCCCACAACCCTGGCCGGTGGTTGTGGGGGTCTGCGGGCGGGGGGCTTATCGAAATCTGGAAGCCCCCTTTAACAAGGGGACCCCCAGATCCCGGCCCCCCCCCCTGTGTGAAATGGTAAGGGGGTACTTACCCCTACCATTTCACTAAAAAACTGTCAAAAATGTTAAAAATGACAAGAGACAGTTTTTGACAATTCCTTTATTTAAATGCTTCTTCTTTCTTCTATCTTCCTTCATCTTCTGGTTCTTCTGGCTCTTCTGGTTCTTCCTCCGGCGTTCTCGTTCAGCATCTCCTCCGCGGCGTCTTCTATCTTCTTCTCCTCGGGCCGCTCCGCACCCATGGCATGGGGGAGGCTCCCGCTCTTCTCTTCTTCTTTTCTTCTCTTCTTCATTTTCTTCTCCGGGCCACTCCGCACCCATGCTGGCATGGAGGGAGGCTCCCGCTGTATGACGGCACTCCTCGTCTGACAGTTCTTAAATAACGGGGGGCGGGGCCACCCGGTGACCCCGCCCCCTCTGACGCATGGTGACTTGACTGGACTTCCCTGTGACGTCACGGGGAATGCCACAGGGAAGTCCCGTCATGTCCCGTGCGTCAGAGGGGGGCAGGGTCACCGGGTGGCCCCATCCCCCGTTATTTAAGAACTGTCAGATGAGGAGCGCCGTCACACAGCGGGAGCCTCCCTCCATGCCAGCATGGGTGCAGAGCGGCCCGGAGAAGAAAATGAAGAAGAGAAGAAGAGAAGAAAAGAAGAGCGGGAGCCTCCCCCCCATGCCATGGGTGCGGAGCGGCCCGAGGAGAAGAAGATAGAAGACGCCGCGGAGGAGATACTGGACGAGAACGCCGGAGGAAGAACCAGAAGAGCCAGAAGAACCAGAAGATGAAGGAAGATAGAAGAAAGAAGAAGCGTTTAAATAAAGGAATTGTCAAAAACTGTCTCTTGTCATTTTTAACATTTTTGACAGTTTTTTAGTGAAATGGTAGGGGTAAGTACCCCCTTACCATTTCACACAGGGGGGGCCGGGATCTGGGGGTCCCCTTGTTAAAGGGGGCTTCCAGATTCCGATAAGCCCCCCGCCCGCAGACCCCCACAACCACCGGCCAGGGTTGTGGGGATGAGGCCCTTGTCCTCATCAACATGGGGACAAGGTGTTTTGGGGGCTACCCCAAAGCACCCTCCCAATGTTGAGGGCATGTGGCCTGGTACGGTTCAGGAGGGGGGCCGCACTCTCGTCCCCCCCTCTTTTCCTGCGGCCTGCCAGGTTGCGTGCTCGGATAAGGGTCTGGTATTGATCTTTGGGGGGACCCCACGCCGTTTTTTTTTTTTTTTGGCGCGGGGTTCCCCTTAAAATCCATACCAGACCCTTCAGGTCTGGTATGGAATTTAGGGGGAACCCCACGTCATTTTTAAAAAAAAAATTTGCCCGGGGTTCCCCTTAATATCCATATCAGACCTGAAGGGCCTGGTATGGAATTTAGGGGGACTCCCACATCTTTTTTTTTTTTTTAATTTTGGTTCGGGGTTCCCCTTTGGGGAATTCCCATGCCGTTTTTATCAATGAACTTCTATGTGTATTGTCGGCAATGCAATAGCCGCGGGTAGTTTTAAATGAGTTTTTTCCTTCAAAATGTCATTTTGCTGTCAGACTGTTCTAAACACAGGAAACATGTGCCCCTTTATAGGCATACTATAGACACCCCCCAGGTACGAACTTTAAAGGGATATTACACTTTTATTGTTTGACTTTAAGCATTATTAAAATCACTGCTCCTGAAAAAACGGCCGTTTTTAAAACTTTTTTTTGCATTGATCCATGTCCCCTGGGGCAGGACCCGGGTCCCCAAACACTTTTTATGACAATAACTTGCATATTAGCCTTTAAAATTAGCACTTTTGATTTCTCCCATAGACTTTTAAAGGGTGTTCCGTGGCATTCGAATTTGCCACGAACACCCCAAATTGTTCGCTGTTCGGCGAACTTGCGAACAGCCAATGTTCGAGTCGAACATGAGTTTGACTCGAACTCGAAGCTCATCCCTAATTAGGACAAAGGGGACATTCACAGCATATTACAATCATGGTAATTAGGGAATGAGAAAACACATACAATATATTATCAAACATTAAATACAATAAAATGTGATGTTAAAGGATAAAAATCTTACCTTAATATAGTCCTTCTGCAGGACCTGGATGATGGCAGAACAGGTCTCTGGGATAATGATCCCCAGAGCCTGGGGGGAGATGCCTGTCGAGGTCCTGCATGCTTCTCCCCGTCGCCAAGTAACCCAACGTGGCGACGAGCCTCTGCTCCAGAGTGATGGCTTGCCTCATGCAGGTATCCTGCCTGCTTATATAAGGGGTCAGCAAAGCTAACAAACGGTGAAAAAACGGGATCCGTCATCCTGAGAAAGTTCCTGAAATTGTCAGGATTATTCTCACGGATCTCACGGAGCAAAGGCATGTGACAGAATCGGTCACGCTGGAGCAACCAATTCTTGGTCCATGAACTTCTCCCCACCCTGTTCATGGACTGGGCTTGTGTCAAAGTAAGAACCCCAACACCAGGCCCCCGCACAGCACGAACTCTACGATGAGTACGTACATGCAACATGGCTAGAAAACGGTCGGCTGGTCAGAACAAACTTAACAGAATGCACTGAAGAACAGCAAGGCCTGTGAAGAGCGACCTGAAAATCAGTAACGAACGGACAAGAACACAATGATAAATCAATGGGAACTCACTGCACGCACTGAAGAACAGATACAAACCTACAAGCACAAACTGAACACCAGAAATACGATCTGAAAACCACGAGTCTGAAAAAAAAGCGAATCGTCTCTCACCAAACTTTTACTAACATGAGATTAGCAAAAGGAGCCCAAAGGGTGGCACGCTTGGTATTGAACTGCCCTTTTATAGTCTCGTCATACGTGGTGTACCTCACCGCATTCTCGACGTTCGGAAATTCCGAGAACTTTGTGCAACCGTGTGTATGCAAGACAAGTTTGAGCCAACATCCGTCGGAAAAAAACGATGGATTTTGTTGTTGGAATGTCCGATCAATGTCCGCACCTGTGTGTATAGGGCAGTAGTCTTTTTTAGCCACCCTGATTGCATTCTTACACTTCTTATTGCATTCCTTGTATTGTTGGAATGCGTCAGGGCTGGGCCCAGCCCTTCCTTCTCTGAGCTGGTCGCTCAGCTGTCGGCTAATTGCAAGCTCCTATCTCTCCACAGGTACCCAGCTGTTGATGATATCCTGCTCGTCAGCCCTGCCTACTTAAGCCGTCCAGCCCAGAGGATCTCTGCCTTTTTGCCTTTGTCAACATCACAGAGACGCTCTCCTACATTCCTGTTAAAAGACTTGCTTAGCTGACATCCCTTCTGGCTGCAGATCCTGCTTGCTGTTTTACTACGCTCATCTCCGGCTCCCTGACCTGAACTCTGGCTATGTTTTGACTACGTTGGTTCTATTAACTTTTATTTATTTATTTATTTATTTTTTGAAATTTTTTTTTTATTGAGGTTTACATAGTATAAACAGGTACAGCGCAGTAATATTAAAGCAGGTTAGCTCATATACATACAAATAAATGCATATGTCTCAGTATAGATAAGGTGGTAACAAAACGAAACTATCTTGTATACAAGAAATAAAAAAGAGAGAAAGAAAAAAAAAAGGGGGGGGGAGGGGGGTCTGCCAAGCGGATTACTTTTTCTTAAAGAATAATAGCTGACCAGCATTTTACAAAATATGATGGGTGTATGTGCCTTTACAACCTCAGGAGTGGAAGCAAAGTATAGACAACAATGTCCTATAATGATGCATTATGTTCAAACAGTAACAATGTAGGCTGTGTGAGTAACCAGTGTCAGAGATACGGGGGACATGGAAGTCAAGGAGCTGTAATGACTTTGTGTAGAATTATGGTGGTTGGAAGCTGGGGGGGTCCGTCTGAGTAGGATTTTTAATTTTAAGGTTGCCCAGAGAGTTTGAGATATCTCTTTTCAGGTACCAGTCAGTGTATCGGAATGGGCGCTTGACGTCTTGTAGAGCTGTCTGGGTTAACGTGGCTTCTATATATTTACGTCACCTCATGAAGAAGCGTGAAGTAGAGCGAAAGTTCAGTGAAATGGTGTCGAGCCGTTCCATGTAAAAAAGTGACATCATAGCTTTTTTTACTTCGGGTAGGGCAGGTGCATTCGTTAAAATCCAGTGTTTCATTATCGTTCTGCGGGCTACTAGAAGGAGTAGATGTGCCCATTGGGGAATATTCATAGGTCCTCTGGTTGTTGGGGGAGATGTTTGGGGCGTGTATCCAAATAGGCATAATAGTTGATCCTTTGGGATATGTGCTTTACTGATTTTGCCAATGTGATCCAAAACAGAATTCCAAAATGTAGTTATGGCTGTGCAGTCCCAAAGACGGTGCAATAAGGTGGGGCGTGGTTCCGAGCACCAAGGGCATTTCATTTGACTTGGATTGTCTTTGGTGAAGTAGAAAGGGTAGTATGCTCTGTGTATAATCTTGAATTGGGTTTCCCACCATGTTTCAGATATCGTAAGTTTGCGGACTTGTCTGTATCCTTCAAGTATTTTTTCTGACAGTTCATCATCTCCTAAGATAACAGACCATTTATGAAATGGTTTGAGGTGGTATTTTGCAGATTGATGTTGGATGAGGTAGGAGTAGAGATTGGTGATGGAATAGTCATTTTGCTGTAATACTGTGTCTATGAAGGATTTCTGGAAGGGATCAGATTTGGGCCCATAGCAAGACTTCAAATAGTCGATCAATTGATAGTAGAAGAATATGTGTTTTGTTGGTAAGGAAAATTCGCTTGCCAGTGATCGGAAAGGTTTGAAGTGTCCCGAGGTGCCTTGGTATATGGAGACTACTTTTGTGAGGCCATTGGAACTCCATTGGTCAAACGCTTTGTGCATCGTGGATGGGAGAAACATAGGGTTTCCTTGAATGGGTAAATGTCTTGAAATATTTGAGGGAAGCCCCAATAATTTTCGTACTTCTCTCCAGGCAATTATAGTATCTCTGATAAGTGTATTTGACTTGAGGTGAGGTGGTAGAGCGTTGAGATTAGAGTGGAGGATAGCTGATAGCGTGTGAGGTGAGGTCATTGCACCTTCAAGAAGAGTATTGCAATATTTGGACTTTCCGTTCAGCCAATCTAAACCTTGCCTAAGCAAACAAGAGAGATTATAAAAATGTAAATTGGGTAGACCCGCCCCACCCTCGGACTTAGGGAGGCATAGTTTTTGTAGCGCAATACGTGTTTTTTTGCGAGACCAAATAAAAGTAGTTAATGCTTTATGTATTTTCTGTACATCTGAGTGCTTTAATAATAAAGGTATGGTCTGCATTGGGTAGAGCAAGCGCGCAAACGACACCATTTTGAATAAGCGGCATCTCCCAAAGAGCGAGAGGGGGAGGGCCGCCCAAGCTTCCAACTCCTGCACAATCTTAGTTATTAAAGGTGGGTAGTTAAGTACATAGAGAGAAGAGGGTTCACGTCCTATGTGTATGCCTAGATAAGTGATATATCGGGTTGCCACTGTGAATGGTGATAGATGTTTCCACTTAGTTGATAATCGTGGGTGTAGTGATAAGATTTCGCTTTTGTCGAAGTTTATTCGAAAGCCCGAGCTCAGTCGAAAAGCCGCAAAGAGTTCTCGCAGTTTGTCAAAGTCTGAAAGAGGGTTAGTGGAGAACAACAGTATGTCGTCTGCGAATAAAGCGGATCTGAGAACTTGGTCTCCTATTGCGATCCCGCTGACTCCATCTTGTGCGTTGAGTAGTCTGGATAGTGGTTCTATGGCTAAGTTAAAAAGTAAGGGGGAAAGTGGGCAGCCCTGTCTCGTTCCCTTAGTCAGAGGGATCGAGGCAGACACGAAGTCAGGAGTGACAAGTCGTGCTGTTGGAGATGCATACATTTGTTGAAGGAAACTCAGGATAGGACCTGTGAAGCCGAATTGTTGTAGTACTCGAAACAGCCAGGACAAACTAACGTCGTCAAAAGCTTTCTCGGCATCTAGTGATATAATAGCAACATCTTGATCTGGGTGTGTTGTAGCGTAGTGTAACGCCATTAGTACTTTTCGTATATTTAAAGTGTCTGATCGACCCGAAACAGATCCCGATTGGGCTGGGTGTAGCAATGAAGGGAGAAGATGTGCTAAGCGTGACGCAACGATTTTAGAGAGGATTTTGACATCTACGTTTATTAGGGATATTGGGCGATAGGAACCTGGCAGTTGGGGGTCTTTTCCTTTTTTAGCTATCAGTTTGATGTGGGCTTGTGTCCCTGTAGGAAGATATGGTCCCCCATCCCACATGGCTGCATATACGTGTTTTAGGGTGTCTGGGATGAAATCGTTGGTCATTTTATAAAATTCAGCCGTGTATCCGTCAGGACCTGGAGCTTTATTAGATGACATAGTTTTGATCGTTCGCAGGATATCGTCTGTTGTGATAGGTGCATTAAGTGCCTCCAGTTGTGCAGTTTGAAGTCTGGGTAGACGTACTTTGGACAGGAGAGCTTCCGTAGTGGCTGGATCAGTTTGGTCAGCAGCATATAAATCTGTGTAATATTTTGTGATTATATTGCTGATTTCATCAGTAGATGTAATTAGGGATCCATCCGCATTTCTCAAAGTAGAAATGCGGGTGGGTCGTCTCGTTCCTGCACACAGTTTAGCCAGTAGCCTGCCAGCTTTGTTGCCATACCCGTGAAAATGTAATTTAGAGTATGCCATCTTAGCCGCCTCCTGTTGTTCCGCCCAAAGATCAAACGTGCACTTAGCTTGTCTCCATGTTCGGATATTATCGGGTGTACGATTTAAAGTTAAGCAGTCATGGGCTGTACGTAGCGCTTCACTAGCTTGTCTGTATTGTTGTTTAGTGTGTTTTTTGAATTGTGTGGTATAGGAAATGATCGTCCCTCTTAGGAAGGCTTTGCCAGCTTCCCAGAAGAGATTGGGTTTGGTAATATGAGCTCCATTGGTGGAGACATAATCGTTCCATGCTGTGTTTAGCGTGTGTTGAAAATCTTGGTTGTCCATCAAGTAAGATGGAAAGCGCCATATGGGCGAGGGAGATGAAGGTGTGGCCTGTGTCATGTGTATAGATATAGGGCTATGATCTGATATCCTAGCATCTAAAATCTCTGATTCGCATAAGGTGTTGATTAGTGCAGGGGAGGCAAAGAAGTAATCGATGCGTGAAAAGGAGTTGTGTGGGGGTGAGAAGAAAGTGTACTCCCTATCTGTCGGGTGGTTCAGACGCCAAGTATCAACATATTGCATGGAAGTAACGGCTTGTGCCAGGAGAGTATAGTCGGGTGTTTGCGATGTGGGATTATGTGTTCGGTGGGTTGAGTCTCTTGTGCGGTCTGCTAGCGTGGACATGACCGAATTGAAATCCCCGCCTACTAAGTGTAGTGTTTCAGGAGCGGAGAGTATCCATTGCACCATGTCTTGGAAGAAAGAGGTGTCTGGCGAGTTAGGAGCATAGATGTTAGTGATAGCCACTTGTTTGTTGTCTAATGTCATGTGTAGGGTCATTTTGCGGCCTGATGAGTCAATCCTAACATCCCTTAATGTGTGTTTTAAATTTGTATGTATTAATATAGCCACACCCGCTTTGCGGCCAACTGCAGGCGATCCATACACTGTACCCACCCACAATTTACGTAAGCGGGTTAGATCATCTGCAGACAGGTGTGTTTCCTGTAGTAGGGCCACATCCGTCCGAAGACGCTTCAGATGTCTAAGAATAGCCATCCGCTTACATGGAGAGCGGAGTCCCTTGACATTCCATGAAGTAAACTTTAAGTGGATCTCACCGGTTGAAGAGGCCATGTCTGATGTTGAGGAGTATATTGGGTTAAGGGTATGGAATAAGGCCCCCAATCAGACAATGCATCTGCAATCTGAAGGTCACCAAAGTTTCCTGAGGTTATAGGTATTGAACAGGTGAATACATTCGATAAATAAACATAGCTATGGATAATAGAAAAGAACAGCTTGGCAGAAGTTAAATGGGAAAAACCTTTAACATGTATTATGGGCTTCACTTTTTTCCACATGAGGTTTGATTACTTTTCATGGCTTCCATCAATCTCCCATTCCACTCTTGGCTGCAGGTGTTAAGCCAGAGGGAGGGGGTAAAAGGGCATGGGGGAGGAGATGTGAATAAATTGCAAGTCATAAGGACTGAGGTTTTACATGGGGCGTATCAAGTCCTCACCTAGGAGGGCGGCGTCCTTGAAGGATTATATTTTGTGAAGTAGAACTAGAAATAAGGGGAATCAGAGGAGCGGATCTGCAACTGAAGCCTCAGTGGTGGTTAGACAGCTTAACCCGTAAACAATGCGAGTTTTACAAAGCAATATCTCTATGGTTAACCAAACAAATATTGAGCAAACAAAACCGTGCCTAAACATAGCAGCATGTTGTAGTATTAACTGCGGCTATTCATTTAGGCATATAAGGTATAAAAGTTGTAGAAACAACATAAGGAAAGAGGAAAGGGAGCATGTGGGGGGAGTAATACTACCCGTCTCCCAGATAAGTGGAACAACATCTGGTCCTTGTAGGTCATCAGCGGTGTCCTGAACGATCCTCTTTCTGTGTAGCACGAAGACGCTTGCATGGGGGTTTGGTTGGACTACGTTGGGGCTTAGCGGATGAAGATGGAGGGGTCCCCGATGTTGCAGCATAATCCTCTGTAGAGTTGATATGTTCCATTTCCGTGCCCAGGGTAGAGACAAATTTTTCCGCTTCGTCAGGTGTGGTGAAAGTGAGTTGTTCCCCATCATGTGTTTGAACTCGAAGGGTTGCCGGGTAGGCCAAGGAGAATCTGAGCTGATTGTTGTACAGAATGGAGCATATTGGAGAAAATGCCTTGCGCTTATTCATGACCTCAACAGAGTAATCCGCGAACAATAGCAGTTTTGCGCCATCTACTGTTAGTGAGCGGGAGCGACAAAACTTTTGCATAATTGCATTCTTATCTGCATAGTTCAAATATTTGACAATAACATGTCGGGGTTTTATGCGGGTTTCCGTGTATTGCCCAATGCGATGCGCTCTTTCTACTATGCATGGTATGCGGAGGCCCAGTTGTTCGGGAATGATCTTTGCACATATGTTTGTTAGTTGTTGAGTAGTGATTGATTCAGGAAGTCCTATTATCCTTAGATTGTTTCGTCTCAAACGATTTTCGAGATCGTCGAGTTTATCCCAAATCTCTCTGTGTGTAATGCTCATGCGTGCTACTGCAGCAGATGTAGCAGCAGCTTCATCTTCCAAAGAGGATATCTGTTCCTCTGTGAGTGAAATCCTCTGTGCTTGTGCCGGTACTTCTACATGTAGCAGCTCCAGCCCTCTGCTCACTGCTGTGTCTACTGTGGCAGCAAGAGTAGGTCCCAGCAGCGCTACAACTGCCTGGGCTATGCCTTCAGGAGAAGCAGGGTCAGCTGCTATTGTTACTGGGGCTGAGGGATGTAATGAGGACGGCTGTGTAGGCAGTGGAGGCGGCTGCAGCTGTTCTGCTGAAGAAATCACGGCCGCCATTTTAGCTGCACCTGTCTCTGTCCCTCCTGCCTGTGTCAGTGAGGAGGACGCCGCTCGAGCATACGATTGCTCTACAAAGCGATCCATGTGTGTCTCCTCTGTGTGTCAGTGTAAGGGGGGGTCTCCCCGAGGCGGTCGCTGGGCTTTTAAGGCCGTTTTTATGGAGAGTGTAGCGGGAGCTGAGGGTTCCTACCTCCTCCTCATGTGGTGCCGGAACCGGAAGTCAACTTTTATTATTAAACAAGTGTGATTTAACTGTACTTCTGTCTCGGTCTGATTTCATGGTTTCTGATAGTAGGCGAAGGCCTTGAATTCAGAAGATACAGTCAATCCACTTGTTGGTAATATTTTTTCCAGATTGGATGAGCAAGATCACCGCATGGATCAGTTTTCCATGGCGTTACAAACGCTCCTGAGTCACACGGCTCAACTGGAATCTCCCACTGTAGCTGCTCCGGTTCAACCGATTGCAGGCCGTCCCTGCTGCTGCCCCAGTCTCTGTTCAGGCACCTGACTCGAGTATTACCTCTATAAGAGGTATGTATGGTTCCGATTCGCTTCCCCAGCATTTTGGGGGTGATCCGGTTCAATGCAGAGGGTTTCTCAACCAGGTTGAGTTATATTTTGAGATGCTGCCCTAAGCGTTTCCCACGGACAGAAGCAAAGTAGGTTTTGTGATATCTTTGCTTTCTGAGAGAGCCATGGCCTGAGCAAACCCTCTATGGGAGTCACAAAAACCTGTTGTCTTGAGTTCCCCTGAATTTGTGGCCACCTTTAAAAGGGTATTTGATGTTCCTGCAAGCTCCACTTCTGCTGCCAAGTGTCTCATGTCCATCAAACAGAGGTTGAATGGAACAATGAGGTCCTCGTGGCTGCTTTTTCTCATGGTCTCTTGGATTTCATCAAGGATGAGATAGCAGCCCGAGATATACCCACTGGGCTGGAGAAGTTGATCACGTTTTCCGTCCTCATTGACTCCAGACTCAGAGAAAGACTCTCTTTTAAGAAGCACTTGTGGAAGCCTCCTGTATGTTTGCCTCTGAGCTTTGCATTCCCACCC
This sequence comes from Lithobates septentrionalis, assembly GCA_037952835.1. Lineage (NCBI taxonomy): Eukaryota > Metazoa > Chordata > Amphibia > Anura > Ranidae > Lithobates > Lithobates septentrionalis. Next base: position 1,446,778 of record JBBDGP010000522.1, read on the forward strand.
ATGTGTCCCTCACCTCCAATGCCTCTTGGTACTGAGTCAGTCAGTGAAGATGAACCCATGCACTTGGGTTTCACGCACCTCTCTGTGGATGAGAGAACCTTTAGGAGGAGAAGAGATTGTGCCTTTTTTGTGGCCGGGCAGGTCACTTTTTAAAGTCTTGTCCTACCCATCCAAGGAATGCCCGAACCTTGAGGTCCTGTCACGGACAGACCTTAGGTGGCGTTGTTTCATCCCCAGTTATTCAGAAGGATAAACTCCTGGTTTTGGTCACCCTTTCTTGGGCTGATTCATCCATCGAGATATAGAGTCTAATCGACTCTGGGGCTGCAGGCCTGTTCATTGATTCTGCCTTTGTATCGAAGCACTCAATTCCGCTGCAGCTGCGTGATACTCCACTTGCCATTGAGGCTCTTGACGGGAGATCCCTACAGCCTGACCATGTGACTCATGAGATGGTTCCGTTGTCCATGGCCATAGGGGCTCTTCACCATGAGATATTCCAATTCCAAGTTTTTTCCTCACCTAAGTTTCTGTTGGTTATTGGTTATCCTTGATTACAGAGGCACAACCCCTCTTTTGATTGGCTCCGTGCTGAGGTTCTCTCCTGGTCACCACAATGCAATGAGACATGCTTCCAAAAGGTAACCAAGGTCCTGTGCACCTCTTCACTCTCCTTCCTGCCGGAGGAGTACCTCCACACAGGCCATATGATTGTGAAATTGACCTTCAACCTGGTGCTATACCCCCTAATGGCCAGGTTTACCTTTTGTCGGTTTTGGAGTATAAGGCCATGGAGGAGTATGTTGCAGACGCACTTTCTCGACGTTTCATTCGCAAATCCTCATCCCCTGCTGGTGCTGGTTTCTTCTTCATGAATAAGAAGAGTGATGAATTGAGACCATGTATTGAGTATAGGGGTCTCAATCCTTTCATGATTAAGAATGCGTATCCGATTCCGTTGATAACGGAGTTATTTGACTGCCTCAAGGGATTTGAGAGGGGCATACAATCTTTTGAGGATTAAGGAGGGCGACGAGTGGAAAACAGCGTTTAATACCAGAATGGGCCATTATGAGTACCTCGTAATGCCTGTTGGCCTTTGTAACACCCCAACAGTTTTCCAGGAATTCATTAACGATGTCCTCCAAGATTTGTTGCAGTTATGTGTGGTGGTTTATCTCGATGATATCCTCATATTTTCCAAGTCCCTGGAGAGCCACCACACAGATGTCTGTCGTGTGCTTCTGAAACTAAGAGAGAACAATCTCTATTGTAAATTAGAGAAGTGCAAGTTCCATCGTGAACAGGTTAAATTCCTGGACTATGTCATTTCTACTGCTGTTTTTTCGATGGACCCAGAGAAACTTTCTGCAGTCCTACAGTGGCCTTGACCCATGGGTTTATGTCCTCTGCAGCGTTTTCTGGGCTTTGCCAACTATTATAGGAAGTTTATTCGGAACTACTCATCTCTGGTCAAGCCCCTGACTGATATGACCAGAGAGGACGGTAACCCACAGAGTTGGTCTCCGGAGTCTGTTAAGGCCTTTGAGAATCTCAAGGCTGCCTTTGTTTCTGCTCCTGTGTTGGCACATCCTGATCCTACGTTACCTTTTATCCTTGAGGTTGATGCTTCTGAGACTGAAGTTGGCGCCCTTCTGTCTCAACATCCTATGTCCTACCTTGTGGCTACTTTTCCAAAAAATTGTCACCTGCGGAGTGCAATTATGAGATTGGTGACAGAGAGCTGTTGGCGATCATTTTAGCCCTGAAAGAATGGAGACATCTCCTCGATGGTACCACTGTGCCGGTTCTCATGTTCTCATTCTTACTGACCATAAGAATATCACATTCTTGTCTGAGGCTTAACATCTCTCTCCCAGAAAGGCGCGATGGGCTCTTTTCTTGTCAGATTAGATTGTCTCATGCTTACCCTGTACTAAGAATGTAAGGGCTGATGACTTGTCACAACAATTTTCCTCTACTTCCAAGTTGGAGTCAGTTCCGGTCCTGTGATTCCTCCTGATCGTATTCTGGCTACGGTTCACACCAGTCTCCCTTCTCCTTTGGGTGACAAAGTTCTTGCTGCTCAGGTCCATGTTCCTCCTGAGAAACCTTTGGACCGCTGCTTTGTCCCAGAAACCTTTGGACTGCTGCTTTGTCCCAGTCTCCATGCCGTGCTCCAGAATTACCATTCTCCCAAGGCTGCTGGCCACTCTGGGAAGAATCAACTCTTTTGGGCCATTTTCCAACAATTCTGGTGGCCTAGTCTACGTGCTTATGTAACCGCTTTTGTAGCTGCCTGTTCCATGTGTGAGTAAGACACCACAACATCTTCCAGTGGACCTCCTACAACCCATACCCAATGGAGAGAGGCCCTGGACCCACCTGTCTATGGATTTCATTGTGGAGTTACCCAATTCCCAGAGCAGCATAGTTTTCCTTAATGTGGTTGACCGGTTCTCAAAAATGGCTCATTGTAATCCACTTAAGAAATTGCCCACTTCTAAGGAACTGGCTTCCATTTTTGCTCGGGAGATCTTTCGCTTACATGGGCTACCCAAGGTGATTGTCTCTGACAGGGATAGTCAGTTTGTGCCCCGGTTCTGGCGAGCCTTTTGTGCATAGTTGGGAGTTCAGCTTGCTTTTTCCTCTGCGCATCTCCCACAGTCTAATGGGGCATCAATGATGTCATCTCGCAACCTCTGACTTTGTGTTCCCTCACTGAAGTTCGCACCTTGGTTTATTGGGCATTTCCATATTCTTCGCAGTGGCTTACGCATTAGACCTTCCTTCTAACATGCATATTTCGAATGTATTTCATGTCTCCTTATTAAAACCTTTAGTCTGTAACCGCTTTACCACCTCAGTGTCATGTCCTCACCCTGTACATGTGGAGAACCATGAGAAGTATGAAGTACAGTCCATTGTTGGGGTTCCGTGGGTGCATACAGTACCTGGTGCATTGGAAGGGGTACGGTCCGGAGGAACGCTCTTGGGTCTCATCCTTGGACGTACATGCCTCTGTCCTCAGATATTTTCCCTTCAAGCCTGGTGGACCTCCGAGGGGAGGGGTCGTTGAGGATGGGTAACTGTCAGGAATGGGTTCAGCCCTTCCCTCTCTGAGCTGGCTGCTTAGCTGTTGGTTAATTGCCAGCTTCTATCTCAGTGATTTCCATATATTTTTTCCCCTCAAGGCTGGTGGTCCTCCAAGGGGGAGGGGTCGTTGAGGAGGAGGTACTGTCAGGGCTGAGCTCAGACCTCCCTTCTCTGAGCTGGCAGCTTAGCTGTCGGCTAATTGCCAGCTCCTATCTCTCCACAGGTACCCAGCTGTTGATGACATCCTGCTCATCAGTCCTGCCTATTTAAACCGTCCAGCCCAGAGGATCTCTGCCTTTGCCTTAGTCAACATCACAGAGACGCTCTCCTGCATTCCTGTTAAAAGACTTGCTTGGCTGACATCCCTTCTGGCTCCAGATCCTGCTTGCTGTTTTACTGCTCTTATCTCCAGCTCCCTGATGTTTGCTTGTCTGACTATCCATTCTGGTTCTTGAACGCTATGTTATGTTACGGCTATGTTTTGACTATGTTTGTTCAATTTACTTTTACTATTAAACATTAGGGATGAGCCGAACACCCCCCTGTTCGGTTCGCACCAGAACATGCAAACAGGAAAAAAGTTTGCTCGAACACGCGAACACCGTTAAAGTCTATGGGACACGAACATGAATAATCAAAAGTGCTAATTTTAAAGGCTAATATGCAAGTTATTGTCATAAAAAGTGTTTGGGGACCCGGGTCCTGCCCCAGGGGACATGGATCAATGCAAAAAAAAGTTTTAAAAACGGCCGTTTTTTCAGGAGCAGTGATTTTAATAATGTTTAAAGCCAAACAATAAAAGTGTAATATCCCTTTAAATTTCGTACCTGGGGGGTGTCTATAGTATGCCTGTAAAGGGGCGCATGTTTCCTGTGTTTAGAACAATCTGACAGCAAAATGAAATTTCGAAGGAAAAAACATTTAAAACTACCCGCGGCTATTGCATTGCCGACAATACACATAGAAGTTCATTGATAAAAACGGCATGGGAATTCCCCACAGGGAAACCCCGAACCAAAATTTAAAAAAAAAAATGATGTGGGAGTCCCCCTAAATTCCATACAAGGCCCTTTAGATCTGGTATGGATAATAAGGGGAACCCCGGCCAAAATTTAAAAAAAAAGACGTGGGGGTTCCCCCTAAATTTCATACCAGACCCTTCAGGTCTGGTATGGATTTTAAGGGGAACCCCGCGCCAAAAAAAAAAAAAAAAACGGCGTGGGGTCCCCCCAAAAATCCATACCAGACCCTTATCCGAGCACGCAACCTGGCAGGCCGCAGGAAAAGAGGGGGGATGAGAGTGCGCCCCCCCTCCTGAACCGTACCAGGCCACATGCCCTCAACATTGGGAGGGTGCTTTGGGGTAGCCCCCCAAAACACCTTGTCCCCATGTTGATGAGGACAAGGGCCTCATCCCCACAACCCTGGCCGGTGGTTGTGGGGGTCTGTGGGCAGGGGGCTTATCGGAATCTGGAAGCCCCCTTTAACAAGGGGACCCCCAGATCCCGGCCCCCCCCTGTGTGAAATGGTAAGGGGGTACTTACCCCTACCATTTCACTAAAAAACTGTCAAAAATGTTAAAAATGACAAGAGACAGTTTTTGACAATTCCTTTATTTAAATGCTTCTTCTTTCTTCCTTCATCTTCTTCTGGTTCTTCTGGCTCTTCTGGTTCTTCCTCCGGTGTTCTCGTCCAGCATCTCCTCTGCGGCGTCTTCTATCTTCTTCTCCTCGGGCCGCTCCGCACCCATGGCATGAGGGGAGGCTCCCGCTCTTCTCTTCATCTTCTTCTTCATCCTCTTCTTTCTTCTTCTCTTCTTCATTTTCTTCTGCGGGCCGCTCCGTGTCCATGCTGGCATGGAGGGAGGCTCCCGCTGTGTGACGGCGTCTCTTCGTCTGACGGCTCTTAAATAACGGGGGGCGGGGCCACCCGGTGACCCCGCCCCCTCTGACGCACTGGACATGACGGGACTTCCCTGTGGCATTCCCCGTGACGTCACAGGGAAGTCCCGTCAAGTCACCGTGCATCAGAGGGGGGCAGGGTCACCGGGTGGCCCCACCCCCCGTTATTTAAGAACCGTCAGACGAAGAGACGCCGTCACACAGTGGGAGCCTCCCTCCATGCCAGCATGGCTGCGGAGCGGCCCGGAGAAGAAAATGAAGAAGAGAAGAAGAAAGAAGAGAAGAGGATGAAGAAGATGAAGAGAAGAGCGGGAGCCTCCCCTCATGCCATGGGTGCAGAGCAGCCCGAGGAGAAGAAGATAGAAGATGCCGCGGAGGAGATGCTGGACGAGAACGCCGGAGGAAGAACCAGAAGAGCCAGAAGAACCAGAAGAAGATGAAGGAAGAAAGAAGAAGCATTTAAATAAAGGAATTGTCAAAAACTGTCTCTTGTCATTTTTAACATTTTTGACAGTTTTTTAGTGAAATGGTAGGGGTAAGTACCCCCTTACCATTTCACACAGGGGGGGGCTGGGATCTGGGGGTCCCCTTGTTAAAGGGGGCTTCCAGATTCCGATAAGCCCCCCGCCCGCAGACCCCCACAACCACCGGCCAGGGTTGTGGGGATGAGGCCCTTGTCCTCATCAACATGGGGACAAGGTGTTTTGGGGGGCTACCCCAAAGCACCCTCCCAATGTTGAGGGCATGTGGCCTGGTATGGTTCAGGAGGGGGACGAGAGTGCGGCCCCCCCTCTTTTCCTGCGGCCTGCCAGGTTGCGTGCTCGGATAAGGGTCTGGTATGTATTTTTGGGGGGACCCCACGCCATTTTTTTTTTTTGGCGCGGGGTTCCCCTTAAAATCCATACCAGACCTGAAGGGTCTGGTATGGAATTTAGGGGGAACCCCACGTCATTTTTTTTTAAATTTTGGCCGGGGTTCCCCTTTATATCCATACCAGACCTGAAGGGCCTGGTATGGAATTTAGGGGGTCTCCCACGTCTTTTTTTTTTAAATTTTGGTTCGGGGTTGCCCTGTGGGGAATTCCCATGCCGTTTTTATCAATGAACTTCTATGTGTATTGTGGGCAATGCAGTAGCCGCGGGTAGTTTTTTTTTTTTTTTTTTTTTTGCCACTTTAGTTAACTTTGTCCAGAGACTATCATCAGAATGTTATTCACATGTGTCCCAAATCCAGTCACATCATTGTGGTCTTTCAAAGCTTTCCCCTTTTTTTTTTTTTTTTTTTTTAAATGGCTTTTTTTTCCTTTGAAATGTCATTTTGCTGTCAGACTGTTCTAAACACGGGAAACATGCACCCCTTTACAGGCATACTATAGACACCCCCCAGGTACGAAATTTAAAGGGATATTACACTTTTATTGTTTGACTTTAAGCATTATTAAAATCACTGCTCCTGAAAAAACTGCCATTTATAAAACTTTTTTTTTGCATTGATCCATGTCCCCTGGGGCAGGACCCAGGTCCCCAAACACTTTTTATGACAATAACTTGCATATAAGCCTTTAAAATTAGCACTTTTGATTTCTCCCATAGACTTTTAAAGGGTGTTCCGCGGCATTCGAATTTGCCGCGAACACCCCAAATTGTTCGCTGTTCGGCGAACTTGCGAACAGCCAATGTTCGAGTCGAATATGAGTTCGACTCGAACTCGAAGCTCATCCCTATTAAACATGTGTGATTTAACTGTACTTCTGTCTCGGTCTGATTTCATGGTTTCTGACAGAATACTGAAAATGACCCCTCTGCTTTATATTTTTTAAAGGCCATTTTTCTTCTTTAATATGACTTTTTATTTTATGGTTTAGCGACCCAGGTTTATCCTTCACTCTTCTATATTTTTAGCCTATTGGAATGCACTGGATGATACCTTTATTTAATATGTTCCTAAAGCACTCCCATTTTTTCTTAGTGTTTAATTTATCTAGGATTTGGTCCCATTTAATATCTTGTAGTATGGAGCGCAGTTTAGAAAATTGTCTCTTTTGAATTTTTTTTTTTCTCCATAAAGATTTTATTGTATGTTTTAAAGATCATACAGAGAGTAAAAGCATAAACAGGATACATTTTCATTTGTAACAAGTCATGTGGTTATACAGTTAGACACATTAACATATTTTAAGAAGAAGAGCACAAAAAACATAAGAAAAGGAACCCATGGAGGAGGAAATACAAATTGGTACATACAATATACATCACCCTCCCTGAGCCGGCTAAGATGATCATGACAGCCTCATTGTTGGGCAATGTCACCGGTTCCATTCTGGAGAAGTGTCAATTTGAAAGTTTATCAAAACCAACTGACAATGTCAGGTCTTCAGAGCAGATATAAGCTACTTATTTAGTGAGTCTTGGTTAATCCATAAGTCAGTGCTACCTGTCCTGAGCCTCTTTCTGCACCATTACTGCCCCACAATAGAACTCAGATGAACAAATAAGAAGTAAATAAAAGAAAAGAAGAAAGAAAAAAAAAAAGAGGGGGGTAGGTAAGGGAACGTAGACACATGATACCCGACAGAGAGGGGATGGTTGGTCCCACCAGCTACCCTCTCCATCTGTATTAAGTGAAGTAGAACCTTAGACCAGAACTACCAAGTTCTCCAGGTAAGATGGTGTCAGCGACAGTGCCTCTAGATCATGGGTCAATCACTGTTTTGTACCAGCGCTTGGTACTGTTGAGATTTTCTAAAGGAGAACCACGCCTCCCATATAGCTGAGAAAATTCTGTTCTGCGAAGTGTAAATCAGCTCCTTCATTAACACTATGCGGTTGATCCGCAGTATCCAGGATTTGGTTGAAGGCGGTACTTTGGACCTCCACTGTACCGGGATACACAGCCTAGCTGCGTTTATCATGTGCATGGCTACCGACTTATAGTATTTCTTTTGGGAAATGTTCGAGTGATGATGGAGATATTGTGCTGGTGTGAATTCTAAGGGGAGCGAGGAGATGGCCGTCGTCACCTCATGTACTTTATTCCAATATGGTTGGATCAGTGTGCAAGCCCACCATATGTGGAGAAAAATCTCTCTTTCCCTCTCAAATCTCCAGCATTGGTTTGAAACTGTCGGGGACATTTTATGAAGCCTATCCGGGGTCTTATACCATCTGATTTTGATCTTGTACCCATTTTCCTGGGTGTTCACATTCAGAGAACCTTTGTGGACAAATAAGTGTATGCGGTCCCAGCTAGCATCCTCAATCTCTGTGTCCAACACTAATTCCCAGGATGCATGGTCCGCACGCAGTAAAGAGTACAGTTCTCCAAACATGGAGGCGTACAGCACTGAAATTGAGAATTGGATCTCGGGGGTTCAGAAAAATGGAAAAAAAATAAAACACTAATAGGAGCCCCCGAGGGCCAATGCTGGAAAGAAAAAGCAAGCAACTGTTCACAGAACAACAAAACTGCTATATCTATAAATAACCATAACAGTGAAAGAACCAGTATTGTGATGAGTAATAATAACATTATACGCTCCACTGCTCGTGTGAGAGAGCAGCGAGTCTCGCACACCAACAGATCGCGTAGAGACCAAGTGATGCTGTTGAAAGGAAGTTCAGATGTCAAATGGCCAACGGTTTACAGGTTACATAAAGGTTCCAGTGTGAGAGCACACGTAGCCCCCAAAAAGTCCCACTGTGGCTTTTTTCCATGCTATCTCCTGTGGAGCATCATTAACACATCACATCTAGCATATAGAGTTCAAAGGCCCTGCGAGAGAGGCGAAGTGTCTCTCCTCTTAGCTGGTATAAAGTTCCACAGCTGGGATACCTGTCTGCTCAATTGGTACCCATGTAATGTAGGATGGCTAAGCAAGACAGGGCAGCAAAGACCTTCCCCCAAGCTTGAGGCAATTACCTGCTGTCCAGTTCCTGAGAGGTTTAGACACACAAGGCCAAACCGAACACTTCTGAAAAACAATTAGCGTGTTCTGGTAACAGAGATTCAGAGGTTGCTCGTGTATTGTCATATAGAGGTGCCAACGTGGTCACCTATAACAAGTGTAAAGCCCCGGAACTAGGTGCAAAAACTTAGAAGTGGGATAAATTTGCTCACCAACCAGTCTGTTGTACACGATCTGTTCTGTGTTGGACGAACAATGGGGAGACTTGGGGGCTCTCACCCATTTCCATGTCGCCACGAATCCTTTATGGCGATGTGGTTGAGGTTTTGCGACACCTCTGTCTGTGTCTTAGAGATCTCGGAGTGGCATCAGGATGTGTGGGGATCCAGGGTTCTGGCTGCAGGAATGCACTATACCAATCCGGGACATATACCAGCGGAATGCCCAGGGTTTCACAGAAAGGCTGCAAGTCGGCTGGTGTTCGCAATTGCGCCATGTGATTACCTGCAGTAGCTTGCAAGTAGAAGGGGAACTTCCACCAGTAAGGAATGTGTATGTCACACAAAGCTTGCAGCAGTGGACGTAGATCTCTCCTATGCTTTAGGGTGATGGCCGACAGGTCCTGAAATAGCTGGATACATGCACCCTCATGCTCTAAATGATTATGGTTGCGGGCAAGTCGCAAAATCTCTTCCTTTTGAGTAAAATTGACTAGGCAGCACACTGCATCTCTGGGGGAATCCGTGTCTCTACCCCTCGGTCTGAGTGTCCTGTGGCATCTCTCCATTTCCACAGGAGCATCTGGCGGTCTGCCCAGTAGGGTTAAAGATGTCCCAGATAGCAGCTTGTAATTAGGGCCCTTCAAGGGATTCTGGCAGGCCTCTAACTCGCAGGTTGCGCCTGCGGCCCCTATTGTCCAGGTCCTCCATGTGTCTGTGCATGACCATTAGGTGCTGGGCATTCACGCTGGTGACTTTCTGGACCTGCTGGATAGCTGCCCCGTGTGGCCTCCCCCTCCACATGTTCCAGCCTAGCTGCTACTGCTCTGATCTCTGTTTTAAGGTCAGATATGGCCGCAAACAGTGATTTTTTGATGTCCATGGCAACATGCTGGAGATCTGCCAGACACAACGGGGTAGAAGGGTGCGAGGAGAGCGTACCTGCTGTGGCAGAAGCTCCAGGGGAGTCAGCGGTGGTGGTGTAACTCCGGTCCGAGGCCTGAGACGTGGCCTGCGGATCGGCAGGCTGGCAGGCAGGCTGAGTGCAGAACATCGTCGGTATGTTACGGCTGAGCTGTTTGGACGAGTCCTGTGGGGACCGAGTGGTTGAGGAGCTCCTCCCGGTCATCTTTGCTGGGTGAGGAGACGGTTGTCCCGTTAATGAGAAGCACAATAGAAGCTCTGGATGGCGGAGCTCTCGAATTTATGCTGCCATCTTTCTCCGGCAGGGCTGGACTGGGACAAAAATTTGGCCCTGGACTTCCTCATGACTCGCCCACTTTACTTTTGAGTGTCCCCAACAGCGCCCCCCTTACATCAGAGTGTCCCCAACAGTGCCCCCCTTACATCAGAGTGTCCCCAACAGCATCCCCCTTACATCAGAGTGTCCCCAACAGCGCCCCCCTTACATCAGAGTGTCCCCAACAGTGCCCCCCTTACATCAGAGTGTCCCCAACAGCGTCCCCCTTACATCAGAGTGTCCCCAAGAGCATCCCCCTTACATCAGAGTGTCCCCAACAGCATCCCCCTTACATCAGAGTGTCCCCAACAGCGTCCCCCTTACATCAGAGTATCCCAATCAGCAGCTCCCTTCACATCAGAGTGTCCCCAACAGCGTCCCCCTTACATCAGAGTGTCCCCAACAACATCCCCCTTACATCAGAGTGTCCCCAACAGCGTCCCCCTTACATCAGAGTGTCCCAATCAGTAGGCCACTTCACATCACAGTCCCCACCAGCAGCCCACTTCACATCACAGTCCCAACCAGCAGCCCACTTCACATCACAGTCCCCACCACCAGCTCCCTTCACATCCCAGACCCCACCAGCAGCCCACTTAACATCAGAGTCCCCACCAGCAGCTCCCTTCACATCACAGTCCCCACCAACAGCCCAATTCACATCAGTCCCCACCAGCAGCCCCCTTCACATCACAGTCCCCACCAGCAGCCCACTTCACATCACAGTCCCCACCAGCAGCCCACTTCACATCACAGTCCCCACCAGCAGCCCACTTCACATCACAGTCCCCACCAGCAGCTCCCTTCACATCACAGTCCTCACCAGCAGCCCACTTCACATCACAGTCCTCACCAGCAGCCCACTTCACATCAGAGTCCCCACCACCAGCTTCCTTCACATCAGTCCCCACCAGCAGCCCACTTCACATCACAGTCCCCACCAGCAGCTCCCTTCACTTCACAGTCCCCATCAGCAGCCCACCTCACATCACAGTCCCCACCAGCAGCCCGCTTCACATCACAGTCCCCACCAGCAGCTCCCTTCACATCACAGACCCCACCAGCAGCTCACTTCACATCACAGTCCCTACCAGCTGCCCACTTCACATCACAGTCCCCATCAGCAGCCCACTTCACATCACAGTCCCCACCAGCAGCCCACTTCACATCACAGTCCCCACCAGCAGCCCACTTCACATCACAGTCCCCACCAGCAGCCCACTTCACATCACAGTCCCCATCAGAGAGCCCCCATCATCAGCCCTTCACATCAGTGTCCTCCCTCTCCTCCCCCTCCCACATGTACTCACCGTTTTGAAGGCAGCTTCTCGTTCCTCTCTCCAGTCATGTGATAAGAAGTGATAGGGAAGAGAGGAAGGAAAGTCTGCCGTTGGTCTATCTCCCCCTGCAGGCTGGAGGGAGCATAACTCCTAATGCTCTCTCCAGCAGCATATGACGGAAGCTGCTCCTCCTGACAGGAGTGAAATTGCGATCACTCACTGTCAGAGAGGAGCGGCTCTAGGACCGCACCTGACTGGCCCACTGTGCCATCGACCACCGGGAATCTCCCAGTAGTCCCGATGGCCAGTACATGCCTGTCCTCCGGTGCCAGGCCACGCCTCCTCTGTTTAATTTAGTATTCTTGTACTACCCTCATGCAATTAGCAAACAAAAAATCTCCTCCACTTGAGAGTGGGCCTAGAAATGACAGTTGTCTATGTTTCCATCCTAATAGGTAAATAACAGTGCAGCTCTAAGAATATATACAGAAACAAAATAACAGATTGCTCATAGCATAAGATGTTAAAAAGTCCCCTTTGGTATAAAAGATGAATATAAAAGTTGACAGATAAGGTCTCCTCTGCGGTGATAAGGGTGTTCATAGACATTCATGTGATATCTCCTAATCAGTGATTCCTCCACCAGCTAGCCAAACTGCTCACCTCAATCACTAGACCCCTGAGCTAACAGATGGGTCAAACAGGCTTTGGCCACTCACAGTGGTCACAGATGGAAGCTTGAATGTACAGATGAATAAGATACGATGTCCAACCACTTTTAACAACCGCACGTTGTCACTCTTAAATTCCAACCGTAGTACCATGAAAAAAACAATGAAAGAATATACAGTGCACACTGTGTGGCTAAAATACTTTCTTTTTATTCATAAAAATCAGATACTCACATAAAAAGCACTGTAACCCCAGTTCTAGAATGAATGGCATGTAATATTGTCAGTATATATAGGTGGATAAGGTGGCTGCAGTGACGTCATAAAGTCCTCTCGCACACGTATCGTCCCTAAGCGGGACTTCCTCAGCGATAATTGAGGCCCCTACGTCTATCCTTTATATAGTAAGCTACCTATGTAATTGCACCTATACACTCCTCCTCCTAAGACATGCGCTGTCCAATCAGCATCAAAAGTCCAGAGGTTATGTGTTCACTTCCTATTCATTACGTCCATTGGTATAGCAACCTCGGCATCAACAACAGCACGACACTGGGTCTCAAGTCAGCTGACATGTGACTCAGACCAATCAGCTTCAAGACACCCAAAGGTTAAGTGTTCACTTCCTGTTAGCCCAATCCACCGGCATAGTAACATCGGCGTCAACAACGGCACGACGCCGGGTCATGTGACAACTAACACATGACTCAGACCTCACACTAGGACGATCAGGAAGTTAACTACACTAATATATAGCCCTCTATGTGAAAAACATTGCCCATATACAACTCCTGTGCGGCTATGCACTCCACCGGCGCACAACCAACTTTACAATAGGGGACACCAAAGCCAGACAGTGCACATAGTCATGTGCAACCCGCACTAGGGATTCCAGCAAAAAACACACAGACAAGTGCCAGCATTTTTGTACCAAAATGATATGTGATCAGCAAATAAAATTTATCAATTTTTTAAAATTGCTAAAATGCCATGACATCATCGCAGCCACCTATACCAATAACAGTACCACTTATAAATGCTCAACGTACATCCTCATAAATATCATCACTCAATTACGTCAACTGATAAAATCAGATATGCACCAAAAAAGAAAATTATATATAAAATCCCATAAAGGGGAGAATACATTCAATGATCTGATATGAAACCATTTAAATCGAATTTGACATTGAGCCCTGTGGGTACCCCCACTTTGGTCTCAAAGACCCAGAAGGACTCACGGCGGCTCAATTGTCGAATGAAATTGCCCCCCCTCCAATGTTGAGTCACCTTCTCAACCCCCCAAAATTTAAATTTGGCAGGGCTGCGATCGTGAAACATTTTAAAATGTTTGGAAACATTCTGAGTAACCAGGCCCTTTTTAATATTACTCACATGTTCTCCAATACTTACATGTAGTGGTCTAGATGTTCTCCCTACGTATTGGAGCCCACATTCACATTCCAAGATGTAAACTATTCCAGATGTTGAGCATGTTATCTATTCCTTGATTTGGTACAACTTGTTAGTGGCAGTGCCGACAAATTCCTTACGTTTCTTTATATTACCCCTAGCCTGCTTACATGGGGGGCAGCGGCCACAGGCGTGAAACCCTATCAGAAAATTGAAGATCCTATTTTCAAAAAGAACAGGAGGATCAATGTCCCCTGGGGCCAGCTTATCTCTCAGGGAAGGGGCCCTCCTGTATACGAACTGAGGATCATTGGGACGTGCCGGACCCAGTACTCTATCTTGTTTAAGGATGGGCCAATGCTTATGGATGATCTTTTAAAATTTTTTATGTTGGACATTAAAGTTCAAGATCATTCTCGTATGCATAGATGTATTCCGTTTCTCCTTAGGACCATTGGACACCAGTTTTGTTCTGTCAAGTTTCCGAACAGTCTCTATTTCTCTCTCAACAATGGACTTGTCATACCCCTTTTGCAAAAAGCGGGCAGACACAACCTGAGATTGTGAGAGATAATCGCTTTTGTGTGTGCAGTTTCGTCTAATGCGTACAAATTGTCCCCTGGGGATGTTGCACAACCACTGAGTGTGGTGACAACTTCCAAGGGGAATAAACGCATTGCGATCTGTAGGCTTGAAGTGATTCATCATTTTTATCCTATCTCCCTCCTAAGTCCAGGAAGACAATGCAATCAATGTTAACATTCCAGGATAAAACAATGTTCTTATTATTTGCATCAAGCCTCTGCATAGAATGTTCAAGACTCGACTTTTCACTATTCCAGATCATAATGAGATCATCTATATACCTCTGGTAACAGATAAGTTTCGGGGGTCTATTTTTAGAAACAGCTTTTTCCTCCCAGTTTGCCATAAAAAGATTGGTGACCCTGGGAGCGAAGCGTGCCCCCATCGCTACACCCCTTGTTTGGAGATAGAACTGTCTGTTATACCAAAAGTAATTTTTGGATAAACAGAACCTCAAACAATCCAATAGGAAATTTGTATGCCTTCTAGATAAATCAGATGTGGTAAAAGCCCATTGTACTGAAGTGAGGGCACTTTGTGACTGATAATGGTGTACAAAGAACTCACATCTGCCGTTATCAGACAGCAGGAAGACGAGATAGTCAGAGATTCCAAAATCTGGATGATGTGTTTAGTATCTTTCAGAAAAGATCTGGTTTTGGTGACAATGGGCTGGAGGAAAGAGTCAATGTATTGACCCAGTCTAGATGAGACTGAGTCAATGCCATTGACTATTGGCCTCCCAGTGGGTTGGTACTACCCTTATGGATTTTTGGCAAAAAGTACACTATAGGAATTCGACAAAAAAGTGGATCTAGATATAGTGCTTCTTTTTTATTTATAACACCTATATGTTTCCCTCTCTCGATTAGGAAGTGCAGCTCTTCCTTAAACTCAAACATGGGGTCTTTGGTTAGCACCATATATGTGTTATGATCACTAAGTACCGTATATACTCGAGTATAAGCCGAGTTTTTCAGCACATTTTTTTGTGCTGAAAATGCCCCCCTTTGGCTTATACTCGAGTCAAGCATTTTTCTGCAGCAGAGAATGACATTTTCCGAACCGACTTTGGGGTCCCGTATCTCGGGTCACTTGGTGCTAGGAACCCCAAATTTGGTATGCAAACCTAGTGGAACTAACACTACAACATATTCAGCTGGGGTTCCTAGCACCAAGTGCCCCCGAGATACGGGGCCCCAAAGTCAGTTCGGGAAAATGTCAATCTCTGCTGCAGAAAAGTGCTTGACATTTTCCGAACCGACTTTGGGGCCCCTTATCTCGGTGCCACCTGGTGCTAGGAACCACAGCTGGATATGTTGTAGTGCTAGTTCCACTGGGTTTGCACACCAAATTTGGGGTTCCTAGCACCAAGTGGCCCTGAGATATGGGGGCCCCAAAGTTGGTCAACTGTGTCCATCTGCAGCAATATCATTTCAGGACCCTTTGGGTCCAGAGATCCCAAATTTTGGCTGCAGCTAGGGGGCATCTAGGAACCCTAAACTACTGAGTTTGAAGTTCGGGGGGCCTATGGCTGCAAATAGGCACAGTGAGGCATGCAAATGGGCACAGTGAGGCTGCAAATGGGCATTGTTGACCCTCTTTTCCACTTACAGTAGCTGCACATTTCTCACCTATGGCTTATACTTGAGTGAATAAGTTTTCCCAGTTTTTTGTGGTAAAATTACGTGCCTCAGCTTATATTCGGGTCAGCCTATACTCAAGTAAATACGGTAGGTTTTCCATTTTGTTCCTATAATATGCTTTGCTTAGTACTACTAGCCCACATATTTAGTGTCCAAATTAGGAGGGTTAAAAACCGACTTGAGAGGAGAGTCGAATGGTGATTGAGAGGTTCCACTACATCTGATTCTGTCCAGACTGTGGTGTTTGAAAGGTAGCATTTTAAATATTTAGATTTCTAATATATTTTTTCAGGCTAATGTAGGTTTGAAATGTATTTAAATTGTGGGTAGGGGCATATTTTAAGCCTCTATCTAATACCTTAATTTCATCCTTGTTAAGGGGTGTTCCACTAAGGTTGTAGATCCCTGCTCCTACTGGGGTTTTGCCCTTTTGTACTCACCTGCCTCCTCTCCTTCCTCTCTGGCTTTTCTTTTTCTTATCTGTCCATTGTCTGTAATGGTGGGTGGTGGAGCTCCATTCTGCCTCCCTCCTGGATTGGGTGGGACAAATGGGGCTCCCCTCCCTGTCCCTCTCGGAGTCCTGTGAAAATCCCCTCCCCTACAGGGGGCCAGAATATTGTAATGGGGTAAAACAGTTTTGAATGGGTAGTTGATTCCCATAGGGCTGTGGAACTCTACCTCTATTATAATAGGTGTCATTACCTCTGGAAGTATTCTGGCCACCATACGAATTATAGCCAGAACCAGAACTCCCATTGTGGTAAACATCATTATAATCAGAAGAATGATGGTAACTATTTGGATAATGGTTAGGGCCATTATAGATCTCATTATTAACAAAAGGTGGATTCTGTACATGCTGCCTATATGGGGACTCATGCCCTCCTCCCCTTCAACCCCAACCTCTTTTGTTCTTACCCCTCCTATTATGAACAACCTTATATTGATTACTATTCTGGGGTGTCCCAGTATTAACATAATCACTATAATCATATGTGAAACTCCCTTGGAGTGGGTAAGAGTGTGTTCAAAGGTGTTTAAGCAGCAGACAGACCCGAATGTGTCTGAGTCATAGTCACATCCACTGGTCCTGTTTGCCATTTTAACTCATTTCCCTTCCCAAAATCATCCATATCTCTAATATATATATTTTTTTTTAATTCAGCAGACAATCTTAGGAATCCTTTAGATTCCTTATGAGTTTCTATTGAGCTCCTGAGTTCTCTAATTTGGGTTTCAAGCAGCTTAATTATTTCTCTGTTTTCGTAACAGCAAAAGTTCAACCAGTTCAAGGCCCTTTGTGGTGAAGAACTCACCCCATTCCTTCATGGAGTCACCATCCATGAGGCTGCCGTTGGGGGGGTACCTCCCACCTAAGGCATCTAGGTATGAGTTTTGCTGTCATGTATTGTACAAATGAAGCTATATCCCACCATGCTTTAACCTTTTTCTCAAAAAGGTGTCCCATTTTCCTAAAAGCATGGGCTAATTCATTTCCCTCATCGGTACTCTGATTTCTTGAAAAAATCTCACCGAATTTTATCTCTCTTTTTTCAAGATATTGGAATATCTCCATTGTGATGCTGCTAGACCAGGGGTCTCAAACTGGCGGCCCTCCAGCTGTTGCAAAACTACAAGTCTCATTATGCCTCTGCCTGTGGGAGTCATGCTTGTAACTGTCAGCCTTGCAAGGCCTCATGGGACTTGTAGTTTTAAAACAGCTGGCCGATGCATCCTCTCTTTTGTGTTTTATGGTTTCACTTCCCTTGTGCCTCCTTTTCCTATGATTTATGCTGAATGTAATTATCCTGTGATTGCTAGCTCCCAAGTTGTCCCTTATTTCCACATATGCAATTAGAGCTTTGTTACTTGTAATTAATAGGTCTAACAATGCATTTTTTCTAGTTGGGGAATCTACCAATTGGAACATGAAGCTGTCCTGTCAGAAATGACGGGCCTTTAATGAGTGAGATGTTTCTTCTGACCAGTCAATAACTGGATAGTTGAAATCCCTCATTATGATGACATTACCCTGCCTCACTGCCATTTCTAATTGTTATAGGAGATCGAACTCCTCCTCATCCTTCAGGTTAGGGGGCCTGTAACATACCCCCACATTTAATTTCCCACTTGCTTCTTCACCTTGAAGTTCAACCCACACGAATTCCACCCATAAATCGTTTCTGATCTATAGGCACACCCCTCCCCCTCTTCTACCTTCCCTGTCCTTTCGATACAAAGGAATACCCTTGAATAGTTGCCAGCTAGTTATGGGAGTTGTCAAACCAAGTTTCTGATATTGCCACAAAGTTGAAATCCTTTTAGTGTAACAGAAGCTCCAGTTCATTCATTTTGTTAGCAAGGCTCCTGGCATTTATGTACATGTCTCTCAGCTTTGTATGGGTGCATATTATTTCTTCCATTCTTTTGAGGCTGTGACTTTGGTTTGCCAACTCATTCCCCCAGGTTTAGGTATTGTGATTATATTATTGATAGTGCCCCCATTAGTACCCTCTGACCTTTACTCACTGCTGGCCATCGCTTCCTCTGATCCCCCCCCACTGCCTAGTTTAAAAACCCCTCCAACTTTTTGGCCAAAACAGAGCTGCACCCTCCCCATCCTCTTACCAGTTATTTTATGCAAATGGTTGCTGAATGATATTCTAAAATTCTTCATAACCTACTTGGAAACAAAACCTTGGCAATATCACATTTATCTTTAATTAAGCAGCGGATCACAGGTTACATAACTGATTGTTCAAGATATGCGTACCCATTAGTGGACCTCCAAGTCATGTAAATACGTTTTTGATTAGACCTTTGTTGTATATTAGCTTGTCCAATGAGGTTACTTATGTGTAATATGGCGACATCTCAAGAGAGGGGGATGGGATTGTTGGTCTTATTTTAATGGGGATAGGTATACAGTACCTGTATGTTTTTATATTGTTTTGTGGAATTAATGCTCATTTGAGGGGACATGGATGGTGTTTATATCCGTAGCATTCCAGTAATAGCAGTTTTTGTTCTTTGTAGTTTAGGTGTGAGGATCATGAGTGTAAAGAGGAATGGTCCACAGCTTGGATTCCTCCAGTGTTTGGATTGGATCTAAATTTGCACAGAAAAGTTTCCAATGGGACCACAAAAAGTAGAGGTGGAACAGAAAGAACTGTGCACTGGATGCACACGGGGGTCGCCCCTTAGGACTTTAGTGGCAAAATGGTATATAAAGTATAGAGAGTAGATTGTATAAAATGTACATAAGTGCAATTTTATTTAATTGTAGAAAAAATAGAAAAATACAAATACGGATACAATTATACAATATATGTGTTCACTTAAAATACACACATCAAAATGTACAAGGTAGATATATCAACCCAATGCTTACAACCCGTAGCCTAAGTAGTTTAAGGTCAAATGGATGGATTTACAGCACATATCCCGACATGTTTCGGAAATTAGTATGTATTATTCCTTCATCAAGGGATTTACAGTTGTGTGATCAAATCTTTGTCTGTAATGTAAATTTCAGAGTAATGAAATAGCATCATAATATATGAGACTACTGAAAAGTATTGGTCATAACAAAAATATTATAAGGTATTTAGGCTGGTTATACTTACATAAATGAGGTTCATAAAAATCAAACATAACAGAACAAAAACAGAGACCAGAAATAGAACTGGCTGGCTAAAAAGCATACAAATCACGTCGTGACTTGCTAAACACACAAAAACAACCCTCCAATAATGAGACAACAAGAATCATCACAACATACTCATCACAACATAAGCAAGTTAAACGTATTTTAAACAAATATTGACATTTATTGACTATGGATCAAACTCTGGCCCCTTTTGTCCCCAGCTCTCCAGCTATCACCTTTAGGAGAGCGCCATCTATAGGTTACAAACTGGTCAGCAGCGAGTATAGACCCTACAAAGGCGATGCATGTAAAACATTGGGGACCTTTACATGTGGGGGTGTCAGTACTGCCAGTATATGGACAGACGTAATAATATCACTTTACCAAATGGCCAACACTTCTCCCCGAAGCATTATGTGAACTGCAAAACCCCTGGAATAGTGTATTTGTTGACATGTGAATGTGGGTGTTATTATGTTGGTAAAACCATAAATGAGTTTTTCGAAAGGATATACCAAAATCTTGGCACTATAAGCAAACGTGACCCTGATGTACCTATTGGCCGCCATATGGCCATAGTTCATCCAGTATCTAATCCCAAGATCTATTTCCTAGCTCTTGACCGTATCCACTTCAGCCCCAGAGGCGGCGATCCCAACAAACGCCTCCTCCAATGTGAACTAAGGTGGATATACAACCTACGGGCCAATTTTCCACCTGGCTTTAACGGGGCCTTTAACTTCAAACCATTTCTCCCCAGTTTTTCATCAGGGGTTTGTGAGCTGAACTTGTAGGGGTTCTCTTTTATGTTCTTTCCCCTGTCCTTTCTTTTTCATATGTCCATATCGGATGTGCGATTCATGTATTGACTATCTTAGGACATATGAATTAATTAAGTATGTATCTATGTATGGCGCTTCTATTCACAGCGCACTTTAAATCCGCTTTTATTCAAAGCGTCCTTTCAATCTTTTTCCATTTGTCATGCATAACTTTGCAAGTTATTGATTCTGCAATCTGTATAGTACTCAGTGTAACAATGATTTATGCTGCCTTTTTTCTTTCTTATTTGTATGTTTTCTGTACAACAGGTTGGCTATAACTTTCTTGTCCACTAGATGGCACAGCTCATGTTGTACAGGCCACTTGCCTGCTCGCAGACACCCGGAGGGTAAGCTCCACTCGCGCAAGGCTGGGAAGCGGTGTTTTACTACCTGTCCCCCTGTGCCTTTTGTGCGAGGAGGAGCTTCTCTTGTGTCCCCACATCTGGTCCGCCGTATATATGGGGGGATCTCATACCCGCCGGTGACGCGTGATGTCATCATTTAAGTAATAGCCTTGCTGTCTCAATTCAAGGGGGCTGTTTTCACCAGTTCTTCACCATGTGTCATTAAGTAGGGCACTATTTGCCACATTATTTCCCAGCTTCCCAGAGCCTCCCCTCATGCCATAATCACATAAATGGAGAAGGAGGTGGGTGAATCGGGGGTGAATAGGAAGAAGGCTGTGTTCAAAAGTTATTCATCATGTATTAATTGGCTGTTATAAAAATTATATTTCCCCCCTGAAGTAGATACGGATGTTACCTGTATCGATACGCGTTGAGGAGGGGACAGGACAGACGTTCAGCAGGTGACCTGTTAGGAAAGAACCCCCTACCATCCCAATACCGATCCGCTATCTTTACATGCTGTTTGCTGTTTGCCTGATGCAGAGTGACGCAGTGACGCACCTATACTATGTGAGTACTCCATAGGGAGGGTTTATGTGATTAATAAACTGTTACACCATCCAGGCTTTTTTTACTCAATTGAAGTATAGTGCTGACGGGTCCAGGAGTCTGGTTAAAACTGCAGAGCCCCAGAGGTGGTTCACAGGCATGTTTTGATTAAGCTTAAGTGCAAAGTCACACGCTCTACACAGATTATCTACACAGCAGTTTCCAAATCGCATGGACTTTAGAAGCACTTTTCAAATTGAAATAATTGGATGACACATATACACATAGAAGCACTTTTTTATTCCTTTATATGTTTTAGTGGACTGAGTCCACTATATGTTTTTATGAACACTATATGATTTAATGAACAATAATTTTGATACAACCAATCACCATATGGATGCACGTTATAGCACTTTGTACTAGTGTGATTATTTATTTTCATTTATATGTTCATTTTTAAGTATTCATAACTATTTGTTGCACTATTGTCACTTTTTACAGTCACTAGTTACTGAATGTATCACGGTGTGTGATTCACACACATATTTGCACTTTGGTTATCACATATATATTGTCTTAGAGGAGAAGATGGAGGTGAGAGTAAAAGAGAGGAAGGTGGTGAAGACAATGCTCATCACATATTACCTCCACAGTTCTGATTTGAGTAAGGGTGGGAAGAATATGTCCAAAGGGTTCTATGATTAACATTTTGCTGCTGCCTGCCCTTCTCCCTGACCATAGAACTCCTCTTTTTCCTCCTAGTCGAGTGCCTGGGAGGAAAAAGAATATAACGTGTGTGGCCTATGGTATGCCCAGCCACCGCATCAAAACTAAAAAATACAGAAACACTAAAAATACAAATACATATAAAAAATGAATATATAAAAAATAATATAAGTATAAGAAAAAAAAATGCAAATCTGCCACTCTGGAGCAACCCAGGCCAGGAAAGTTTCCCTAGAATATATAGGAGGGGTTGCAATGCAAATAGCTTTGACTAAGTTGGGCTCAAACCATAAGATTTGAGGTTATAGTGGATGCTCTCCCCACACCTGCCATCACAATTCATAAACAGCATGGCCGTGTGGGCTTGTAGTAGATGGCTTGTAGTTTTTAATGAAGAGAGGGTGCTGGTGAGCTCTCCCATTGGTCATTGTTATTTCCTTCAGTGCATAAACTGTCTGCCAATATGGGAGGTACAGGCAGACAGCTGACTGAGAGTTTGCAGAATCCTAGCATTGAACTTATGATCTGGTGCAATGCTTTACAGGTTGCAGGGTAAAAAAAATAATAAATGCACATTTTTTTCCCTTTGAAAAGATGTGCATTTATTTTTATTTTTTTTTACAAAAGATGAACTTAGCCTTTAAGGCATTAAGTATTATTAGTGGGACAATATTAATGTTTGCTGTCATCTCCTTATAGTATGCATAGAGTTTTGAAAACTTTAAATTGTATCTAACTTACCATTCTGTCAGGCCACACCTCAAGTGGATGCTCAGTTGTTCTTTTCTGTACCTGCATCCCTTTTACGTTAGCTCTCGGTGCAGGTGAATTTTGTCTGAAAACACTCCTAATGCGGCGTACACACAAGCGGACTTTGCGGCAGACTTGGTCCGCCGTACTGGATCTTGTTGGACAATTCAATCGTGCGTGGGCTCCAGCAGACTTTGTTTGCTCAAAAGTTGGATGGACTTAGATTTGAAACATGCTTTAAATCTATCCGACGGACTCTTCTTTCTAGCGGACAAACCGGTCATCTGTGTGCTAGTCCGACGAACTCAAACTGACGCATGCTCTGAAGCAATTACAAGAGGGAAGCGCTTGGTCTGGTAAAACTAGCCTTCGTATTGAAGCTAGCACATTCCTCTTCTGTGATCTTTTAATACAGCGCTTTTTTTTCTTTATAATGCGAGAGGAATGAAGTTGTTTTGGTGCTTTTTATTCACACAGAGTTCTCACAAAGTACTTTCTTCATGATTTATCCTCATGCCATGACTAATATGATATTTTTCAAAAGCCAGATCTCCATAAATAAAGTATTAAATTCGATTTTGGACTCATCTTTTTTTTTTTTAGATTTAAACACTATCTATTTTACAATGTGTGCTAAATTATACAAACTTTTTTTTTTTTTTTTTGTAGTTTCAAGTTACCACAATAACCTTAATATTTTGTGTTGTTTTAATGAACCTTAATGAGGTTGGTGTCCCCTGTTAATTAGACATAGGGGGTTTATTTTCCAAAAGCAAATTCATTTTTCTCTACAAGTGCTAATTCTACTTGGAATTCCACAGAAAGAGCATTTTGAAGTGCCTTCGCTGTGGATCCGAAGGGCACATGCAAGGAACCCCAACAAAAAAAAATATTTTTCTTGCTTATGATTGTATGATAAAATCAGCAGAGCTTCCCCTCATTTAAGCTCTTCCCCTCAGATTTACAGCGACTGCACTTCCAAAGGTGCACTTTTCACTAGTACTTTGCACTTGATTTTAGAAATGATTTAGCCTTTTGGAAAAAACACACATAGGGATTGATTTACTAAAGGGAAAAAGACTGTGCACTTTGCAAAGTGCAGTTGCCCTCTGCAAGAGCAGTTGCTCCAGAGCTTAGTAAATGAGCAGAAGCTCTGCTGACTTTCATCATCCAATCATGTGCAAGCAAAAATGCTGATTTTTGAATTTTCCTTGCACAGGATTGGGTACTCTTTGCAAAGTCAAGCCTTACCTCATTTCCTAAGCTCTGGAGCAATTGCACTTGCAGAGGGCAACTGCCCTCTGCAAAGTGCACAGTCTATTTGCTTTTATTAAATCAACCCCATAGTCTTTTTGACCTTTACCTGCCTACTCCCAAACAAAAGTAGTTTTGGAATCAAAACACATAGTCAATAATGTAAGGTAACTAAAAAATCCATTTATTTTGGTTAACAAAAAATTAGGAAGGCAACACTGGAGACACTTTAAGAATCTGTGAAGCCTTTCGTCCCCCAGGACACACATCAAGTTTTAGGACAAGAAAATTGGGATCTTGCGACTAGGGAGCACAGGGAGCACAGTCAGACCAGACAGAAACCAGGCAATCACTTTCGAGTCTTCTGTGGAGCCTTCCCTGCACGCTTCTCTGCAGCCTTCCCTCCACGCTTCTCTGCAGCCTTCCTCGGAGGCTGGGCCTCTGGTGGTGTACTTGGGGCAGGAGGAGGAGTGGCTTCATCTGCTGGATAGGTTGTAGCAGTAAGCTCCCCTCTCAAGCCCTTCTGATAGGCCTGAAAAATCAAACCCTCACAGAGGAGGCGTTGCCCCTTTTCCAATTCCAGCAATCTGCTGGCTATATAGGTCCCATACGCCTCCTCTGCATTAGGTGGTGTGCTCAGGATTTGGCTGGCTTTACGAATGGGGGCTAGGGATTCCTCCTCAGTTTGGGTCATTCTTCTGGGCCTTTTGGTGAGTATGCGGAGGGGAGGCACCTGACACTCTGTGCGGCTTCTACTCGGCCCAGCCACAGCCTCCTCCTCTCTCCCACTGGGCAAGGCCTCCTCCTCTCTCCCACTGGGCAAGGCCTCCTTCTCTCTCCCACTGGGCAAGGCCTCCTCCTCTCTCCCACTGGTCAAGGCCTCCTCCTGGCTAAGGTCATCCTGTGTCAAAAAAAGGGACATAGTTGTAATTTTGTGTTACACAATCACACACAATTTTCAGCTCATGACTTGCAAATATAATTCTCAACAAATAGTAAAGGCTATCTATTTGACCCCACCATTATTCCAGCTGATCAACAATATCTAAAGTACATAGGCGTGCGCACAGGGTGTGCCAGGTGTGCCTGGGCACACCCTAATCGCCTTGTGTGGTGCATATTCCCCCCTGTTTAGACCACTGATATTTCATCCCCCCAAAAAATGTTACAAAATACAATAATTTATTTAAAAATAAAATAAAAATATTGACACTGTCCACTGCCCTACTGACACCATCAGTACATATACACATGCATAAGTATTTGAGCTTTGGGGTGCACACCCTAATGCAAGAGGCTGCGCACACCTATGCAGAAGTATATTTTTGGCCACTACTGTCTAGTTATATGTCTACATATTAATATTTGTGATGAAGTCATTTTATATGAAGCACTTAAAAATTTGACACGTTAACATCATTAATAACATTTACACAATCACAAATTCCACAAAAAAGGATACCTGGCTGAAGATGGGCGCATCCACTTCATCAGGGATGAAAAGGCCCCGTTCTTCCTGGGACACCTCAGCTGGGGTGGAGGTGGATGGAAGGCTAGAGGGAAGGCTGGAGGGAAGGCTGGAGGGAAGGGTGGAGGGAAGGGTGGGGGGAAGGGTGGGGGGAAGGGTCGAAAGTGATTGCCTGGCTTCTGTCTGGTCATCCAGGAATTGCATTTTGTGGTAGTACCACAATTTGGGTACATAAACTTGGTCGGCAGCTGCTCCGAATCTGAGCGACTCCTGGATTTTATTGTGTTCCCACTTATACATGTTTCGCAAGATACCAATTTTCTTGTCCACAAACTTGAGGTCTGCCTGGGGGACTCGAGTCTTCACAAATTCTAAAAGTGTGCCCAGTGTTGCCTTCCCTACAGCTCGATTGAAATATAGTGGGTGTTTGACCTCCCACAGGTTTTTGTTTTCCTGATATAAATCGATAAATCTCGACAAAAAATCAGCCTCTTTAAAGGGATTCATTGTTGCTGAAAGACAAGACACAAGATCAAAACTGTAATGTCAGTCAGAACTCCCAGGATTATGTTGTGAAGAAGCTAGGGGACACATATACACACACACACACACACACGTTTAATCTTACCTTCGTTTCTGACGCTCGCTACTTCCGCACGGACATACGTAGGCCATCGTAATAGCTTTATATACACTGCGCATGTGTCATGCTCCGCCTGCGTTCCCCGCCCCTGACGTTCTTTAGTACGATTTTTCCCCGCCCCTTCACTCTTCGTTGCGCAGTGGGAGTAGATAGAGAAAGATGGCAGAGAGATTAACTGGAAGTAGCGTGGAGGAAAGCCCGGAGCCACAACCATCCACATCCCGGAGGAGATATAAGGCCACCAACATGAAGAGATGGTGGAGATGGTGTCCATATTGAGAAGGGAGGACTACGATGGCAAAAAAGGACCATACACACGACCGAATATGCATAAGGACAAAATAATGTTCTCAGTTGTCACCGCTCTAGAAGCTAAATTTGGCACTAAACGTTCTAAAGAACAATTGAGGAAGCGGTGGTCTGACATCAAAAGTAGGGAGCCAGAACAATATTGGCGAATAAAGAAGCTGCTTAAAAAAAGTAAGTACTTGTTGTGTGTCCCTATTGAGATACTTAACTTGCATGCTGATCCATATTTTTTTGTTTATACAGCATCGTTCGTAAAGACCGTTCTTTGTAAAATACATATGATACTAAAGAAAATTACGTTATTTTTTCGCCAAATACGATGGTACAGGGTTGGACATACATTTAGGTCTTGATAATTTGTCATATTCCCAAAATTTGTTGATGTGGTGTAGATCTGTTGGAAAATATAATGCTTCTTCAAAAATGATTCAGTGTAATGTAAGGACAGGACACAGCAGCTGGTTCCACATCTGGACTCACGAGCACTAGTGTACTATGTGACCCTAACTAAATTTTTGAGGGGTAATACACATAGGAGATCATTGAGGTGTCTGCATCTGTGAAACTTGCATGAAAATGTGTATTGTTTATAATTGTTGTTCAGAGGGAATGTCCATCCTGTCTTCTAAATTTTTGAGGAAAAAAAGGGGCAATTGTCCACAACTCATAACCAACGTTTCATATTAATTTGAAAAATATAAAATATCACTGTGTTTTAACTATACCTTTTCTTGAATTATCATAGGGGAGAAAAGACTCAGACAACAGTCCAAGGATCCCAGGACCCCCCCAAGTCACCAGCCTGAGGCTGAAGATACCCCAAGCCCCAGCCCAAGACCACGCCCACCCGACGAGCTGGAGGAAGGAGAGGTGGTGGAAGTGTGCGAGCTTTCAACTCCACCAAATGAGTGACTGACACCCCAGCTTAAGGTAATGTATTTAGGCGTGCATATTTTAACCCATTTTTTTTACACACATTTTAGGGGAGCTTCTGGTTGTGGAAGGCCAAGCGGCAGAGCCATTCAGCACAGACAGTGCCCAAAGACTGATTGGCCAGATAATGTTGTGGAATGGCCAAATTGATCAAATGCGTGGCCAAATTCACAGCATGAAACTTCACCTGGACTCCATGCAACAGGAAATAAAGAACATGATTGATGTTTTGGGCAGAATATAATAACGTTTTGCCTAAAAACATCAATCATGTTCTTCATTTCCTTGTCAAGTTTGTTTCTTCTTCCAATTTTGTTTCAGTTTTTTCCTTCAAAAATATTTTTGATGATGCACACGGTGTGTCATCATGTGCTATCTTCCATCAGGGGATATCAATGTACTTGTTTTGTGTTTGCAACCCCTTCATCCTCAAAATTTTTTGGTGGTGAGAGGAACAAAGGGATTGCACACACAAAACACGTACATTGCTCCCCCATGATGGGAGATAGCACATGTTGACTTGACCCTTTTTTAATGCTCAATTTTGAGCATCTGCAAAAATTTAGGATTTACAAGGGTGACATCACCAGCACCGTTATTAACTTGAACTTTGTATGTTTTTCAAAACACTGTTGTGAATTTTAATTTTTTAAACAAGGGCTATTTTTGTTTAAATATGCCTTTACTAACCTTCAAAAAAAACATATTTAAAAAACAAAAACAACCCCCCCCTCCAAAAAAAAAAGGTTTCAAAAAATGCACCTTTCAATGTGCACACAGTAAAATGTTTTTACCAGAACAATGCGTGTGGCTGATTATTTCTCAATAAGATGTTTTGCAAATTTTTGTGTGGTTACAGTGACAAAGGGCCTTATTAACTAAAGGTAAATGCACTTGCCACTACTACAAGTGCGCTAGGAGACAGACAAAACTAAATGCAAACAAGAAGAAAAACAAGATATTTTATCCAAAATGTATTTTCTTTATTTTTTGTAAAAATTAAAACTCTTGTTGAATAGCAATGGCTCCCGACCATTAAAATAATTCACATATCGCTCACGCACTTGGCGTGCGGTTTGGGGGGCCAAGCCAATACGGCCAATTTCCAGGCCTGTCAATGTTTGATCTTGTACAAGTCCGGCCTCAGGCCCAACAGAGGTAATATATGTAGCCGAATGTCTTATAAAATTATGGAGTATGCAGCAAACCAGTATGACGTGATTAATTTTACAGTCCGCCAGATTTATGGCTGAGAGGAACAAACGGAACCGGCTGGCCAGCATCCCAAAGGCATTCTTCACAATTCTTCTTGCTCTGGCCAGCCGGTAATTAAATACCCTCCTCTCAGGGGTGAGTGTCCTTTGGGGGAATGGCCTCATCAAGTGCTCACCGAGAGCAAACGCTTAATCAGCGATAAAAACTGAGGGGAGTCTATCCACATTCTGGTCATCAGGTGGCAATCCCAGGCCACCAGTCTGGAGACGCTGGCACAGCTCGGTCTGTGCAAACACTCCTCCATCAGACATCCGGCTGTTCTTCCCCACGTCCACAAACAGAAAGTCCAAATGTGCCGAGACCACCGCCATCAAAACAATACTATGGAACCCCTTGTAGTTATAGAAATAAGACCCTGAATGGGGTGTTGGCACAATGCGGATATGCTTCCCGTCAATCGCCCCGACACAGTTGGGAAAGTCCCAAGGGTCAGCGAACTGGGAGGCCACAGTCTGCCATTCCTGTGTACTGGAAGGAAACTGTGTAGTGAAAAAAAAAAAATTAAGATAAGTACTTTTAAACATAACTTGGATATCAGATTACATGAAAACATTATTAAACAACAGCAGTCAAACATTATTAATATGTGTGTTTGTAATTTTAATTATAAAAAACATAAGGCCCGCTTATAAGATTAATCACCCCCTCTGATGGCCCATTGATCAATTTGAATGTGGGGGGAGGGGTACTAATTAGGTTAAGAAACACACCTGACAGTTTCAAACATTTGAGGGGGTGGGAGAGGGGTTCTAATTAGGGTCAAAAACACACCTGACAGTTTCAAACATTAGAGGGGTGGGGGAGGGGTTCTAATTAGGGTCAAAAACACACCTGACAGTTTCAAACATTTGAGGGGTGGGGGAGGGGTTCTAATTAGGGTCAAAAACACACCTGACAGTTTCAAACATTTGAGGGGGAGGGGTACTAATTAGGTTAATAAACACATCTGACAGTTTCAAACATTTGAGGGGGTGAGGGAGGGGTACTAATTAGGTTAATAATCACACCTGACAATTTCAAACATTTGAGGGGGTGGGGGAGGGGTTCTAATTAGGGTCAA
The DNA here is from genome assembly GCA_037952835.1 of Lithobates septentrionalis. Taxonomy (NCBI): domain Eukaryota; kingdom Metazoa; phylum Chordata; class Amphibia; order Anura; family Ranidae; genus Lithobates; species Lithobates septentrionalis. Next base: position 1,476,522 of record JBBDGP010000522.1, read on the forward strand.
AAACACACCTGACAGTTTCAAACATTTGAGGGGGTGGGGGAGGGTCAAACAGTACAATGGAGCTGACAATATACATTGTTCAAGGGACTAGAGGCTAGAGATATAAATGGACCCAGGATTGCATGATGGGGATGTTATTGAAGGTAAATATGCATGTAGGGCAAAAAATGATTAATGTAAAAAAAACTGGCGTGCATGAAGATAAAGGGGACATTCACAGCATATTCCAAGCATGGTAATTAGGTAAGGAGGACATTTAGACAATACATTAGCAAACATTTAATACATATCATGTAATGTTAAAGGATAAAACTTACCTTCATATAGTCCTTCTGCAGGACCTGAATGATGGCAGAACAAGTCTCTGGGATTATTATCCCCAGAGCCTGGGGGAGATGCCTGTCGAGAACTTCAAGCCCTGAAGACTTCTCCCAGTCGCCAAGTAACGTAAAGTGGCAACTAGCCTCTGCTCCGCACTGATGGCTTGCCTCATGCAGGTATCCTGCCTGCTGATATAGGGGGTCAGCATAGCCAGCAGACGCTCAAAAACGGGGTCCGTCATCCGGAGATAATTCCTGAAATCCTCAGGATTATTCTCACGGAGCTCACGGAGCAAAGGCATATGCGAGAATTGGTCACGCTGGCGCAACTAATTCTTCATCCATGAACTCCTCCTCGCCCTGTTCATGGACTGGACTCGGGTCAAAGTATTAACCCCAACACCAAGTCCCACGCAGCACAAACTCGAGAACGAGTACGTCCACGCGACATGGCTTCAAAACGGTCGGCTGGTCAAAGAAACAAACTTATAACAAACGCACTGAGGAACAGCAAGGCCTATGAAGAACGACCTGAAAATCAGGAACGAGCGGACCAGAACGGCCTGCAAGGCAGGTTACGAACTGACCAACACGCACTGAAAAGCAGATACAAACCTCACAAGCACAAACTGAACCGCAGAAAACGATCAAAATAAGTTGAAGTGTGAAAAGCGCGAATCATCTCTAACCAAACTTCTACTAACACGAGATAAACACGAGATTAGCAGAAGGAGCCCAAAGGGTGCCGTAGTAGATCTTGAGCTTCCTTTTTATAGTCCCATCGTACGTGCTGTACGTCACCGCATTCCAAACCAGCAGACTTTTGCCGTGATCGTGTGTGTCCAAGTCCGTCCCTTTTTAAGTCCAACGCAAGGAGCCGACAAAGTCCGGCGTAAAGTCCGCCGAGCAAAGTCTGCCGTAAAGTCCGCTCGTGTGTACGCGGCATAAGGCAACAAACTGACTTGTACAATATACTCATATAAATTCAGACATAGCTCTGGGATATTCCAAGCACATGAACTCCCTTTATCCCTTTATTTATACAACTTTTATTACAAGCTCAAATAATTATAGGTATAGTACACAGTGACACTGTAACATAAAAACTCCTTGCATGCAAGTTATGCATGGTCAAATTAAACTTAAAGGTAGTGGGAGCTTTTTCAAATGCTCAGAGGTGAGTGTTTAATACCTAGGGGGGAGCACCTGAGTGTGATCACTGTGGCTTGCTTTGGATTATCTACACAGCAGTTTCCAAATCGCATGGATTACTGTGGCTTGTTTTGGATTATCTACACAGCAGTTTCCAAATCGCATGGACTTTAGAAGCACTTTCAAATTGAAATAATTGGATGACGCATATGCACATAGAAGCACTTTTTATTCATTTATATGTTTTAGTGGATTGAGTCCACTATATGTTTTTATGAACATTATATGATTTAATGAACAATAATTTTGATACAACCAATCACCATATGGATGCACGTTATAGCACTTTGTACTAGTGTGGTTATTTATTTTCATTTATATGTTCATTTTTAAGTATTCATAACTATTTGTTGCACTATTGTCACTTTTTACAGTCACTAGCTACTGGATGTATCACGGTGTGTGATTCACACGCATATTTGCACTTTGGTTATCACATATATATATAATGTGAAGAGTATATTTGAAAGCGCAGCGTATATATTTATTTCTGCTTTTATCTGCATGCTTGCAGCTGTTTCACCCCCTGGTTCGGTTCGGTTCGCACCAGAACATACTGAACAGGCAAAAAATTCAGGAGAACACACGAGCACCGTTAAAGTCTATGGGAAGCGAACATGATAAATCAAAAGTAATTTTAAAGGCTTATATGCAAGTTATTGTCATAAAAAGAAAAACCCTCTGCGGGCAACACAATTCTCCATGCGAGTAGCTCGCACCCAGACTCATTACTAAGAAGTATCCCGTATAGTCAATATTTGCGACTCAAACGCAATTGTAGCAAGGATGGAGACTTTCAATTAGCTGCCAAAGATCTATATCAGAGATTGCTCGCCCGGGGCTACAGCCATGCTTGCCTCAAGAGAGCATATAATCATGTTAATGCTCAAAAGAGAGATTCTTTCATCTTTTCATCCAAGCCCCCTAAGAAAGTGGATACAGTCAGAATAATCACCCGTGGGGGGCGGAGCTAGCCGGAATCCAAGATGGACGTGTAAGAGCAGAGCTCCAACACCAGCGGGAACAACGCGGCTCACAGCACCTTGCCCGGGACCGATACTAAGCCCAAACCATGGCGTTCCGGTCCGCAAGAACCCGAGGAACGCACCGATACCATGACCAGGAGGAAAAAGGAAGGGAATCGGCCGATGAGACTGACGGAGTTTTACTCCTATGAGGCCAGGCAAGATGCCGCCGGCCCGGCATCCACGCCGACATCCGCGGCTAAAAACAACTGCAAGCAGATGAAAACCCAAAAAAGAAGCAGCCCTCCTAAAGACTCAAGGTCTCCCCCAGCTACCCCATCAACAGGGAGCCCAGAGAAGTCCAGATTCAAGGCGGATGCCATGGATGACAGCACTGAGGTGAGCTCTCCCCCTGACTCAGGTGATGATACCAGGGAGCTGCCTGACTCCATTGATACATTCCCTACAAATGGCCAGCCTGTCATAGATACTATGTTAAAAGAAATGTTAGTATCACTGAGAGGATCACTTCACTCAGACATGATCTCCTGTATGCACAAATTCAGCAATGAGATCAAATCAGTAACTAACAAAGTGACCCATATAGAACATAAAATGGGGGAATACGCCACAACAATAAATAACCTGGTAGATGCAAATGAAGCTAAAGATGAAGATTTAGAAGGGATCAAAGCCAAAATGGTGGACATTGAGGACAGATCCAGAAGAAATAACATGAAGATCAGAGGGGTCCCAGAAACAGTTAAACAACAAGATTTGAGGGACTATGCCACCCAGCTATTCACAGCCATCTTACCAGATCTAACAACATTAGACCTCACGGTGGACAGGATTCACAGGTTACCTAAACCCGCCTACCTAGGAGAAGATATACCGCGGGACGTGATCCTGTGCCTACACTTCTACCAAACTAAGGAAAGAATAATGGCGGCTGCAAGACAGAAGGAAGCGATTCCATCGCCATACTCAAACCTGCAATTCTACGCAGACTTATCACAATACACGCTACAAAAAAGGAGAAATATGACAACCCTAACTAAAGCACTCAGAAACCACAAGATTGGGTACAAATGGGGATTCCCAACCAAACTGATCGTAACAAAAGAAGGCAAGGAGTATGTGATGGACTCCCTAGCTAAAGGCATGGCACTACTCAGCTCCTGGGGGATAATCTCAGACAAACAGTCACCCCCTAGGTCAAGAAGCCCCAACACAAGCCCGGGTCCAGAATGGCGCACGGTCGATCGCAGGAATGCCCGCACTCACCACTGATACCAGCATGGGCAAATCACATTACCAACGACCCGCGTTGGAGTACACATTTCCGCTCCGTTAAGTTTGTTTAAACTTACTACCCACAAGTTAATACCTGAGTGACCGAGAGTCACACTTTAACGAACTTACTAGTTGGCACGTAGCCACGAATGTTGAACCTCGGTTCCTACAAGGTTTTTTTTGTTTTTCTCCTCTTTTTTCTTTTTTTCTTCTCTTCTCACCCCGACAGTCAAGACCATTGCTTCACACCTGGGAGGATGTCACATCAATCAAGAACAGACATCTCTAGAAAATCTCCAAGCCCAGCAAAAAATCAACATCCAGGTCAGGCACCTAAGCGAAGTAAGTGCAACTTATATTATAAACCATTCACACCATCACATAAACCGAATACATGGCAGTGAATTTCCTGACCATTAATGCAAAGGGACTAAACCACCCGCCCAAGCGAAAGTCCTTATGGAAGGAAGCGATACAAAAAAACAGCGACATCCTATGCACACAAGAAACCCATTTTCACATTGACTCACCACCTAAATGCTCCCATCCGAGATTCCCCCATATTTTCTGCGCAAATGCAAAGACCAAAACGAAAGGGGTGATGATAGCAATTAAGGACACTATCACATTCATCCTGCATAAGATCTTACTGGATCCACATGGCCGCTACATAATTATGGTGTGTGACATTAACTCTGAAACTTTCACTTTGGCAAACATTTATGCCCCAAATGCAGGGCAATCCAAATTCCTGCACTCAGTCCTCAAGAAAATTGAACAGATACGCCAAGGAGCAACAGTGATATGCGGAGACTTTAACATGGTGCCTGACTCTGTTCTGGACTCAACATCCAATCCTAAAAGATCTCCACCAACCCTACAACCAATACTTCGCAAGTATTCATTGTATGATGCATGGCGATGCCTTAATGCTAATGAAAGAGACTACTCTTTTTTTTCCCACTGCCATAAATCTTACAGTAGAATAGACTTATTTCTGGTTGATAAACGATTGCTGTTTAAATGTAGAACTGCTAAAATACATAGTATAACTTGGTCGGATCATGCCCCAGTGGAGCTACAAGTGGGGAAACCTTCTACAATTAAAAGCACTTACATATGGAGAGCCAACCCCAGGCTGTTCCAGCATGGCCCGACCAAGCTGTACATAGAGCAGCAGATGAAGGAATTTTTTTCACTTAATAAGGGGTCGGTCTCAGATCCATTCACCCTGTGGAATGCCCACAAGGCATTTGTAAGGGGGGTGTTGATGCAACAGGAGGCGAGCTTCAGGAGGATGAGGCAACAGCGGACAACGAAAATCATAAACCAAATTGAAATTTTAGAGAAGCAAAATATGACACTTATTTCTCAAGAATTAATAGATCAACTAAATATGCTTCGTACAGAGCTGAGGCTAACTCTATTGGAGGACTTCGAAAAGGCCTCCAGGAAGCTAAAATTGACATACTACACTAGTGGTAATAGAGCAGGGAAACTACTTGCCAATCAATTAAAAGGTCACAGACATAAAACACACATACCATATATCACTCATCCAAAAACACAAATCAAACACCAACATCCACAAGAAATAGCCGATGCCTTTAGCCACTATTACGGCTCCTTATATAATCTTAAAAATGACTCCACAATACCGCAACCTAATATAGAAAATATAGAAACATTCCTACAAACTATACATTTACCTAAACTCACCGCAGAACACCTTCATACATTGAACTCCCCTATAACAGAATCGGAAGTCAGTCTTACCATTCAGTCACTACCTATAAACAAATCCCCCGGACCAGATGGCTTCTCAGGGGAATACTATAAGGCCTTTCATAGTATACTAACCCCACATATGACAGAGATGTTCGGTGCTGCTGTTGCCTCCTCGTCATTCCCTCTGGAGATGTTGAAAGCAACCATAATAGTATTACCTAAACCAGGGAAGGCTCCTGATTCCCCACAGAATTTCAGACCTATCTCCCTATTAAATATGGATATTAAGACTTATGCCGCGTACACACGGTCGTACTTTTCGTCTACAAAAGTCCAACGGACGCTGACGGACTAAAGCTGGCTGGTAATCCGATCGTGTGTGGGCTTCTCCGGACTTTCAACTGACTTTTTTAGCCTCAAATCCGACGTACTTTAGATTTGAAACATGCTTCAAAACTTTTACTTCGTACCTACGACGGACCCCGAAGTCCGCTCGTCTGTATGCTAGTCCGACGGACAAAAAAACGACGCATGCTCATAAGCAAAAACTAAACGGAAGCACTCGGTCTAGTAAAACTAGTGTTCGTATTGTAGGTAGCACATTCATCACGCTGCAAAATCTGTGATCGTTGAATGCAGCGCATTTTATTTCTTCATTACGAATGCTCTATAAAGAACGAAGGTGTTTTGCTGTTCATATTCAGAGTTCTCCCAAACTGATTTCTGGATTCTTTTTCTCTTTGATCTCATGAATGATATAGTATGCTTTTTAAAAACAATGTTTCCATACTAATATAATACTTTTTACCTTTTTTTTTTTTTTGGTTTTTTTTTGTGTGGAATCATATTTTCTTGTAATTTTTATCCAGATATTTATTTTATGATTGGTGTTGAACTTTTTTATATGTTTATCTCTAGATTTTTAATTTGAATTTTTTGGTGTTTGTAAAGTTACCACAAATAACCCATTTGTATTTATTTTTTTTTTTTTATTTTTTACTTTATTTTTTTATATTTTTTAGGTTTGTAAAGTTACCACAAATAACCCATTTGTATTTTTTTTTTTTCTTTTTATTTTTTACTTTATTTTTTTATATTTTTTAGGTTTGTAAAGTTACCACAAATAACCCATTTGTATTTTATTTTTTATTTTTTTTTTTTTTAATTTTTTTTTTTTTAATTTTTTAGGTTTGTAAAGTTACTACAAAGAACACATTATAATGTTTTTTTTTTCTAGTGATTATTTTTTATTTTTAAGATAAAGTTAACCCAAAGCACCGTTTTTGGTTATGTATATTTTTGTTCTTTCCCAGACTTACCACTCGAACATTATTAACATTAGTAATGTATTTTTGTTGTGTTTTTGCAAACTCAATGAGATTGTTGTCCCTTGATAATTTAACATTGTGTGTAAAATCAATGATTTAAAAGAAAACACATAAAATCTTTTGCTAAACTCAAAAAAAGATCCATTTATTCATGGTCAAAATAAAAAAAAAGAGGAAGTCAACGCTGGAAAAAGTCTGTGTACCAGAAAATTGGGATCTTGAGGAGTCCATATAAGAGGGAGCACAATCTGGTCCAAGAATCCCAGAGATCAACAGCACCAGCAGATGATATAGATGTCCCCAGACTGTGGTACTACAACAGCCTGCGTCTTCTGTCAGACCAGACTGAACCCAGGTCATCACTTTCTTCTCTTCCCTGCAGCCTTCCCTCCACGCTGCCCTGCACCCTTCCCTGCAGCCTTCCCTGTAGCCTTCTTTGGAGGCTGTGGCTGTGGTGTTTCAGTTGTGGCAGGAGGAGGAGGAGGAGGAGGAGGAGGAGGAGGGGGGGCTGCCTCATGTAGTTGTGTGTTTCGGGTTAGCGTGCCCTGCAGCCCCTTCTGGATAGTTTCCCCAAATAGGCGCTCGCAAATGAGACGCTGCTCCCAGTCCATTTGTAGAAGCCTGCTGGCTAAGTAGCAGCCATAGGCCTCTTCTGCTTCGGGGGGGCTCCTCAAAAAACGTGTGGCCTCTTGCATGAGGCGCAGGGATGCCTCCTGTGTGACGGCCCCCTTCCTGGCCCTTTTTTTGGGAAGGCGGAGGGGAGGCACTTGGGATTGGGTCATGCTCCTACTGGGCCCAGCCACCTCACTGGGACCAGCCACCTCACTTGGCCCAGCCACCTCACTGGGACCAGCCACCTCCTGCCTGACACTGGGCCCAGCCTCCTCCAGGATGATGGGGAATCTGGCCTCCTCCAGGCTGTCCATGGGCCCGGTCTCCTCCTGCCTGCCACTTTCCACACATTCCTCCTGGATGGACTCATCCTGTGTATAAAAAAAGGACATCGTTTTAGTATATTTTTTGGGGTTCATCAATGACACACAATTTATTTCTCATGACTAGCAAATTTAATGTGAATACATCTCTTTAATAAAAGAGTCTAATCAGACACCCTAATTTTTTCTAGCAGGTGCCAAACATATTTAGCTACTCCTGTCAATTGATATGTCTACACAATTTTGAGTGCAAAAATCTGTGAGAAAATTCTAACATCCAGTTAACCTCATTAATATTAGTACAGTAAATATTGTTTAAACTAATTTACCTGACTCCAGATGGTCATATCTGGTTCATCCAGGATGGAAGACCCAGCTTGCTCCTCATCAGCCTCTGCTGGGGTGGAGGGAAGGGTGGAGGGAAGGGTGGAGGGAAGGGTTGAAAGTGATGCCCTGGCTTCAGTCTGGTCATCAAGAAAACGTAGTTGATTGTAGTACCACAGCCTGGGTACATAAACATCATCTGCTGATGCTCCTGATCTCATAGATTCCTGGATCTTCTTATGCTCCCTCTTATACATATTCCTCAAGCCCCCAATTTTCTTGAGCAATATCTCCATTGTTGCGTCCGGGATGGTCGCCTGGACAAAGGACAGAAGTCTCTCCAGCGTTGACTTCCTCACATGCTTAGCATAATACTGAGGGTGTTTTACCTCCCACAAATTCCTCATCTCTCGATATTTCGTGATGAAAGCAGTAAGGAACTCTGGATCCTTAAATAGGGGATTCATTATATCTGGAAAATATAAAGTCACAAGACAAAAAACACTTATTAGGTTTCTGCTAACCCCTCATCATCTTCTCCCTATGTAGGCCTCATCAATCTATCAAGCCATATAGGCCGCTTGCTCGAAAGTCATGACCATAAAACCCCCCCCCCCAAAAAAAACCAAATAAAAATAAAATTAAAATTACCTTCGTTTTGTAACGTCCTGGTCCACTATCACCTACGCACAGTACGTACGTACGACACGTGCACAAGGCCCCTCTTTATACACTACGCATGTGTGAAACTCCGCCTGCGTCGCCCGCCCCTGACGTTCGAAATTAACTCATGTTCTCCGCCCCCTAATTCGACGCACAGAACGTACGTACGACACGTGCACAAGGCCCCTCTTTATACACTACGCATGTGTGAAACTCCGCCTGCGTCGCCCGCCCCTGACGTTCGAAATTAACTCATGTTCTCCGCCCATTTTTTGTTACGGCGCGTAGTGGAGTTAAAGAATGGCGGAGACACCTGAAATGTTGACGACCTCAGGTAGTGGAGACAGCCCGGAGGCTGGAACGTCAACGAAATCTATGAGGCCTAGATTTAAGGCCTCTAATATGAGTTTTAAAGAGATGGTGGAGATGGTGGCCATTCTTCACAAAGACGACTATGATGGCAATTATGGGCCGTACGCACGGCCAAATTTGCGCAAGGCCAAAATCATGGCGAAGGTCGTGGAGACTTTGCAGGCATCTTTTGGGGTCCAGCGCTCCAAAGATCAATTGAGAAAAAGATGGTCTGACCTGAAACTCAGGGAGCCGGATCAATACCGACGTATCCGGAAAGTTCTTAAAAAAAGTAAGTACTTGTCGTGTTTTTCTCTTGTGTTTATTACCTTGTATACTGCTCCATGTGCTTTTCCTTCCTATACGATTTTTTGTTCATCGTTTTAAACGATCTTTTAATAAACCTCGTTACATATCCATATATCTCTAGATAGAGATATATCTATCTATATATATATATCTATCTATATATATATCTATATATATATCTATATATATCTAGATATCTAGATATATATATATCTATATATATATCTATATATATATATCTATATCTATATATATATATATATATATATATATATATATATATATATATATATATATATATATATATATATATATATATATATATATATATATATATATATCTATATCTATATCTCTATCTATCTATATCTATATCTTTCTATATCTATATATCTATATAACTATATATTTCTATATATCATATATAGATATATATATATATAGATATATATAGATATAGATATAGATATATATATAGAGAGAGATATATATAGATAGGTAGATAGATAGATATAGAAATGTAAAACATTCTTTTGGAATATTTGAAGTTATCTTATTTTTTTGGCTTTACATTTAGTTAGATATTTAGAGATTTTGTTCCAGATATAGAGAGAGATCAAAAGATTATTAACTATATTTTGAGATATTGATATCTATCTATCCAATATGTCTTTATAATGTTAAATATTGAGGTAAAATAGGAACTCTACACAAACCACTTCACTACAAATGTAGGAAAATTACTATGTCCTAAAATATCTGTGTGCTAATTAGATTAATAATTTTTTGTTTCACATAGGGGAAAAATCACTCAGCCAAGAACAAGAAGACAGTCCACCCCAAGCAAAACATGATTGGGCAATCAGCCCAAGTCCCATTGAGGATGTTGAGGAAGGAGAGGTGGGTGACATGGGCACCCCACCAGGTGAGTGTCTGACACACCAGCTTACGTTAATCTATGCATGGCTGCCTTTTGTTTAATTTAATTTGTCTACTCTATTTTAGGGGATCTGGTTGTGCTTCATTCAAGCAACAGTGCCACCCCCGAGGATGTGGAGGAATTAGGCTACATGGGCACCCCACCAGGTCAGTGTCTGAGACAACAGCTTTATTTATGGTAAGGTAAACTATGTATGTGTGCATATTTCTAAAGACATTTTTTGGTTTCATTCCACTTTAGGTACAACAACAAGAAGTGACTATTTCACCTCTGAAAGTGCCCAACGGCTAATTGGTCAAATAATGGCCTGGAATAAAGACATTGATGAAATGCGTAATCGGCTGGATCGTATGCAGCAGGAAATGAAGGACATGATTGATGTTTTGGGTAGAATCTAAATGCCCTTTTTTAAACCCCAAAACATCAATCATGTCCTTCATTTCCTGTTTTGCTGACCCCATTCTGGGCCTTCTCTTTCTTGTTTTGGCAGAACATAAATGGCTGTTTAACCTAATGTCAAAAAGGAGGGCTGTTTCTCGTATATAGCTCAAAAATCCACAAAAAAATAAAACTTGATTTTCTAAAAAACACAAATTAAAAAAAAAAAAAGTGATTTTAACTAACCAAAAAAAAAACAAAAATAAAAATTTTTAAAAACCCAAAAAATAAATAAATTTATTTTAAAAAACCAAAAAAATAAAAAAAATTGATTTTAAAAAACCAAAAAAATAAAAAAAATGATTTTCAAAAAACAAAAAAATTAAAAAATTGATTTTAAAAAACCCAAAAAATAAAAAAAATTGATTTTAAAAAACCAAAAAAATAAATAAATTTATTTTAAAAAACCCAAAAAATAAAAAAAATTGATTTTAAAAAACCAAAAAAATAAATAAATTTATTTTAAAAAACCAAAAAAATAAAAAAAATTGATTTTAAAAAACCAAAAAAATAAATAAATTTATTTTAAAAAACCAAAAAAATAAAAAAAATTGATTTTAAAAAACCAAAAAAATAAATAAATTTATTTTAAAAAACCAAAAAAATAAAAAAAATTGATTTTAAAAAACCAAAAAAATAAAAAAAATGATTTTCAAAAACCAAAAAAATAAAAAAAATTGATTTTAAAAAACCAAAAAAATAAAAAAAATGATTTTCAAAAACCAAAAAAATTAAAAAATTGATTTTAAAAAAACCAAAAAGTAAAAAACTTGATTAAAAAAACAAAAACAAATAAAAAAAACTTGATTTGCAAAAACCAAAAAAAAAAAATAAAAAAACTTGATTAAAAAAAAAAAAAAAAAAAAACTTGCTTTTAAACAAAAAAAAAAAACTTGATTTTCCCAAAAATAAAAAAAAAAGCCTGTTTGCGAAAATCAAAAAACAAAAAATATTTTTTTGTGGATTCGGTAGAAATATTTAAATATAATTATATTTTGCTACATTATTAAGATATCATTATATTTTTGTCTATGAACATTTTCTACTAAATGCAGAACTGAATGCATAACAACCATTAATAAAAACATCTCCTTATAGTATTTGAAAAAATGTGTGGTTTGTTATTTCAAGGCTCAGTATCAGTTTGGTTATAATTGTAAAAAAGTTGTTTACAGTGGCAATGGAGCTTATTTAGACATTTTTAAAATTCTAATACAGTTGGCACTACAACTGCTCGACCATAACCTAGGAGACAGCCCAAAAGAAAGGCAAGCAATAAATATAATGCCAGATTTCAGCAATATTTTTTTTATTGTAAAAAATTAGATATCCTGGCCCATTGCAATGGCCCCCCTACCCATAAAATAATCAACATATTGCTGTCTAACTTGACGGGAACTTTGGGGGGCCAAGCCAGTACGGACAGTATCCAGGCCTGTAAGGTTGGCTTCTATTTGTCCGGCCTCAGGCCCAACTGTGCCTATATAATTGGTAGAATGCTTGTTTAAAAAGTTGTGCAGAATGCAGCAGGTTAAAATGATAAAATTAAGTTTGTATTCGGCCAAATTAATGGCTGTTTGAAACAGGCGGAACCGGCTGGCCAGAATTCCAAACGCATTCTCAACCACTCTTCTAGCTCTGGCCAGCCGGTAATTAAAAACCCTCCTCTCCGGGGTGAGGGTTCTTTGGGGGAATGGCCTCATGAGGTGGTTGCTGAGAGCGAAGGCTTCATCCGCAATGAAGACAAAGGGGAGTCCTTCCACGTTATCCTCATCAGGTGGCAATCCCAGGCCACCACTCTGGAGACGCTGGCAGAACTCCGTCTCGGCAAATACTCCTCCATCCGACATCCGGCCATTCTTCCCCACGTCCACATATAAAAAATCATAGTGTGCCGACACCACCGCCATTAAAACAATACTGTGGAACCCCTTATAATTAAAATAATATGACCCCGAATGGGGTGGTGGCACAATGTGGACATGTTTCCCATCTATAGCCCCTCCACAATTGGGAAAGTCCCAACGGCTGGCAAAATGGGATGCCACAGTCTGCCATTCCTGTGGCGTTGAAGGAAACTGGGGAATCAAACAAGAAAACCAAAATCAATTAATTTGGAAGCTAACATTGCAAGAAAATTAGACAATTAAAAACATTATTCCCCAGCATCAGTATAACATTCAATAATTTAATTCCTCTGGAATAACTAATATGGAAAGGCACACTTATCAGATTGCTCACCCCCTCTGATGGAACATTGATTACATTTTAGGGGGTTGTGAAATCCCTAAAAAATATTAATTTTATGACACGCAGGAATTTAGGGACTAAAAAGGCTACAAGACTGCAGTTGTCGCACTCTGCAGGTGCAGTTGCTAACCAGCTTACAGTAAATGAGGTAATGTAAAAAGGCATTCATGTTGCAAGGAGTACACAATCACAGGCAAGGGCAATTAATGAAAACACTTTGAGGCTTGCATATGATTTGATGATGGTAATCAGCAGAGCTTCTGCTCATTTACTAAAGCACTGGAACAAATGCACTTGTAGAGTGCACATGCATTTTGCAAACTGCAACATATATTTGCTTTAGACAAATCAACACCACAGAACATTCAAGCAAATTTTAACGAGGGTGGGGGTGGGGGGGTTGTGAAATCTAGATAATTGCTCATTAGCAGCACACTATTTGGATTGAGTTTAGGTGGGGGGGGGGGTTGTGAAATCTAGATAATTGCTCATTAGCAGCACACTATTTGGATTGAGTTTAGGTGGGGGGGGGGGGGTTGTGAAATCTAGATAATTGCTCATTAGCAGCACACTATTTGGATTGAGTTTAGGTGGGGGGGGGGGGGGGGTTGTGAAATCTAGATAATTGCTCATTAGCAGCACACTATTTGGATTGAGTTTAGGTGGGGGGGGGGTTGTGAAATCTAGATAATTGCTCATTAGCAGCACACTATTTGGATTGAGTTTAGGTGGGGGGGGGGGGGTTGTGAAATCTAGATAATTGCTCATTAGCAGCACACTATTTGGATTGAGTTTAGGTGGGGGGGGGGGGGTTTGTGAAATCTAGATAATTGCTAATTATAAGCACACTAAATACACTCCAACAAAATACATTCAAAATGAGTAGACTAGGTGGATATGTTCCCATCACTTCATGCTGGGAAGGTTATTAAAGGAAAATATACATGCATGACAAAAAATAACAGGAAAAAATTCCAGCATGTGTGAGGATAAAAAGGGGACATTCACACTATATTGCAATGATGGTAAGTAGTGTTTGAAGCAAGAAATACATTACATTATCAAAGATTACATAAAATAACATGTGATGCTAATAAAAGAAAAATATCTTACCTTAATATAGTCCTTCTGCAGGACCTGTATGATGGCAGAACAGGTCTCTGGGATAATGATCCCCAGAGCCTGGGGGGAGATGCCTGTCGAGAACTTAAGGTCCTGCAGGCTTCTCCCTGTGGCCAAATACCGCAAGGTAGCGACCAGCCTCTGCTCCGGAGTGATGGCTTGCCTCATGCAGGTATCCTGCCTGCTGATATAGGGGGTCAGCAAAGCCACCAAACGATCAAAAACGGGGTCCGTCATCCGGAGAAAGTTCCTGAAATCCTCAGGATTATTCTCACGGATCTCACGGAGCAAAGGCATATGAGAGAACTGGTCACGCTGAAGCAACCAATTCTTGGTCCATGAACTCCTCCTCGCCCTGTTCATGGACAGGTCTTGGTCTGAAGAATAAACTACAGCACCAAACACATACAATGCACGAGCTCGACGACGAGTACGTACAGGTAACATGGCTTCAAAACGGTCGGCTGGTCAGAACGCACTAAACAGAACGCACTGAAGAACAGCAAGGCCTGTGAAGAACGACCTGAAAATCAGGAACGAGCGGCCAATAAAACAAAGATTTCTCAATGCCAACTGACCAAACGCACTGAAAAGCAGATACAAACCTCACAAGCACAGACTGAACAACAGTTAAAACGAACTGAAAAATACGAGTCTCACAAGCGCGAATCGTCTCTCACCAAACTTCTACTAACACGAGATTAGCAGAAGGAGCCCAAAGGGTGTCGTACGGGCTATTGAACTTCCGTTTTATAGTCTCGTCGGACTTGGTGTACGTCACCGCGTACTAAGCTTTCGTACTTTTGTGTGGTCGTGTGTGGGCAAGTCCGTTCGTTAGAAAGTCTGCAGCAAGTCCGCCGCAAGTCCGCCGAAAGTCTGCCGGAAGTCTGTCGGACAGGCTGTCTGACTTTTGTAGACGAAAAGTACGACCGTGTGTACGCGGCATTATGCCGCGTACACACGGTCGTACTTTTCGTCTACAAAAGTCCAACGGACGCTGACGGACTAAAGCTGGCTGGTAATCCGATCGTGTGTGGGCTTCTCCGGACTTTCAACGTACTTTTTTAGCCTCAAATCCGACGTACTTTAGATTTGAAACATGCTTTAAAACTTTACTTCGTAACTACGACGGACCCCGAAATCCGCTCGTCTGTGTGCTAGTCCGACGGACAAAAAGCCACGCTAGGGCACCTATTGGCTACTGGCTATGAACTTCCTTATTTTAGTCCGGTGTACGTCATCACGTACGAATCCGTCAGACTTTTGTGTGGTCGTGTGTAGGCAAGTCCGTTCGTTAGAAAGTCTGCCGCAAGTCTGTCGAAAGTCTGCCGGAAGTCTGCCGGAAGTCTGTCGGACAGGCTGTCTGACTTTTGTAGACGAAAAGTCCGACCGTGTGTACGCGGCATTATGCAAAACTACTAGCGAACAGGTTAATGCACATTCTTCCTGAAATTATTCACATAGATCAATCAGGGTTCACAAAGGGAAGGCAAACTTCAGATGCCACAAGAAGACTGATCAACGTAATCCACATTGCGGACAGATGTAAAACGCCTTCTCTGCTCCTCGCTTTGGACGCAGAGAAGGCGTTTGATAGAATCCATTGGCAGTTTCTCTCCCAAGTATTGGGGAAATTTGGGTTTGAGGGTACAGTATACTCTGCCATTATGGCCCTATACACACATCCATCAGCACAAGTACTCGTAGCAGGAGCGCTTTCTGCCCCGTTCCAAATTACTAATGGGACGAGACAGGGGTGCCCCCTTTCCCCCCTGATCTTTAACTTATTAATGGAACCATTGGCAACCCATCTATGAACACACCAAAGCATCTCCGGGGTACAGATAGGCCAAAGAAACCATATTATCAGCCTATTCGCAGATGACATCATACTGATGCTCACAAATGCAGAGACCTCCCTACCATCAGTACACAAGGCCCTACAAACATTCAACAGAGTATCGTACTATAAAGTAAACAAATCTAAGTCCTATATCTTAAACCTAGGAATAACACCACAGGTTAGTCACAAACTAGAACAAAATTTCCCATACATATGGAAAAAAGAGGGTATAAAATACTTGGGCATTATACTAACTCCTAAATCTGGAGATCTATTGTCAGCCAATTACACCCCCTTTCTGAAACAGCTTCCCGACAAACTAAAAAAACTGGCTAAAACTGAACTCTCGTGGCTGGGTAGACTTGCAGCTTTCAAGATGCAAATTCTACCACAGATACTCTACCTATTTAGGACCCTCCCAATCCCATTACCAAACTCTTTCTTTAATTCCCTTCAACCTATAATAAATAGATACATATGGCAAGGGAAGAAAGCAAGATGTGCATTCACCAAGCTAATAAAACATAGGACAGCAGGAGGGGTGGGACATGTACACATGCAGGACTATTACTTTGCAACCATATTAGCGCAAACAAGAAATTGGATGATATCGGAGACGGATCTGTCTACATTGTGGGCAGAGACAGAAAAAATCCAAATAAAAAATAAATCATTGAAAGACTTTCTCATGACAGCCCATATGAACTTCTCCCTAGATGCAAAGCTATCCCCAACCATACTAGCAACAATAAGAGCGTGGGGTTACCTTAGAAATTACCCAGATTGGACGGGAACAGTGGCCCCACTTAAGCTCCAGATCTCCGCACTCAGCTATATCATTCCAGATATTAACTTAAAGATATGGAAGATGAAGGGTATACAACATATTGAAGATCTAGTAGAGGGCAATTCCATCAAAGCATTAAACATGTTACAGGAGGAATTTGGCATACCACACACAGAATACTACAAATACGCACAGATTACTCAACTCCTGAAAAAACACCCCAACATATTTACAAACTTACCAACAAAGATACTCCAATTTCTATCACAAACCACAACAAAATTAAAAGGGATATCAACCCTATATCTGGGTCTCCAAGAAAAAAAGGTTTGCACAAAATCTCCAAACATAATAGCTTGGGAAATAGAAATGGGACAATGTTACCCGGCAAAAAAATGGGAAATAACTTTTAACAATATATACAACTCCACTAAAAGCACCAACCTAAGGGAAATGCAGCAAAAAATATTCCACAAGTGGTACCTCACACCCAGTCGCATATCTAAAATCTATCACAACTCCTCTCCTGAATGTTGGAGACTATGTGGGGAGTGCGGTACGTTATCCCACATACTATGGAACTGCCCCAAAATAAAACCATTATGGAGGCAAATAGAAAGTTTAATAAGAAATTTTTCGCAACAAACCCCTCCTTTAAGCTTATCAATGGCAATACTATCAATGAACCTAGATTCTATTCCAAACCAATTCAGAACAATAATCTCACACATATTGTTGGTAACCAGGCTTACAATTCTTATGCCGCGTACACACGAGCGGACATTACGGCGGACTTTGCCCGGCGGACTGGATTTCGTCGGACAATTCGATGTGTGTGGGCTCCAGCGGACTTTGTTTTCTCAAAAGTTGGACGGAATTAGATTTAAAACTTGTTTTAAATTTATCCATTGAAATCGAGTCCGGTCGAAAAGTCCGCCGTCTGTATGCTAGTTCGACGGACAAAAAGCCACGCTAGGGCAGCTATTGGCTACTGGCTATGAACTTCCTTGTTTTAGTCCGGTCGTACGTCATCACGTACGAATTCGACGGACTTTGGTGGATTGTGTGTAGGCAAGTCCGTTCATTCACAAAGTCCGTCGGAAAGTACGTCGAAAAGTCCGCCGGGCAAAGTCCGCCGTAATGTCCGCTCGTGTGTACGCGGCATCTGACACTGGAAGGATATAGAACCCCCATCCATATCAGAAGTAATAACCACAGTCCACAATTACGGTACATATGAAGTTTTACACGCATCAGCTATGGGGAATTATGAGAAGTTATCCAAACTATGGGCACCATGGAACTCATGGTACTCAAGGCGATTGATTTACTGAGAGTAAGAATATGTTGAATTGAGCCATCTACCCAGGGGAAGCAATAAGTCTGTTGGGTCAAGTTTTATTTGCTTACTTGTTTTTTTATTTTTATTTTTTTCCTTATTTTTCTATAAGTTACCTTAAATAAATATTAAGACCAGAGGTACTCTATCTATAAAGGTACAAGAAAATACTAACTTACCAATACAAACAGTCAGGTATTTGTAACCGCTAAAAGCACTAAGAGCAAGTTGTAGCAAACGTGGCTTCATGTCAGAGGATGCGACCATAATGAGAGATCGCTCAATCCAAAGATGGAGAGGCCATGAATATATACCACAACAGGAATATTACATATGCTTAACATAACGTAAGATACAGTTATTGTAATGAGAAAAATGTGTAGAATGCTATAGTACTATGGAAAGAAAGTCAACAGTACACAATTGTATGTATCATATCTTGCACAATGTTCAATAAAAAATATTTAAATAAAAAAAAAAAAATTAAAAGAATAATCACCCGTTATTCCAACCAACGCAATAAAATTAGAAGAATCTTAAATAGATTCTGGCCTCTTCTGTCAGTGGCCAGGAAATATATAAAAGAATTTCCAGAGATAACTTTTAAACGAGTCCCATCTCTGAAGGACCGTCTAGTTCACAGCCATTTCAGTGAAGTTCCTTCTCATAAGAATCCAACAAGTATAGGTACCTCTCCATGCGGACATTGTGATGTCTGCAATTTTGTAGACAATAAATACCGTTTCTTACTTCCCAATGGGAAATGGCACTCCACCAAATCGAAAGTTACTTGCCAAACACCAGGTGTCATTTATTTAGCTCAATGTTTCTGTGGCTGTTTTTATAACGGTAAAACAAAGCGACAATTCCTCAAACGTATAAGAGATCACATGAAACCCATCTTTAAAAAGAAAATGAATACCGCCATAGGCAGACATGTTGGCATCCACCACGATTTCAATCCCTACACCATCAAATTCCTGGCACTAGAACATATCCCTTTGGATGAAAAAGGGGGCAGCGTCGATCTAACGCTGCTCCAGCTTGAAGCCTGCTGGATATACGACCTTAGAGCAACTACCTTTCCGGGTTTCAATGAAAGTCTGAGCTTTAGGCCCTTTCTATGAATCCCGAACAGGGACTTTCCCTTCCTTCCCCTATCGTCCCCCCCTTATGCCTGCCTTCCCCTCTTTTTTTTCCCCTTCTCCCCCCCCCCCTTTACCCTCTTTACCCGCTTCAATTTATAATTTCCATTCTAGCTTTAATTTTTATATGTTTTTGACATAATATCTGTATGATTTAATTTTCTATATTTTGCTATGTTTATGTATTTTCTTTTTCCAATGAATCATATTATGTATGTATTTAATAAAGTTTTTGTAAGTTAGCTGTATTTTATTACAATTGTTCATTTAGCACAGTGTCCTTTTAGACATATTGCTGGGATCGGTCTGTGAGTGGTCCTTAACCGATCCCATCTTTTGCCTCTTTGGTTTCCTCCCCTTTCATGCTCCATTTCAGCCTATCCCCTTCACGTTTCCTGGCCCGGTCCATAGCAGTCACACGGACACTAGGGGCACATCTTTTGGTATGTGCCCTACTTACGCCACGCTACCAGGAAGACCTGGGTGTGATTGTGACACATACGTAGTGTCCCATCACCTTCTTCTGCAGCCCAGGTTGAACTGTGGATTGCGTGGGCGTCGCCCACGCAGCCCTGGTCTGCACGGCGGCTGCTCACCTCTTGCGGCCGCAATGCAGCCTGGGAACTGTAGTAGATTGCACCCCCGGCTCCCTGAGCATGTGCTCTGGTGTCCACATCGTGCTGGTGACGTGACACGCCAACACGATGGGGGACAGCATAAAGCTGGCATATCTGTCAGTGTGAGCTGCCAGAGCCGGAAAGTGGAACTTTGCTGCTTGCAGTGTCAGTGACTGGTAAGTCTTACCACACACTGCACATACTCTTTCTGATCTGAATTATCATCTTTAGCTATACTTTTCTTTTACTTTGTGACACACTGGTTCTTTATCCCTAATAATATGGCGGTTTGGCATTTTTGTCTACCTTGAGCTATTTTTTCATTTTTTTGTTTTACTTGATTATGAACCTGGTGAGACTAATGTTCTCAGTATTATCTATCTATTTCGATAATTCCCTTTTTTCATTTAAAACTTACTTTGGCCATACTCCGTATTAATATTAATTTTACTGTTCAAGTTTATATTTTCCTTTTCTTTTGGACCTAATACATCTATATTATTCTCCTAATCTTTTTATACATGTATATTTTTTGATTCATCAGCTACCAGAACAGTCCCCTGAAATCATCTTCAGCAGGTGTTCTGAGGTTCCCGTTCCATCAATATGCCCTGTTAATTTAAACTATTTAAAGTAAGTATTGACCAACTTCCCGGCCTAATTTCTCACTTTTGACTGACTTCATTGTTCAACTTCTTCAGTGTCTATTTATAGCTATATTCATTAATTCCACACAAATTGCTAATTCCTTTATATATATATATATATATATATATATATATATATATATATATATATATATATATATATATATATGTATCTTGCCTTATCTACAGTTTTACCTTTCTGTCCCCTGTGACTGCACCGATATGGCCATACCAGGTTTTTTAGTGTTAGTGGATGGTTGTTGCGGAGGCTGACTTGGCTGGGGTCACTTGGGGGTAAGCACCTATTGTGCTATGTCTGGTGGACACTATGCTTTTTATGCAGAATGTTTCTACAACTGTATATAAATATAATATTTTCATAAATGTTTGTCGCTCATACTGTTGCCTCTTACTTTAGGAAATTACAACAGTGTTGGATGATATTAACCTTGGGCTTGCATATCCCTTGAGAAAGCGATTCAGCGAAACATGTCGGGCTAGTATGCAGCCATATCATCTTTCAAACAACACGTTTGTGTCCTGTCTGACCACTGTAACTGTTTAAATACGGCAATATATGCTGACTATGTACTACTTACATGTTTTTTAACTTTGAATGTTAAATTAAAAATCTGTTTTTATTATAAAACTTTTTCTGGTTTATTATTTTGGCACCGTTAAAATCACTTATTCTCTGTTCCTATCATAAAAAGTGTTTGGGGACCCAGGTCCTGCCCCAGGGGACATGAATCAATGCAAAAAATTGTTTTTAAAAACGCCCGTTTTTTCGGGAGCAGTGATTTTTTTAATGCTTAAAGTGAAACAATAAAAATGAAATATTCCTTTAAATATCGTGCCTGGGGGTGTCTATAATATGCCTGTAAAGTAGCGCATTTTTCCCGTGTTTAGAACAGTACCACACCAAAATGACATTTCTAAATTTCTAAAGGAAAAAATGTCATTTAAAACTGATCGCGGCTGTAATGAATTGTTGGGTCTCGGCAATATAGATAAAACTCATTGAAAAAAAGGGCATGGGTCCCCCCCCAGTCCATTACCAGGCCCTTTGGGTCTGGTATGAATATTAAGGGGAATCCCGAACCAAAATTTTTTTAAAAAAATTGCGTGGGGGTCCCCCCAAAATCCATACCAGGCCCTTCAGGTCTGTAATGGAAATTAAGGGGAACCCTGCACCAAATAATTAAAAATAGCATAGGTGTCCCCCCCAAAATCCATACCAGACCCTTATCCGAGCACGCAACCTGGCAGGCCGCAGGAAAAGAGGGGGGACGAGAGAGTGCCCCCCCCTTCTGAACCATACTAGGCCACATGCCCTCAACATGGGGAGGGTGCTTTGGAGTAGCCCCCAATGCACCTTGTCCCCATGTTGATGGGGACAAGGGCCTCATCCCCACAATCCTTGCCCGGTGGTTGTGGGGGTATGCGGGCCGGGGGCTTATCGGAATCTGCAAGCCCCTTTTAACAAGGGGACCCCCAGATCCCAGCCCCCCGTGAGTGAATTGGTAACGGGGTACATTGTACCCCTACCATTTCTCAAAAAATGTGTCACAAATGGTAAAAAATACAAGAGACAGCTTGGGACAAGTCCTTTATTAAAAAATAAAAAAAATAAAAATGTCCCGTGATGTAAATCCGTGCTGCCAAACGGACCGAAAAAAAACCAAAACGTAACCGCTCCGCCTCCATGGGAGGCTCTTGCCGACTGACGCTTCTTCTGGGTGACAGCTCTTATATAGCTGAGGGCGGGGCCACCCGGTGATGTAAATGGGTGACCCCGCCCCCCCGACACCACAGGGAAGCTACCCCAAAGCACTCTCCCTATGTTGAGGGCATGTGGCCTGGTACGGCTCTCTCGTCCCCCCTCTTTTCCTGTCAGGTTATGTGCTCAGATAAGGGCCTGGTATAGATTTTGGGGGGACCCCATGCAATTTTTTTTT
This sequence comes from Lithobates septentrionalis, assembly GCA_037952835.1. Taxonomy (NCBI): domain Eukaryota; kingdom Metazoa; phylum Chordata; class Amphibia; order Anura; family Ranidae; genus Lithobates; species Lithobates septentrionalis. Next base: position 1,499,039 of record JBBDGP010000522.1, read on the forward strand.
AATTTTTGGTTCGGGGTTCCCCTTAATATTCATACCAGATCCAAGGAGCCTGGTAATGGACTGAGAGGGGAACCCATGCCCTTTTTTTCAATGAGCTTTATCTATATTGCCAAGACCCGACAATTCCTTACAGCCGCAATCAGTTTTAACCAGAAGTGGTTAAATACCCAGCCATAGTCAAACGACACCCACAGATGGGATCTCCCATCCTGGGTGGGCGTCATATGACGTCCTCAGCTTTCCTCCACTACTGTGGGCCCCTGGGGCCCCGCAGAGCAGTGATCGGGGATCGGGCGTGTCCCCCGGGACACAGCCGTTCCCCAATGGGGGTAATGAAGTGGACCTGTCATCTAGTACTGTCATCTAGTACCTGTCATCAGGAGTACTTGTCATCTAGTACCTGTCCATCAGGAGTACCCGCCACCTCACCAGAGTACCCGCCACCTCACCAGAGTACCCGCCACCAGACCAAAGTACCTGCCACCTCACCAGAGTACCCGCCACCAGAGTACCCGCCACCTCACCACCTTCCACCAGAGTACCTGCCACTCGGGACAAGTCCTTTATTAAAAAATTAAAAAATAAAAATGTCTCGCAATGTAAATCCATGCCGCCTGACGGACCGAAAAAGAAAATAAAAACGCAACCGCTCTGCCTCCAGAGTACCTGCCACCAGAGTACCCGCTACCTCACCAGAGTACCCGCCACCTCACCACCTGCCACCAGAGTACCCGCCACCTCACCAGAGTACCCGCCACCTCACCAGAGTACCTGCCACCTTACCAGAGTACCCGCCACCAGAGTACCTACCACCTCACCACCTTCCACCAGAGTACCTGCCACCAGAGTACCTGCCACCAGAGTAACCACCACCTCACCACCTGCCACCAGAGTACCTGCCACCTCCCCAGAGTACCCGCCACCTCACCGTCTGACACCAGAGTACCTGCCACCAGAATACCTGCCACCAGAGTACATATAGCCAGTCAGCCACTATGTCCAGAAAGGTGTACACCCCAGAAGAGGCATACCAAATACTCAGTCTGACTGATGAGAGCAACGGGGAGGTCTCACCGCTCAGTTCTGATTCCGATTCTGGTTCAGAATATGAGCCCCCCGAAGGCAGCACATTAGGATCGGAATCAGAGGAGGAAGCAGTCCATCCAAAAAGACGACGGTCTGAACACCAGGCAGCTACCAGCAGTGCCAATGGCGGTAGACCCTGGGAGGAGAGGCCCAGTACAAGCGCTGCTAGACCCCAGGAGGAAAGGCCCAGTACAAGTGCACGCCAAAGAATTAAGGCCCAAACCTAGCTTCCAGATGCCTTGGCAAACCCAATATGGTTGCCTTCTACCACAGGGTCAGCCACAATACCCCCTTTTACAGCACAGCCAGGTGTGCAAGTCAACACTGCAGGTTTTTCCCAAATGGATTTTTTAAATGTATTTCCCCCTGATGAATTAGTTCAAGGCATCGTGGACCAAACCAATCTCTTTGCCCAACAATTCATTGCAACCAACCCCAGCTCCAGCTTTGCCCGCCCTTTTGAATGGAGACCCCTAACAGTGGTGGAGCTTAAATTGTTTTTAGGCCTAACGCTCAACATGGGTCTTACAAAAAAAAATGAAATGCTTAAGTATTGGTCGACCAAACCCATCCACCATATGCCAATTTTTTCATCGGCCATGTCCAGGTCCAGATACGAAATTATAATGCGCTTCCTGCATTTCAGTGACAACTCACAGTGCCCCCCCCCCCTGAAATCACCCAAACTTTGACAAACTATATAAAATTTGCCCCCTAATTAATTTTTTTTCCAAGAAGTTTGCTGAACTTTATGTTTTTGACAAAAACATATCTGTGGACGAATCCCTGGTGCATTTCACAGGCCGGCTGGGAATCAAGCAATATATCCCCATTAAGAGGGCGAGGTACGGCTTGAAGCTCAACAAGCTCTGTGAAAGCACCACTGGTTATGTGCACTCATTCCACGTGTACGAAGGCAAAGATTCCCAGCTCCAGCTCCCTGAGTGTCCATCGTACATGGGAATAAGTGGAAAAATTGTTTGGGAGTTGGCATTCCCACTCCTCCAAAAGGGGTATCATATTTACATGGACAACTATTACACCAGTTTGCCCCTTCCTTGTCACCTATACCTAAAAAAAACTTTGGCCTGTGGTACAACAAAAAAAAAATGAAAGGGCTTCCCACAGCGTCTTGTCACCACAACCATTCAAAGGGGGGAATCGACAAGCTTGAGGAATGAGGAAGTGTTGGCTGTGAAGTGGAGGGATAGGAAAGATGTGTACATCATGTCCACCATCCACGATGACACCTCGGTGGAACTTCGCAGAAGACGCGGTCCCGTTCGCAAGCCTTCCTGTATCAACGAGTACAATAAATTCATGGGGGGGTGGATTTCAATGATCAAATGTTGCAGCCCTATCTTTCAACAAGAAAATCCCTCTTCTGGTACAAAAAAGTCGCAATTTACTTTTTTCATTTGTCCCTTTTTGTTTAAACTTTCTTTATTGTTGTCCATCACATCTCGACAAATACAGTGCAGTACAAATTCGTTAGTGACAGACTTTTTCTATATCAACATTAGCAGTAATCTGCATATTTGTATTTAACAAAAATAAAATAAAATAAAATAAAAATAAAAATAAATAAAGAAAAAGAAAAAAAAAAAAAAAGGGAAAAAACGACAGAGAAAAAAAAGAGAAGAGCGGGGGGGGAAGATAGCCTAGGGCTGTATTAAGATTTCTGTTGAGACCATGAGAGCTGGTCTCGTAGGTGGTACCAGTATATGCTACATTGAGGTTTACAGGTCCCCGGGGGCGGCGACCAGCGGTAGCCCTCGCCCACCGCAGACCCCACAACCTGAGCAATAGTAAACTCCCGGACCAGGAAGAGGTAAGCCGCGGCCCGTCCGAACCGTCACCGCCGGGTGCGCCCACCGGAGGAGGGGGCACAAGGCCTCCATCTCATCTGTCCTCCCCCGGCGCGCCCCCGGGACCACGGGTCCGTCTCTGCCCACACGGCCTCCCCGGCCAGGAGAGCAGCTTCTTCTCAATTTTAACCGGTAAGTTATGTTAGATGCCAACACTCTGTGCAATCAACAAACGTGCCATTAATAACATCACTTGATAGGGTAGGAGGAGTAGGGGTAAGAAGGGAAGAGAGTAGAAAAAAGGGGGGAGGGGTGGCAAGAAGAGTAGGTGGGGTAAGGAGGGGTAGACAGGGTCAAACCTTGTTTACTCGTGCTTCTCCGATCATCCACTCCGGACTATCCGCCCCCAGGCAGCCCCCTGGTTCTGGCAAAGGCATCTGAGTCCATGTGCGATCTATATTTCGATCTTAGGGAGAAACCGTGGTGGGGGCTATTTAGGGTGGGCTCTGTGGCCCAATGTGGGATCCGCCAATTTTAGTAGGGAAATGTCCAGGCTAGAGGGTACATAGGAAGTATCATGGAAGTGTTCTTGCCATATTGACCATATGGCTGTGTGCTTAACTGTAGTGTTTTTGCCCACTGCCACCCATTCCTCTGCTTCCCTTATTGCATCAACCCTGCATATCCACTCCTCTTTGCTCGGTATCTGTTCTTTCTTCCAGAAAATAGGCAGAAGACGCTTAGCGGCATTGAGCAAATGAGGTAGTGCGCTTTTTTTGTAGCGACTAACTGGTACAGGGGGGATATGCAGGAGGAAATGTTCCGGGGAGAAGGGGATCTCTATTCCGAGGATATCTTTAATCTGGTCCTTAATCATCTGCCAATATATCGTTATTCGTGGGCACTCCCACCACAAATGTATGAGGGTGCCTCGGCCTCCGCATCCCCGCCAACACCGATCTGAGCTAGCAGGATAAATCCGCGCCAGGTCAGATGGGACTCTGTACCAACGTGTTAATAATTTGTAGTTTGTCTCTTGCATCTTAGAGTCCAGTGAGCTGGAGTGTGTGAATTGGTACATACATGCTAGTTGAGACTCGGAGAACCCCTTTCCGAGGTCTTTCTCCCAGGCTCTTATATAAGTAGGTTTAGAGGCCGAGGCCGAGGACCCCAGTAATTGATAAAGTTCAGAAATCATGTGTGGGACCGGTTCTTCCAGTATAAACAGTCCCTCAAAAGGCGAGAGTGTTGAGATATCTCTAATAGAGTTGCCGTGTACTGCAAAAAAGTGGTGCAATTGTCTGTACTTCCAGAAATTTAGGTGTGGGCTACCTGGTCTATTTCCCAGAGACTCAAAGGGCAGAAGCTTCCCACCTCTCAGTAGCTTGCCACAGCTGGCGTTCTTGTCATCTACCCAGGCTTCAAAAAAACCTGTGCGTTCCCCCGGTGCGAACCAGAGGAATCCGCCCAATGGAGCCAGCGGGGACACAGGGGGGGCTAAATTCAACCTTCTGTTTACTCTGTCCCATGTGTCAAGCATAGATATCATTAATGGGGATGTAGAATCTGATAATCCCCTGTGTTCCCGTGAAAGCCACAGGGCGTAGGACAAGTTTCTGCCCGCCATTTATTTTTCCATAGTCACCCATAGTTTGGAATGTCCATGGAAGTGCCAATTTAGAGTTCTCTGTAGGGCAATAGCCTGGCAGTATCGCTGTAAGTCCGGGACTCCCAGCCCTCCGTCTCAGCACCTTCATAGCAATTCACGGTTTCTTTGAATTCCAAATGAAGGTGGTGATCAAATTGGATACTTGTTTAAAAAAGGTTTTTGGCAGGCGTATGGGAAGCATCTGCATATAAAACAGAATTCTGGGGAGTACGTTAATTTTTATTATATTTGTCCTGCCTATCCATGTAAAAGCTGTCTTCGTCCAATGTATTAAGTCTTGTTTAATTTCTGTCAAAAGTCTGGGGAAGTTTGTGGTATATAGAGTGTCAAAGCTGTCCGTCAGTTGTATGCCTAGGTAGCGTAGAGAAGATTTAGTCCACGTGAAGGGGAATGCCGCTTTTAAGCTGTTTGTCATGGAGGAAGACAGGTTGACAGGTAGAATTTCCGATTTATTATAGTTGATTTTAAAATTAGAAAGTGTACCAAAGTTTTTGAGTTCCCGCATCAGGACCGGCAACGAGACCAGGGGATTGGTTAGATGAAACAGTACATCATCTGCGTAGGCTGAGAGTTTGTGCTCCACGGCACCCACCGTCAGCCCTGTGATATCTGTGCTTGCTCTTACTCTACGTAGCAGTGGTTCTAAGGCCAGGGCGAAGAGGAGGGGGGAGAGTGGGCACCCCTGCCTCGTGCCATTCCCGATCGGGAACTTGGAAGAGAGAATCCCATTAACCTTAACCTGTGCACTAGGTTCCGAGTAAAGGGCCAGTATCCACGCTAGCATATTTGGGCCCAACCCCATTGAGGTTAAGACCTCTCTGAGATAAGACCAATCTATGCGATCGAACGCTTTCTCGTGGAGAGTATTAGGTAAGGGTGGGGTACATCTTTAGTTTTAGCCCAATGTATAAGTTGAATCGCACGGATTGAGTTGTCTCGAGCTTCGCGTCCTACAATAAAACCCGTCTGGTCTAAGTGAACTATAAGGGGGACAAGGTGTTTCAGTCGGTTTGCAAGGATTTTCGCCAGGATTTTTACGTCCGTATTTAGTAAGGAAATGGGGCGGTAACTCTGTGGGACAGTTGGGTCTTTACCCTCCTTCGGTATAACCGAGATGTGTGCTAAAAGAGCTTCAGATGGGATTCTGCATCCCTTTACTAGGGAATTGAAGTATTTACACATGTGGTTCGTGAGGAGCGGGGAGAATTTGGCATAATATGCTATAGTAAATCCATCAGGACCTGGGCTTTTCCCGTTGGGTAAAGATTTGATGGTGGACTCAAGTTCAGTGGCAGTGATGGGGGATACTAAGTCAGCTAGTTGGTCTTCAGTCAAGGAGGGCAGTCCGTTAGTGGATAAGTAGTCTCGAATTTTGGTCAGTCTGTTTTCTTTAGCTTCATGGGTAGTTTTCGCATCTAGGTTGTAGAGTTCGGCGTAATAGTCGCGGAACCCCTCTGCTATCTTGGAGGAGTGGAATGTCATATCACCCGTAGGGGAGCGAAGTTTGTGTACTTGCATTTGGGCCCGTTTTGCACGAAGCGCTCTTGCGAGCATGCGTCCGCACTTGTTACCATGCTCGTAGTATCGGTGGGATAAGTGTCAGAATTGTTTACGCGCCTGTCGTTCTAACAACCGTGAGAATATGTCCCTGAGTTCCGTTAGTTCTCGTAGGTCATCTGAGGAACCTCCCGCCTTGTGTTTAAATTCCGCCTGCTGAAGTGCATTTAGAACTCTATTATAGTCAGCTTGCCTTTCTTTCTTTAATCTCGACCCCTGTGCGATAAGTTTGCCTCGTACAACGGCCTTGTGACATTCCCATATTGTACCCTCGCTCAAATCCCCTAGTTTGTTCTCTCGGAAGTAATTTTTTATTGTGTCTGAGACCTGGGCTTCCACTACAGGGTCATCTAATAAGTATTCGTTAAGGCGCCAGTTCCATGTTTTCCGGGAGCCTGTTGGAATGATAAAAGAGGCCTGGACCGGGGCATGGTCTGAAATGGTTATGTTTCCTATGGAAGAGCTTTGAAGGAGCTCCAAGGTCGGGCGGTCAAAATAGACCAAGTCTATACGTGTGTAAACATCATGTACCGCTGAATAATAACTGTAGTCCCTCTCTGTGGGGTGAAGGGCCCTCAAGCAGTCAACTAGGCCCATCGTCTGGAGGGATTTTTGAAAGTGCCGAAGGAATGCGTGTGAGTGGGAGGGCTTGCTGTGTGAAGTATCCAGGGATGGGTCTGGGCTCACGTTAAAGTCGCCTCCTAAAAATAGGGACCCCTCTCTGAACTCCTCTAGTTTCTCTATGACTGAATCAAGGAAGGTCAATTGATTCGAATTGGGGGAATAGATATTGGCGAGGGTGTATTTAGTACCCGCAATGGTCCCTTTCAGGAAGACGTATCGTCCCAGGGGGTCAATCTTGGTGTCTGAATATTGGAAGGGGCAGTTTTTGTGGATAGCTATGGAGGTGCCTCTGGACTTGTTGACTGGGGAGGTACTATGGTACCACTGACTATATATATGTGTCAGTAGTTTAGGTATGGCATGGTGTGTGAAGTGTGTTTCCTGTAGGAAAACTATTTGCGCCCTGAATTTTTTTAGTTCCCACCACAGCTTGCTCCGCTTACAGGGTGAGCAGAGACCACGGACATTATAAGAGATTACCTTAACCGTTGTCATTGAAGAATGATGGTGTAGGTCGGCTGCGGTCCCGGGGGCGGAGTCCGGAGCGGGCGGCGGCAATCGAATAGACCCTGTTAGGGAAGAGGAGAGCAAAAAAGAGGCCAGGGAGGGAGAAGAGAATAGAGGAGGAAAGTGAAAAAACAAAATTAAAATTACAATCAAAATTAAAACAAGCGTTAACGTCAGCATAACCATATGCAACATTTAAATGTAAAGAGAACCTAACAATGGTTCTGTATAGGCACAGACTGGGCCCAATGTGCCCCCCTTCTTCAGGGACCCATTTTGTCCAGGTCCGGTATCCCAAATGGGATTAGTGCCCAAACATGGGCAGCCTACTGGGGGAACGTGGGCCGACATGGAGGGGAGAAGGGAGAGAGGGTCCGCCCCGCTCCCACCTCATAAATGCTGCGTTGTGACCCGTTGATCGGGGGGGGGGGAAGTTGTAAATGGCATGATAGGGGGTTAGGGGGGGGATTGTATATTTGGGGAAGTCCCGGGGGGATTAATACTAGTAGCTAAGGAGGTCTGGAAACATCCTCCAACTGTGTCTTTTCAGGATGCGGTTGAGAGCCTTATCCAGCTTTATGTAGGCAGAAGTTCGTTATCGGAACCAAGTCAGACCAGGCACAGCAGCAGTTAAACTGTAAAGGAAGTTCCAGATCTGTAAATGATCTGATAATAAGGGGTGCCTCCGAAACAGGGGAGTAAGGACTCAATTTGGGATCTTGACGTTACCATCAGTCTTTTAGTGTAGAGGGGCCAGGGGAGGCATCTGACTCTTGCTGGTGGCGACTGCGTCTTCGGCCTCGGCGTTGGGGCATTTGTGTCCAGGGCTGGGGGAGTTCAATGTTTGGAAAGTTCATCATCGCATGGTCCCCTCGCCAATCCGGAAAGTCAACTTTGCCAAGTCCCAGGGCAGAGAGAAAGTGAGGGAGGTCATCTCTGGTGCGCAGGGTGGCTGAACGGCCATCTTTAAAGGCTTGTAAGTAAAAGGGAAAGCCCCAGCGGTATGTGAGGCCTGCTTCTTGGAGGGCCAGCAAGACAGGTTTTAGGGCTCGACGTTGCATTAGCGTGCGTCTGGAGATGTACTGGAAGAAACAGAGGTGGGCGCCATCAAAATCAAAATAAGGTCTGTTGCGCATTTTTTGCATTATTCGCTCTTTGAAAGTGTATTTATGCAACTTGCATATTATGTCTCGTGGGTTGTCAGCGTCTTGGGATGGTGGTCGCAGGGCTCGGTGGGCACAGTCAATCTCAATGGGTTCTGTATCTGGTAAGTCCAGGATTTCCCTGAATATGCCTTGCAGGGAAGGGATAATGTCCCTGGGGGCTGTTGCTTCTGGCATACCTCGGATACGGATGTTTGCCCTTCTGCTGCGATTTTCAAAATCGTCAAGTTATGACAATAATAAGTCCAGCTTTTGATCCTGAGCTGCACACCTAAGCTGCAATGCTGACATAGTGGGAAGAGCCTCATCCAGCCTTTGCTCTATAGTTTCCACTCTGTTGCCCAGGTGTGTAGTGTCCTCTTTGAGTTGTGCTATATCCTCTGTGAATGCCTTTTCCACCCTGGCTGTGAATCTTTCCAAATCCTCTCTAGTGGGGAGGGACCAGATGTGTTTTTTAATGTCCCCCTCTTCTATAAGGTCAGCAATGTCCGATCCCCCTGCCCTGGACACAGTGGATCCCGGGGATGTCGGGGGTACAGAGTCACTCACCGATCCGGGTGATGGCTGTGGGGATAGCGCGGCTGGCGTGGTTTGCTTCTGTGCCGGTGCATGCTGTTTCCCTGTCTTACTGACCGGCGCCATCTTGGATTTCTCCGGGGCCTTGCCGCGGGTCCCCGAAAAATAGGAATCCAGCTGCCCCCATTGAGTGTTCTCTGTCCCGGAGTTGTGGGCTGTATTCCGCCGCCTTTGTGACATGTCCGGGGCAGTGTCAGGGCCCAGGATCGTGGGTATGCTGCTGGGTAAGTAGCGGCGGGAGCGGAGCGCGGACCAGACACGTCCTCACAGCTCCATGTTCAGGACACGCCCCCCATTTGTCCCTTTTTAAATTCTTTCATCATCTACCAAAAATCAACGGAAACACCCACCACCTTCATAAAGTTTATTGAAGACATTGTCACTGCCCTGATCTACCAACAAGTATCCTCCCCCAGAAAGCATTCGCTCCGATTGTGTCAGCAGACTACATGAGCGCCATTTTCCAGACCATATTCCACCAACAGGATCCGGAGGACGATGCCAAAAAAAAATGTCGGGTGTGCACCAAAAGAGGAATTGGGAAAGACACCAGCTTCTATTGTCCCGACTGTCCCTCCCAACTTGGCCTATGTATTGGAGAATGCTTCAAGCAATATCACACTCTTGAAAACTATTAGCCCATATTTCTAATACTGCCATTTCCCCGTTTTCAATTTCTGTCCTGGATATTTCCCTGCCTCAACCAACCATATCATTGTCTTCCATGTGAACTGACCTTGGCCTGTTTCTCGACTATGCCTCTGACTATCGTCTGCATTGTTTATCTGCCATGTTTCTGCCTTTCACATGAACTCACCCTGGACTGTATTGAGTATGCCTCTGCCTACCGTCTATTTCTGCCTTTTACCTGCACTGACCTCGGCCTGTTGACCATGTTTTTGCCTGCCCCTTGGATTGATCTTTCACCCTGCTACACAGGGGTCTCACATATGTGAGGGGCTCCAGAATAGTGTTCTGAGTTCAGAAAAACAGTTTCTGGTTTTCTGTGTTCCCAGAACAGGGTCTGGTTGCCCGGAGGCTTCAAAGCGATTTGGGTGGGAGAAGCCTCTACCCCTGTCCCTATTCTTTCCTGGCCGATGCCCTAAGCTTGATGGTCTTGTCTGCTCCCTGGAGAAATACTCTGGCTGTGCTGACCATACCTCTGCCTGCTGCATGTACTAATTATGGACAGTATTCCTGCCTGCTGTATGGACGATCCTTTGATCCTTTTGCTGCTGCTGACCACATCCCTGCCTGCTATCTGGACCAATGCTTTGGCTGTACTGACAACATCTCTACCTGCACTGACTATTCCTGCCTGCTGCCGGTTTTGCTGTCGCTGTCCACGTTCCTGCCTGCTGCCTGAACCGATGCTCTCCTCTGTGGACCGCTGCACTACTAAAACTGCAGGTAATCTTTTCTTTACCCTTTGCTCAGCAGAATGTATTTTGCTTTGTAATTGGTATGTACAGTACATGCTATGTGTTAGAAATATGAAGGGCCTTCAACAATGTGATAGGTTGGCAGGAATTTCTATGTGTAATGTATGCTCCTAGAACACCTGACAGTGTTACTTGGATGTTGGGCCTCTGTATGTGGCCAGGCTATGTAAAAGTCTCACACATGTGGTATCGCCACACTCAGGAGGAGTAGCAGAATGTATTTTGGGGTGTCTTTTTTGCTATGTACATGCTGTGTGTTGGACATATCTTATAAATGGACAACCTTGTGTAAAAAAAAAATGTGTTTTCATTTTTTTTCCATATTTTCCAAAAACTTCTGTAAAAAAATGAACCATTCAAAAGACTTATTATGCCTCATAGCTTATACGTTGGGGTATTAGCTTTCCAAAATGGGATCATTTTGTGGGCATTTCCATTGTCCTGGTGCTCCAGAGTCTTCAAAACTGTAATAGGTGGTTGAGAAATGAGATTTATTTATGTAATTTATGCTCCTCGAATACCTGAAGGTGCAATTTCAATGTTGGGCCTCTGTATGTGGCCAGGCTGTGTAAAAGTCTCACACATGTGGTATCACCATACTCAGGAGGAGTAGCAGAATGTATTTTGGGGTGTCAGGTTTGCTATGTACATGCTATGTGTTGGAAATATCTTATAAATGGACAACTTTGTATAAAAAAATGCATTTTCATTTTTTTCCCACATATTCCGAAAACTTCTGGAAAAAAATGAACCGTTTAAAAGACTCATTATGCCTCATAGATTATACATTCGGGTGTTAGCTTTCCAAAATGGGGTCATTTTGTGAGTGTTTCCATTGACCTGGTGCTTCAGGGCCTACAAAAATGTGATAGGTTAGCGCATGCGCGGCAGCTTCCATGATGGCCGCGAGTCACTGAAGCTCCGCTCCACCACGGCCCTGCATTAGTCACCGGAGCTAAAGGAGCGACCACACGAACATTACACCGGGCTAAATACGCGGGGGAGAACCCCCAGAACCCGCAGGGCACAACAGCACAGGCCAGGAGGAGTTTAACCAGCCAGATGACCGCGGCGCCCGGCCCGGTCAGCTACGCAAAGATGGCACGAGGCACATGCAGTGCAGGGGAAGAGGAGGATTCAATTGCAGATCAGGATGTTCGGTCTCCACTCTCCCCAGGTACCGATTTCCCTCCTCTGCCTCTGGGAGCTTCCCCTGCTTCCACGGAATCCCTGCTGGGCAGGTTACAGAACGGTCTTCCCTCCGCCTCTATGTTAGACCCACACACAGGCCATTTACTCTCAGAAACGAAGGCGTCTAATACCTCCCCTGTCCCCACTGACTTTCCTTCCATGATGGAAGCTTTCTCCCAACTGCTCTCTAAGAGTCTGGCCATGAATGCGGCTCAAATAACCTCCTCCATTCATGCAGATTTGCATCAATTGGGGCAGCGAATGGATTTTATTGAAAAGAGAGCAGACCAAGCAGTGGATCATATAAACCAAAATTCAGACAGATTACAAGACATGCAAGAACAACTTGAAACTGCTCTTGCTAAAGTCGATGACCTCGAAAGTCGTTCAAGATGTTACAATTTTCGAATTCGTGGCCTGCCTGAAACTGAGAAAGATGTCCATTCTGCAGGGAAAACCCTGATGAAGGATCTCATTCCAGATATAGCAGAACATCGCACGGAACTGGACAGAGCACACAGAGCACTGCACCCCCCCTGCACTGATGGTCTTCCAAGAGACATCATTGTGAAACCCCACTATTTTGCTGTGAAGGAAGAAATAATGAGGAGAGCAAGAGGAATAGATAACCTAAAGTTATTGGGCTACAAAATACAAATCTTTGCCGACTTATCGCCATACACGGTGCAGAAGAAACCTTTCTCTGAAACCTTTGCTACAACTTCGTACAGAGAGCGCTATAACATACCGATGGTCATTCCCCCTGAGACTGAACTTTTCTTATTGAAATAAAAGTTTTGGCTTTTCGTCATTCGCAGAAGGGGAACGTGTGCTTCTTCATTTGGGTATAATACCGCAAGACCCGAGTCATCCCCAGGCAGGAAGGGGCACTCCATTATCAACAAAGCGTCCACCTCCGGCAAGCCCTCTACAACCTACATGGTTCAAGAAGAGCTCCAAACGCTCTAAAGAAAACATCCCCCCCTGAAATCTGAGGGAACACAGGGATCCTTTTGCAATTCCGGGTTTTCTCTTCTCCCTTTGTCCAGTCAGCCAGTGCGGACATTCTTCTCAGGCTCTACAGTTCATTACTGTGATGATGCTACCAAGATCATTTTGACTTTTACTAGACGAGTCTCCCGAACATCAGCAGGCTTACTGTTTAACTTAAATTGGAGGAAGCTCCTGTCACTCCCTTGGGGGGGTGGGGGGGGGGGATTAAGGGGACCACTTCCTAATAGTATTGTGTCATATACAACCGCACCACCCTATCCCAGTATATATCTCCTGGACACATTTCTCCCCTCGTCGGAGATATCATAGGCGTACAGGATACCTGATGACATACCATTGACTTTATCTGTAGGTGCTAACAGTTCACAATATTTTAGCCAGTAAAGTCATGGAGGCGACATGTAATTGTCAATGTTTTAAGGTTGATACCTCTCGTTAGGCCGTGAGGCCTCGATTATATTTGGTTATAGCCTGTGTCGGGGTTCCCAATGAGAGCATGGTCTCTCCCCCCTGGGCCCCTCCGTTGGTGGTTGGGGCCCAGGGGGGAAGGATCGCCTCCTCAAAAGTTCCGGTTATTTAGTTAAGATAAGGTTTAACTTCCAAGTGGGTCGTTCTGATTCCTTTCTGATCCTTAATGATTGAGTTCGCTAGTTAATCTACAATGGTTATGTAACACAGGTGACGGGCCGTGGTGGTTTCAATGCACCCCTAGTAGGTCCCAGGAGAGAAATTTTGCCCCTGGCACCCTGGCTGGCTGCCCTACTAGTAGGGAGCCTGTTCTCTCGGGTTAAGAGGTTTAGAATGACTAGCACATTCTGCCTCGGGAATGGGGGGGTATGGGGACCCCCGAGTTTACATTATAGATACATATCATAATGCAGTTGAAAAAAGTGGAATGTTTCTGTGCATAATATCGAATATACTTTCTTTTCTTTTTCACCACTTTCTCCTCCCTCTTATACTCTACACTAATGAGTGCTCCCAGGCTCCGGATCCGCTTCTGGTCTCTCCTCCCAGGTACCGCTTTGGTAAGTGCCATAGTATCTCTGCCATTTGACACAGAATCCCCTTCTCAACTAGGTAAGATACCCCTTTCAATAATAGTGCTACGCTGTACACATCATGACTGAGCAGCCTAATACAACCCCCTCTCTTCATATTATTTCACATAATACCCAGGGTTTGAACTCCCCCATCAAACGTAGGAAGATTTTTCAACTTTATAAGTCCATGCATGCCGACATTCTCTTTCTACAAGAGACTCATTTCCCCATATCATACCAAACTAAATTCATGCATCATCATTATCCCCAATTCTTTCTGTCCTCCGCATCTACAAAATCAAGGGGCGTAGCAATCTGCTTCGCAAAACATATTAATATCTCCCAGCCAGAAGTGGTCACAGATCCACAGGGACGTTTTATCCTGGTTTCAGGAAACATTGATGGGGAATTATATACATTTGTGTCATACTATGCCCCTAACAAGGGACAGAAAGTATTTTTCGAATCCCTGATGATCAAGCTACGACCTCATTTAAAAGGTACGATTTTCTTTGGTGGAGATACTAATATGGCTTTTGACTTCTCCTTGGGCTCAACTGGCTCTGGTAAACCAAAACCCAAACGTCCATCTAGGCTAAGTATCCAAATAGCAAAATTATTACATGATGAAGGTCTAATAGACATTTGGAGGGAAACTAACCCTTATGTCAAAGATTACACACATTATTCTGCACCTCATGGCTCTTACGCCAGGATTGACCACATATTTACGCATTCATATATAATCTCCTTGATACTGAGATCCAAGATTGTAGATTCACCCCTTTCGGACCACTCGATGGTAACTTTGGTTATGAAGAAGCCCTTAGGGTGCCATAACCCCCCATGATGGAGACTGCAGGAATCCATACTCAGTGATCCAATTCAGTGCACAATCTTAGAGGAATCAATTAAGGAATATTTTCGACTCAACACAACCTCAAACATTTCACCAGAATTGATATGGGCGGCACACAAACCGGTGATCGGGGGAAGGTAATGCAAATGGCAGCCAAACTTAAGGCGGAATTCAGAGCAGATACAATTAAACAATCTGAGGATTTTAAAGCCCTAGCTAGGGAGCATAAAAGGGCACATACTGCAGAATCCCTAGCAAACCTGGATAGGGCTCGGGCTTTCCTCAATCTGACTCTGACTACCGCCGCAGAAAAACACCTCAGGTGGACGGGAGCAAAATTTTACAGCCAAAAGGATAGGATAGGCTCTAAATTAGCGGTCAAGATAAGTCCCAAACATCGTGCATTAGCTTTTCCCAAAATTAAGCTAAAATCTGGGGATCTAACCCAAAACCCAAGTAAGATCATGGAAGAATTCCTTAAATTTTACGGAGATCTTTATAAATCTAAATCACCATCGGGAGGGAAGCTTAGGCAGGAGTTTCTTGACTCCCTTTCACTACCATCTCTGGCAAAGGCACACAGGGATTTAATGGAGAACTCCTTCACTCAGGAAGAAGTGCTAGAAACTATGAATTCACTGAAGCTTGGATCCTCCCCTGGCCCAGATGGGTTCTCAAATGGTTATTATAAAACATTCGGAGCCACGCTAGCACCACACTTAACGAAATTTCTGAACTCCCTTAGAGAAGGTGTTCCATTGGGGAAGGACTTAAATGCTGCATACATCACAGTGATTCCCAAGCCAGGGGAGGATCCAAGTGAGATTGGGAACTACCGACCTATTTCCCTAATTAATAATGACATAAAAATTTTAACCAAGATCCTAGCAAATAGAATGTCAAGCTTCATCTCATTATATATTCACAAAGATCAGGTGGGTTTCATTCCTGGCCGACAGGGGCCAGATCAAATTAGAAGGACCATTAACATTATATCTCTTCTGCAATCTCACTGGGATGGAGGATCACCCCAAAAGGGCTTTATTTTGTCGATTGACCTACACAAAGCGTTTGACTCAATCGACTGGGCCTACCTGTCTGATATTCTGCAACGCTGGGGATTCGGTCAAATTTTTCTAAACATAATCAATTCACTGTATTCAAACACTTCAGCGCAAGTTCGGTTGATGGGTAGATACTCGGGCCTCCTTTCCAATTAAAAGGGGTACCAGACAGGGATGCCCATTCTCCCCCCTCTTATTCGCTATTGCGATAGAAACCCTGGCCATAGCAATCAGAACAAACCCGGATATTAAGGGAGTGTACTGTGGGGACCAGGAACACAAATGCGCTGTCTACGCAGATGATCTGCTACTGTACATCACATCTCCCCTGATTTCCACTCCAGTGGTCTGCGGGGTTCTGAGGTCTTTCAGCAAAATTTCAGGATTGACGGTAAACATGAATAAATCTGTTGCTTTAAATATCACGGTACCGTCAGAGTCTCTTTCACAACTTAAACGAAGCTTTGAGTTTTCCTGGTCCGACACAGCCATCCCCTACTTGGGAATCCACTTAACACCTGAGATAAGTGGTTTATACAAAGCTAATTATCCTCCCATGGTACTTAAATGTAGACAAGAGATAGAAAAATGGGCTAAATATGGTCTATCCTGGCTGGGAAGAGTGCATGCTATTAAGATG
The DNA here is from genome assembly GCA_037952835.1 of Lithobates septentrionalis. NCBI lineage: Eukaryota > Metazoa > Chordata > Amphibia > Anura > Ranidae > Lithobates > Lithobates septentrionalis. Next base: position 1,515,282 of record JBBDGP010000522.1, read on the forward strand.
ACACTACTACCCCGCCTTTTATATTTATTTCGTTCACTCCCAATCCCTCTGACGAAAGGTTTCCTCCATAAACTACAATCTGCGATAATTCGCTTTGTCTGGGGAAATAAGGGTTACAGGTGCCCGTCTAATGTTCTACTCCGCATGCGTTCGCAGGGTGGTCTGGGACTGCCTGATCTATGGGATTATTATCGGGCTGCACAATTATCACAGATATCTCTTACCTTCGGAAGGGGCCCAAAACCTGACTGGTTGTCTATGGAAAGGCAGGCTACTCCCCTCAACATCATTGACTTTCTCATGTGGTGCGACCCAAAAATAAGACCGGCTTTCATGGCACCCACCTTATCTCACTCAATTGCACTTTGTAACAAATTATTCACTCAAACGACCCTGATCTCCCCCCATAAACCTCTATCTCACATTTTTAATAACCCTAAATTTCAGCCAGGTTTAAACATTCAGGCATTCAACTGGTGGACAGACAAAGGCCTCTACAGGATAGGATACTTCCTAACAGCAACGGGTCCCGTTAATCTATCTTATTGTAAACGCATACTGGAAATGCCTGACTCTGAGAGATTTCAATTCAACCAAATTTCTCATTTCCTACAATCGATTTGGACCAACAAGCACGAATCCCCCTCAATTACACAATATGAACATTGGTGCTCTAACCTCGATAACCAAAAAGGAGGGATTTCTGTAATATACACAGCACTTATGTCTAAACCGGACAAACCAACATACGCTAGGACCTGGGAGGAGGACACGGGTGGACCATGGACATTAACGGATTGGTTCAGAGGGTGGAACCGCTCATATAAAGGTATTTGCAATATCTCCCTAATAGAGGCTAGCATAAAGGTTATATCAAGGTGGTCCCGCGCTACAGCAAAAATAAATACAAACATATGAATGACCTTATGTTGTCTAAAGGTGAACAGATGATGAATCCTCTTAAAGTGAATAATAAAAATAAATCCAAAAACCACTAAAAGTATTAATCGTCTCTTAAAAATATCAATAATAAATGGAGCACAAGTGCATACAAAAGTGTCTGTGCAAAAAATGTCAAGAAGGTCCAAAACAAACAATGTGCAAGGAGAGGTAGGAATCCAGGGATGAGCTCACAAAACCCTCACCTTCATAGCTTAAAAATCAGGCATATAGTGAGCAGGAATTCGTTGTGTGGTTCCCTCTTCAGCCACCAGGGGGCCCTTTGTTCCACTGTATAAACGGCCAATAGTCACTCTCGGCCCATAAGAAAGGGGATGATTCTGGTGTATAATCAAACAGCCACCACTAGAGGGACCTCTACATCACTCTCAAAACGGCCTCAGATAGACATCCCATCCAAGTCCTCATCCGAACCTGTCACCTCCGTTCGAGGGGGGGGGGGAGGCGGGGGGAACAAGGGAACGAGAGAGGGTGGGTAGAGGTGGGGGAAGAAGAAATTCCAGATAGTGTAGTATGTAAAATCCAAGTATGGTTTAATAAAAGTAATCCTGGACTCTTACAATATGAAAGTTAAAAACAAGCAAGAATCAGCAAAACGAAGCATCCGAGCGCCACTCTTACGTCACTTCCGGTGCACTGTCAACCTACGACCACTCCCTACGCGTTACGTCATCACGTGACTTCATCAGGGGATGCTGATTGGTTGTGGCAAATGTGTTTATATCTTATAAAACCGGAAATAGATTAGCGGCCATTTTGTTGTGGTCCGCTCCAATTAGTAACGGTGGCCATTTTCTAGTAGCCAATTTGGTGTGTGTACAGCGGCCATTGTATGAATAAGTACTCCTCTGCTGACACTCCAAAAAGAAGTTAAATGCTGAGTGAACGGAACAATGGAGTCTGGCTGCTCTATCACTCTTGTCCCCTTATCTGCAAAAGTGACCTCTTCCGTGCAGTGAAGATGGGAAGACAAGGCTAAAACATAACTCTACGGCCAGACACATGCAAATCTACCAAGGGCAATGGAATCTACGCTAAAAACTCTTCTTGATTAGATGAAGGTAGAGATAGAAGATAAATATAAGAATAAAAACGAAAAAATTGAAAAAAAAAAAAAAAAAATGGATACACACTATGAAGAGTTTGGTGCCGGGAGGCCTCAATGTAGAATTTGACCTTAATTGTTTTTTAAGTAATTTTTAAAGCTATGTATTTTTTATATATGTTATTATTTGTCTGTGGTGCAGCTTTTGCCTGATTTCCGATGTGCAGCAACCACCCACATTTGTTTCTCCCCTTTTACTTGTCTATTCCAGGTAGCCCTAAGTAAGGCATGATTTTATTTAGTTCTATTATTCTTACCATCATTTTAATTATTATGATAATTTTTATTTGGCATATTATCGGGTTTTAGGGATTTATTTTTTGTACATTATTGCAGCATTTGACTGGTTTTTTAGCTCATTTGCTCTAATTTTGCCATCTTTATTTTTCTATATTTTTTATATTTATATATTTATTTATTTGTTTTATATCCATCTATTTTTGATTACATTTTTTATTTTTATTTCTATTTTGTTTCTAGTATTACTTTACATTTTTTATTTTTTATTTTATTTTTATTTTATTTTTTATATTTTTTTGTTATTTTTTTGTATTTTTTATTTTTTTAATTTTAATTTTTATTTTTATCTTTATTTTTATTTTTATTTTAGTTTTTTACTTTATTTTTATTTTTTATTTTTTATTCTTTCATTTTTTTTTTTTTTTATTCTTATATTTATCTTCTATCTCTACCTTCATCTAATCAAGGAGAGTTTTTAGCGTAGATTCCATTGCCCTTGGTAGATTTGCATGTGTCTGGCCGTAGAGTTATGTTTTAGCCTTGTATTCCCATCTTCACTGCACGGAAGAGGTCACTTTTGCAGATAAGGGGACAAGAGTGATAGAGCAGCCAGACTCCATTTTTCCGTTCACTCAGCATTTAACTTCTTTTTGGAGTGTCAGCAGAGGAGTACTTATTCATACAATGGCCGCTGTACACACACCAAATTGGCTACTAGAAAATGGCCACCGTTACTAATTGGAGCGGACCACAACAAAATGGCCGCTAATCTATTTCCGGTTTTATAAGATATAAACACATTTGCCACAACCAATCAGCATCCCCTGATGAAGTCCCGTGATGACGTAACGCGTAGGGAGTGGTCGTAGGTTGACAGTGCACCGGAAGTGACGTAAGAGTGGCGCTCGGATGCTTCGTTTTGCTGATTCTTGCTTGTTTTTAACTTTCATATTGTAAGAGTCCAGGATTACTTTTATTAAACCATACTTGGATTTTACATACTACACTATCTGGAATTTCTTCTTCCCCCACCTCTACCCACCCTCTCTCGTTCCCTTGTTCCCCCCGCCTTCCCCCCCCCTCGAACGGAGGTGACAGGTTCGGATGAGGGCTTGGATGGGATGTCTATCTGAGGCCGTTTTGAGAGTGATGTAGAGGTCCCTCTAGTGGTGGCTGTTTGATTATACACCAGAATCATCCCCTTTCTTATGGGCCGAGAGTGACTATTGGCCGTTTATACAGTGGAACAAAGGGCCCCCTGGTGGCTGAAGAGGGAACCACACAACGAATTCCTGCTCACTATATGCCTGATTTTTAAGCTATGAAGGTGAGGGTTTTGTGAGCTCATCCCTGGATTCCTACCTCTCCTTGCACATTGTTTGTTTTGGACCTTCTTGACATTTTTTGCACAGACACTTTTGTATGCACTTGTGCTCCATTTATTATTGATATTTTTAAGAGACGATTAATACTTTTAGTGGTTTTTGGATTTATTTTTATTATTCACTTTAAGAGGATTCATCATCTGTTCACCTTTAGACACCATAAGGTCATTCATATGTTTGTATTTATTTTTGCTGTAGCGCGGGACCATTTTTTAGCATATATTATACTGTGAGTGGATTGTGATACACTTTAGGTTCTGCTGCAGACAGCTGTGATTTTATTTACCACATTACACTTTTATGCATTTTACACCTTTTCATCACTTCACCTTGATGTTTAGCAGTTTGTTGTAACACTTTTAATAGCGCGAAGGCTTTTTACTTTTATATCAAGGTGGTACTATGTACCTGCCAGATTGGCATTGTTTTATCCTGGGACTTCTCCACTTTGCTTTAGAGGTTGCAAACTGGAAGGCACTATGATGCACATATGGTGGTCTTGCCCACGCATTAATCCTTTTGGAAGAAAACATTTTGAACAATAGGCAATGTCCTGAACTTATCGATTATGCCTGAACCACACCATTCCGGATATACCTAAACGCTCCCAAAATCTCTCCTTCTTCATATTACTAGGAGCAAAAATTACCATAGCCAAGGCCTGGAAAAGGCCTACAGTGTCCTTCCAGTGTTGTAAGAGAAAAGTTTCATGGATAATGTCCCAGGAGAAAATAGTAGCAAAACTGTTTGATAAAGTTGAGAGATTCAATGTTACTTGGGAACCATGGGCACGATACTGTAATATTCCACTCATACCGGGAACGGAGCCTGGAGCAGGACGCACACTTGATTTACAGTAGCACTGTTCTTCTCCACTCTTTCTCTTCTTCTTTCTAACACGTTTTCTTCCTTTCAGGGAAGAGGCCACTTGGTCTCTTCTGCCCTCACAGGTCTTTTTTCTTTTTCTTTTCTCTTTCTTGTGTCAAGATACCTCCCCAATGGGGTACTCTGGAGGAACTGCTTTCTGGAACTTTGACAAGTTCCTTTAAAACCCCTTTGTGGGATGAGTCAGTCAGTTCCTCCAGTCTGAAATTTTACATACATACTAAGTATGAATAACCCAACGGAGGTCACTCCGGGGGGGATTACGCTGGAATACTTTGCCTTTGTTCCTTAGAATTGTTTATTTTACATTACGATCAGTTTGTGATTTCTTTTTCATATTTTTCATATTTTACCAGCATAGTACGTTATATGACAAACTTAGCATAAGGCTCAAGAAGGTGACAGTAATGATAGTTCAGGGGGAAGGATCTCGGTGGGTGGGAGGCTCTGATCATCCAAAGTGGGCACAGCAAGATCCCTGACGGGGTGCCCGATGGGAGGGGGAGATTTCCTCTCATGAAGGCACCTGTTGCCATTTAATGCGGAGGTACCTAAATACCCTTGCTGGGAACAAATTTGCTTATAAGTTGTGTGACTATAGTTTTTTTTTTTTTCTCTTTTACTTACTATGTATTGTAAACAAATGCAATATTGTTTGTGCAAAAACTAAAATAAATTATAAATAATAAAATAAAATACTTTAAAATTAAAAGTGTGATAGGTTGTCATCAACTGAGATGTGCAATTTATGCTCTTAGGACGCCTGATGGTGCTAGTTGGATGTTAGACCTCTGTATGTGGCCAGGCTGTGTAAAAGTCTCACACATGTGGTATCACTATACTCAGGAGGAGTAGCAGAATGTATGTTGAGATGTCATTGCAAGTATGCATGTGCTGTGTGAGAGAAATAACTTGTTATTATGACAATTTTGTGAAAAAAAAAAAAAAATTCCCAAGAATTGTGGGAAAAAATTACAACTTCAAAAAACTCACCATGCTTCTTACTAAATATCTTGGAATGTCTGCTTTCCAAAAAGGGGTATTTGGGGGTATTTGTACTTTTCTGGCTTGTTAGGGTCTCAAGAAATTAGATAGGCCTTCAGTACATCAGGTGTGATCAGATGTGATCATTTTTAAATGATTTCCACCATAGCTTGTAGACTCTATAACTTTCACAGAGACCAAATAATATACATTAAGTTGGGTTTTTTTTTACTAAAGATATGTAGCAGTATACATTTTGGCCCAAATTTATGAAGAAAAATGACTTATTTGCAAAATTTTACAATAGAAACTAAAAAAAAGTGTTTTTTTTTTCAAAAAATTCTCTATTTTTTTGCTTATATTGCAAAAAATAAAAAAACCAGCAGTGATTAAATACCACCAAACGAAAGCTCTGTTTGTGAGCAAAAAATGATAAAAATTTGGTTTGGGTACAATGTAGCATGACTGAGTAATTGTCATTCAAAGCGTGAGAGCGCTGAAAGCTAAAAATTGGTCTGGGAAGGAAGGGTGTATAAAAGCCCTGAATTGAAATGGTTAAATGACAATTTTTTCTTTAGAAATTTAATCTTGCTGTGGTACTGTTCTAAACACGGGAAAAATGCGCCACAATATTTAAAGGAATATTTCATTTTTATTGTTTCACTTTAAGCATTGAAAAAACCACTGCTCCCGAAAAAAACAGACATTTAAAAAAAAAATTTGCATTGATACATGTCCCCTGGGGCAGGACCCAGCTTCCCAAACACTTTTTATGACAATAACTTACATACACCGTACTGCTCACCCCACAATAGGAATAAAACTTTTTCGCAGAAGAGAGTTTAACAAGACTCGTGACCACTCATTAAAATTAGAAGAAAAGAGGTTTAACCTTAAACTACGTAGAGGGTTCTTTACTGTAAGAACGGCAAGGATGTGGAATTCCCTTCCACAGGCGGTGGTCTCAGCGGGGGGCATTGATAGTTTCAAGAAACTATTAGATAAGCACCTGAATGACTGCAACATACAGGGATATACAATGTAATAATGACATATAATCACACACATAAGTTGGACTTGATGGACTTGTGTCTTTTTTCAACCTCATCTACTATGTAACTATGAAACTATATAAGCCTTTAAAATGAGCACTTTTGATTTTTCATGTTAGTGTCCCATAGACTTCAACGATGTTCCAGCGGCTTTCGAATTTGCTCCGACATCGCATATTGTTTGGTGTTCGCAGAACATCCGAACAACCACAGTTCGGCCCAAACTTATGCTTGGGCCGAACCGTTCACCCATCCCTACTCTGGATATGACACTGGGCACGTGCACTTAACTTCTTTGGTTGACCTTGGTGAGGCCTGTTCTGAGTAGGTCCTGTCCTGTTAAAACACTGTATGGTCTTGGCCACCATGCTGCAGCTCAGTTTCAGGGTCTTGGCAATCTTATTATAGCCTAGGCCATCTTTATGTAGAGCAACAATTCTTTTTGTTAGATCCTCAGAGAGTTCTTTGCCATGAGGTGCCGTGTTGAACTTCCAGTGACCAGTATGAGAGAGTGAGAGCGATAACACCAAATTTAACACACCGGCTCCCCATTCACACCTGAGACCTTATAACACGGGTCACATGACACTGGAGAGGGAAAAGGGCTAATTGGGCCCAATTTGTACATTTTCACTTAGGGGTGGACTCACTTTTGTTGCCGGCGGTTTAGACATTAATGGCTGTGTGTTGAGTTATTTTGAGGGGACAGCAAATTTACACTGTTATAGAAGCTGTACACTCACTACTTTACACTGTAGCAAAGTGTCATTTCTTCAGTGTTGTCACATGAAAAGATATAATAAAATATTTACAAATGAGATACTGTATGTGTGAGCATTAAAGGGAGATATAAAGAAGAATAAGAATGCTCCATGTTAAGGGGGAGGGCAGGTTTGGTCTTGTTGGCAGAAAATTGTGGAGATCTTAGAGGAGAAGATGGAGGTGAGAGTAAAAGAAAGGAAGGTGGTGAAGACAATGCTCATCACATATTACCTCCACAGTCCTGATTTGAGTAAGGGTGGAAAGAATATGTCCAAAGGGTTCTATGATTAACATTTTGCTGCTGCCTGCCCTTCTCCCTGACCATCGAACTCCACTCTTCATTTGCTGCTGCCTGCATTGTGAAAGGGCAAACAGCCTATATCTATAGGTTTTCCCCCTGCAGTGTCACAACTGGCAGTCGAGTGCCTGGGAGGAAAAAGAATATAATGTGTGCGGCCTATGCTATGCCCAACCACCGCATCAACACCAAGAAATACAGAAACATTAAAAATACAAATATTTATAAAAATGAATATAAAAAAATAATAATATAAGTAAAAGAAAAAAAATGCAAATCTGCCACTCTGGGGTAACCCAGGCCAGGAAAGTTTCCCTAGAATATATAGGAGGGGTTGCAATGCAAAGAGCTTTGACAAAGTGGGGCTCAAACCATAAGATTTGAGGTTATAGTGGATCCCCCGCACCTGCCATCACATTTCATAAACAGCATGGCCGTGTGGGCTTGTAGTAGATGGCTTGTAGGGTGCTGGTGAGCTCTCCCATTGGTCATTGATACTTCCTTCAGTGCATAAACTGTCTGCCAATATGGGAGGTACAGGCAGACAGCTGACTGAGAGTTTGCAGAATCCTAGCATTGAACTTATGATCTGGTGCAATATTTTAAAGGCTGCAGGGTAAAAAAAATAATAAATGCACATTTTTTTCCCTTTGAAAAGATGTGCATTAATTTATTTTTTTTACAAAAGATGAACTTAGCCTTTAAGGCATTAAGTATTATTAGTGGGACAATATGAATGTTTGCTGCCATCTCCTTATAGTATACATAGATTTTTGAAAACTTTAAATTGTTTCCAACTTACCATTCTGTCAGGCCACACCTCAAGTGGAGGCTCGGTTGTTCTTTTCTGTACCTTCATCCCTTTTACGTTAGCTCTCGGTGCAGATGAATTTTGCCTGAAAACACTCCTAAGACAACAAACTGACTTGTACAATATACTCATAGAAATTCAGACATAGCTCTGGGATATTCCAAACACATGAACTCCCTTTATCCCTTTATTTATATAACTTTTATTACATTTCATCAAGCTCAAATAATTATAGGTATAGTACACAGTGACACTGTAATATAAAAACTCCTGGCATGCAAGTTATGCATGGTCAAATTAATCTTAAAGGTAGTGGGAGCTTTTTCAAATGTTAACCACTTAAGGACCGCCTCACGCCGATATACGTCGGCAAGGCAGCACGGGCAGGCAAAATCACGTAAATATACGTGATCTGCCTCCCGCGGGTGGGGGGTCCGATCGGACCCCCCTGGTGCCCGAGGCGGTCCTCTTTTGTCCTCCGGCGATCGGAGGTGAGGGGGGGGCCATCCGTTCGTGCCCCCCCCCTCGTGATCGCCGCCGGCCAATCAGAACATTCCTTTGCTGCTGTATGCTAAACAGCAGCAAAGGAAATGATGTCATCTCTCCTCGGCTCGGTATTTTCCGTTCCGGCGCCGAGGAGAGAAGACATCACTGTGAGTGTAAAACACAAACACACACAGTAGAACATGCCAGGCACACAAAACACCCCTGATCCCCCCCTGATCGCCCCCCGATCACCCCCCAATCATCCCCCCCCCCCTGTCACACTGACACCAAGCAGGTTTTTTTTTTTTTTCTGATTACTGCATGGTGTCAGTTTGTGACAGTTACTGTGTTAGGGCAGTTAGTATTAGCCCCCTTTAGGTCTAGGGTACCCCCCTAACCCCCCTAAAAAAGTTTTAACCCCTTGATCACCCCCTGTCGCCAGTGTCGCTAAGCGATCATTTTTCTGATCGCTGTATTAGTGTCACTGGTGACGCTAGTTAGGGATGTAAATATTTAGGTTTGCCGTCAGCGTTTTATAGCGGCAGTGACCCCCATATACTATCTAATAAATGTTTTAACCCCTTGATTGCCCCCTAGTTAACCCTTTCACCACTGATCACCGTATAACCGTTACGGGTGACGCTGGTTAGTTTGTTTATTTGTTATAGTGTCAGGGAACCCGCCGTTTATTACCGAATAAAGGTTTAGCCCCCTGATCGCCCGGCGGTGATATGTGTTGCCCCAGGCAGCGTCAGATTAGCGCCAGTACCGCTAACACCCACGCACGCAGCATATGCCTCCCTTAGTGGTATAGTATCTGAATGGATCAATATCTGATCCAATCAGATCTATACTAGCGTCCCCAGCAGTTTAGGGTTCCCAAAAACGCAGTGTTAGTGGGATCAGCCCAGATACCTGCTAGCACCTGCGTTTTGCCCCTCCGCCCAGCCCACCCAAGTGCAGTGTCGATCGATCACTGTCACTTACAAAACACTAAACACATAACTGCAGCGTTCGCAGAGTCAGGCCTGATCCCTGCGATCGCTAACAGTTTTTTTGGTAGCGTTTTGGTGAACTGGCAAGCACCAGCCCCAGGCAGCGTCAGGTTAGTGCCAGTAGCGCTAACACCCACGCACGCACCGTACACCTCCCTTAGTGGTATAGTATCTGATCGGATCAATATCTGATCCAATCAGATCTATACTAGTGTCCCCAGCAGTTTAGGGTTCCCAAAAATGCACTGTTAGCGGGATCAGCCCAGATACCTGCTAGCACCTGCGTTTTGCCCCTCTGCCCGGCCCAGCCCAGCCCACCCAAGTGCAGTATCGATCGATCACTGTCACTTACAAAACACTAAACACATAACTGCAGCGTTCGCAGAGTCAAGCCTGATCCCTGCGATCGCTAACATTTTTTTTTGGTAGCGTTTTGGTGAACTGACAAGCAACAGCGGCCTAGTACACACTGGTCGTAGTCAGACCAGCACTGCAGTAACACTTGGTGACGTGGCGAATCCCATAAGTGCAGTTCAAGCTGGTGAGGTGGCAAGCACAAGTAGTGTCCCGCTGCCACCAAGAAGAAGACAAACAGGCCCGTAGTGCCCATAGTGCCCTTCCTGCTGCATTCGCCAATCCTAATTGGGAACCCACCACTTCTGCAGCGCCCATACTTCCCCCATTCACATCCCCAACCAAATGCAGTCGGCTGCATGAGAGGCATTTTCTTTATGTCCTCCCGAGTACCCCTACCCAACGAACCCCCCCAAAAAAGATGTCGTATCTGCAGCAAGCGCGGATATAGGCGTGACACCCGCTATTATTGTCCCTCCTGTCCTGACAATCCTGGTTTTTGCATTGGTGAATGTTTTGAACGCTACCATTCACTAGTTGCGTATTAGCATAGGGTACAGCATTGCACAGACTAGGCACACTTTCACAGGGTCTCCCAAGATGCCATCGCATTTTGAGAGACCCAAACCTGGAACCGGTTACAGTTATAAAAGTTAGTTACAAAAAAAGTGTAAAAAAAAAAATATATATATATAAAATTAAAAAAAATAGTTGTCGTTTTATTGTTCTCTCTCTCTCTATTCTCTCTCTCTATTGTTCTGCTCTTTTTTACTGTATTCTATTCTGCAATGTTTTATTGTTTTTATTAGGGATGAGCCGAACACCCCCCGGTTCGGTTCGCACCAGAACCTGCGAACAGACCGAAAATTCGCACGAACGTTAGAATCCCATTGACGTCTATGGGACTCGAACGTTCGAAATCAAAAGTGCTCATTTTAAAGGCTAATTTGCATGGTATTGTCCTAAAAACGGTTTGGGGACCCGGGTCCTACCCCAGGGGACATGTATCAATGCAAAAAAAACTTTTATAAACGGCCGTTTTTTCGGGAGCAGTGAATTAAATGATGCTTAAAGTAAAAAAAAAAGTGAAATATTCCTTTAAATATAGTACCTGGGGGGTGTCTATAGTATGCCTATAAAGTGGCTTGTGTTTCCCGTGTTTAGAACAGTCCCTGCACCAAATGTCATTTTTAAAGGAAAAAATCTCATTTAAAACTGCTTGCGGGTTTAATGTAATGTCGGGTCCTGGCAATATGGATGAAAATCAGTGAGACAAACGGCATGGGTACCCCCCAGTCCATTACCAGGCCCTTTGGGTCTTGTATGGATATTAAGGGGAACCCCGCACCCAAATTAAAATAAGGAAAGGTGTGGGGCCACCAGGCCCTATATACTCTGAACAGCAGTATACAGGCGGTGCAAACAAGACAGGGACTGTAGGTTTGTTGTTAAGTAGAATCTGTTTGTAATTTTGAACGGGTACATTTTTAACGTGTTTAGCTCCAGCCAAAAAATCTTTTTTAAGCTTTTTGGAAAACATAGGGAAGGGTTATCACCCCTGTGACATTTGTTTTGCTGTCTTTCCTCCTCTTCAGAAGATTTCACCTCACTTTTTGTCCCAATGACAAATGTTTTTTGAAAATTTGGGTTTTTTTGTGGAACAAGGATTGGAAAGCATCAGTGGAAAGGAGAAATGTTTTTCCCATATTAACTCTTACAGGAGAGAATTTCCCTTCCTAGGGGTAGATTTCATCTCACTTCCTGTTGTCTCCTTCCGTTTGCAAGTAGGAGTCGTTTGTAAGTTAGATGTTTGAAAGTAGGGGCCTGCCCTATATACTCAGCAGAAATTTGGGCCTTAGGTGTTGTTGTGGCCACAACACTGTAAGCCCTCACAGGGCCCTGCTGTGAAATATTAGATCAAGAATTGTAATTGTATGCCCCTGTTGAACAGGGGCAGAAAAATTGGGTCTTTGGTGGTGGTGCTGGTGCCACAACACTGTAAGTCCTCACTCGCTCTTGGTGGGTGCAGAAATGGGCCCTGCTGTGAAATATTAGATCAAGAATTGTAATTACATGCCCCTGTTGAACAGGGGCTGAAAAATTAGGCCTTAGGCACTGGTGCTGGTGCCACAACACTGCAACCCCTCACAGACACTCTTTAGTTGGAACGCAGGAACGAGCCCTGCTGCAAAGTATTGCATCAAAAATTGTAATTACACGCCCCTGTTAAACAAGGGCTAAAAAATTGGGCCTTAGGCACTGGTGCTGGTGCCACAACACTGCAACCCCTCACAGACACTCTAGTTGGAACGCAGGAACGAGCCCTGCTGCAAAGTATTACATCAAAAATTGTAAATACACGCCCCTGTTAAACAAGGGCTGAAAAATTGGGCCTTAGGCACTGGTGCTGGTGCCACAACACTGCAACCCCTCACAGACACTCTAGTTGGAACGCAGGAATGAGCCCTGCTGCAAAGTATTGCATCAAAAATTGTAATTACACGCCCCTGTAAAACAGGGGCTGAAAAATTGTGCCTTAGGCACTGGTGGTGGCACCCAGAACCAAAAATTTTCTTACAAGCTACCAGCGTGATGATTGAGGAGGAAGAGGATAATTTCTCAGGGACTCAGCATCAGTATAGGCAGTCTTTGAAGGGATCTGAGATTTAAAAAAAAATTATTCTTTTACATCAGCATCAGGTGCTTGGTAGCTGGTGTTGATCCAAGACTGATTCATTTTTATGAAGCTCAGTCGATCGACCGAGTCGGTGGACAGACGCACAATGTGATCGGTTACAAAGCCTCCAGCAGCACTGAATGTGCGTTCCGAAAGAACGCTGGATACAGGACAGGCCAGTAGCTCAATTGCATACTGTGCAAGCTCTGGCCATTGATCCATCCTCAAGACCCAGTAACCCAGAGGATTTTCGGTGGGAAAGGTGTCCAAGTCAGATCTTGCCCCTAGGTATTCCTGCACCATGTAAAACAGACGCTGGCGATGGTTGCTGGAACCGATCATACCTTGGGGCTGCGGACCAAAAAATTGTCTGAACGCATCTCTCAGATGGCCACCTTCTCCACCGCTCCTTCTTTGACTGACCGAAGCCTCAGCAACACGTTGTCCAGAAACAGGAGTTTGTAACCTCCCAGTCTCTGGGAACGCGTTGCACAGACCTTTCTGCAAGGCCTCCCGAAGATGTTTCATCCTCTGCTCCCTCTGCGATGGCAAGATAAGGTCCGCAACCTTACCCTTGTAACGTGGATCAAGGAGCGTTGCCAGCCAGTATTGGTCCTTCTCCTTGATACCACGAATACGAGGATCCTTACGCAGGCTTTGCAGGATCAGGGAGGCCATGCAGCGTAGGTTTGCTGAGGCATTCGGTCTGGAGTCCTCTGGGTCACTAAGGACGACATGGTCCGCAGCCACCTCCTCCCAGCCACGTACAAGTCCATGTGTTTCTTGGGACTGATCCCTTAAAGACTGCTGCTGATTCTGAGTGCCAGGCTCCACCTCCATACTGACACAATCTTCCTCCTCCTCCTCCTCCTCCTCCTCCTCTTCCTGTGTGATCGGCGGGCACGCAGGAACACTGTCTGGATAAAGGGGGCCTTGAGAGCTAAGGAAGTCCTCCTCTTCCTGCCTCTGTTCTGCCTCAAGTGCCTTGTCCATTATTCCACGCAGTGTGTGCTCCAACAGGTGGACAAGGGGGACAGTGTCACTGATGGATGCACTGTCACTCCTCACCATCCTAGTGGCCTCCTCAAATGGTGACAGGACAGTGCATGCATCCCTGATCATGGCCCACTGGCGTGGAAAAAAAACTAAGCTCCCCTGACCCTGTCCTGGTGCCATAGTCGCACAGGTAGTCATTGATGGCCCTCTGCTGCATGTGCAGCCTCTGCAGCATGGCCAACGTTGAGTTCCACCTGGTGGGCATGTCACAGATTAGGCGGTTCTTGGGCAGGTTAAACTCCTTTTGGAGGTCCGTCAGCCGAGTACTGGCATTATATGACCGGCGGAAATGCACACAGACTTTCCTGGCCTGCCCCAGGACATCCTGTAAGCCCGGGTACCTGCCCAAGAACCGCTGCACCACCAAGTTAAGGACGTGAGCCAAACAGGGCACATGGGTCATTTGTCCCTGTCGGAGGGCAGAGAGGAGGTTGGTGCCATTGTCGCAAACCACCATTCCTGCCTTAAGTTGGCGTGGCGTCAACCACCTCTGAACCTGCCCCTGCAGAGCTGACAGAACTTCTGCCCCAGTGTGACTCCTGTCCCCCAAGCACACCAGCTCAAACACCGCATGGCATCTTTTGGCCTGCGTACTTCTGTAGCCCCTTGAACGGCTACGGAGCACCGCTGGTTCCGAGGACAGAGCACAGGAAAAGGCCATGGAGGAAGAAGAAGAGGAGGAGGGGGTGGAGGAGAGAGGTGTGTCACAATCATTAGCATTTTGGAGCCATGGTGGCGGAACAACCTAAAAACACTACTGCACCTTGTCCTGCATCCTTCCCAGCTGCCAGGAGAGTCACCCAATGTGCCGTGAAACTTAGGTAACGTCCCTGTCCATGCCTGCTGGACCATGAGTCAGCGGTAATATGCACCTTACCGCTGACCGCCCTGTCCAGCGAGGCATGGACATTGCCTTCCACATGCCGGTAGAGAGCCGGAATCGCCTTCCGTGAGAAAAAGTGCTAGCAATTTTGCCAAGCTAGCATTCAACCGCTGGGCATGTGGATGGCTGGGAGCAAACTTCTTTCGGCGGTGCAGCAGCTGGGGCAGGGAAATTTGCCTGGTACAATCTGACGTCGGTGTACCAAAAGCAGATTGCCCACAAGTACTTGGCTTTGACACACCTAATTCTACACCTTCTTTCCTCTCAGTGCAGGTCTCAGAGAGGACTGAAGGTATAGTGGGGTTGGAGATCTCAGCTGATGAGGAGCAAGGAGAGGTACTCTTTGTTCTTTGGTGTGGGTCTTTTAGATACGCTTGCCAACGAACTGCATGGCAGGTCAACATATGTCTGGTCCAGCATGTGGTACCCAAGCGGGAGATGTTTTGGCCACGCGAGAGACGCTTGAGACATATGTTGCAAATAGCAGCGGTGCGATCTGATGCACTCGTCTCAAAAAAGGCCCACACCAAAGAACTTTTTGAATAACGCGCAGAGACTGCAGCGCCCTGCACATGTGGAGCTTTGGGGTGTGATGCAGTCAATGTGCTGCCCTTAGGCTGGCCATTGGAGGGCATCCTGCCTCGTTGGTGATGTGCCGCCTCCTCCTCCTCTCTCCTATCAGGCACCCACGTTGAGTCAGTGACCTCATCATCCCCTCCCTCCTCATCACTGGAGCAAACCTGGCAGTATGCTGCAGCAGGGGGAGCATGACTGCCAGATTGCTGTCCTTCTTGGGCACCCCCTCTGTCCGTGCTCATGTTACTGCCTTCATCGAGCTCAGTATCATCATCAGAGCCTTCCAAACGCTGGGCATCCTCCTGGAGCATGTACCCAACACTGTGGTCAAACAGTTCGAGGGACTCCTCAGGAGGACATGGTGGGGCTAGGGAAGGAGTCACTGATGACATTGAGCCGAGGGAAGAGGCCGCTGCTTTGCCAGACAAAGTACCCTGGGCATGGGTGAGAGAGGATGAGGAGGATGAGGACGGCTTGGTCATCCACTCGACCAAGTCTTCCGCATGTTGCGGCTCAACACAGCCAGCTGCCGAAAAAAAGGCCAAGCGTGTCCCACGGCCATGTGCTGATGAGGATGCACCGTCTCCACGACCAGCACTAGACACAGAGCCTGCTTGCCCTCTCTTATTGGCTTGTGACTGTCTGTCTCTCCTTCTTGGCCTTCCAGACATACTAATGGCCTGTAGCTGCACTAAGCTGGGATATATATATATATATATATATATATATATATATATATATATATATATATATATATACTGATACTGCAGCTAGCAAAATCAACTGCCTGCCTGTAGTATGAGAACAACACCAACCTTCTACAGGTAGCTTTAGCTGAACACTGTGCAGAGCTCGCAAAAAATTAACTTGTAGCTTTTTTAGCTGCCTGCGGTGGTGATAGGATCAAGAAAACACCACCAACCTTCTACAGGTAGCTTTAGCTTAACACTGTGCAGAGCTTGCAAAAAAATAACTTGTAGGTTTAGCTGAACACTGTGAGGAGGACGCACCACACTAACTTGTAGTTTTAGCTGAACACTGTGAGCAGGACGCACTGCACTAACTTGTAGCTTTAGATGAACACTGTGCAGAGGTCTCACTACACTAACTTGTAGTTTTAGCTGAACACTGTGAGCAGGACGCACCGCACTAACTTGTAGTTTTAGCTGAACACTGTGAGCAGGACGCACCCCACTAGCTTGTAGTTTTAGCTGAACACTGTGAGCAGGATGCACTGCACTAACTTGTAGCTTTAGATGAACACTGTGCAGAGGTCTCACTACACTAACTTGTAGTTTTAGCTCAACACTGTGAGCAGGACGCACCGCACTAACTTGTAGTTTTAGCTGAACACTGTGAGCAGGACGCACCGCACTAACTTGTAGTTTTAGCTGAACACTGTGAGCAGGACGCACCCCACTAGCTTGTAGTTTTAGCTGAACACTGTGAGCAGGACGCACTGCACTAACTTGTAGCTTTAGATGAACACTGTGCAGAGGTCTCACTACACTAACTTGTAGTTTTAGCTGAACACTGTGAGCAGGACGCACCCCACTAACTTGTAGTTTTAGCTGGACACTGTGAGCAGGACGCACTGCACTAACTTGTAGTTTTAGCTGAACACTGTGAGCAGGACGCACCCCACTAACTTGTAGTTTTTGCTGAACACTGTGAGCAGGACACACTGCACTAACTTGTAGCTTTAGATGAAAACTGTGCAGAGGTCTCACTACACTAACTTGTAGTTTTAGCTGAACACTGTGAGCAGGATGCACCGCACTAACTTTTAGTTTTAGCTGAACACTGTGAGCAGGACGCACCGCACTAACTTGTAGTTTTATCTGAACACTGTGAGCAGGACGCACCGCACTAACTTGTAGTTTTAGCTGAACACTGTGAGCAGGATGCACTGCACTAACTTGTAGCTTTAGATGAACACTGTGCAGAGGTCTCACTACACTAACTTGTAGTTTTAGCTGAACACTGTGAGCAGGACGCACCGCACTAACTTGTAGTTTTAGCTGAACACTGTGAGCAGGACACACCCCACTAACTTGTAGTTTTAGCTGAACACTGTGAGCATGACGCACTGCACTAACTTGTAGCTTTAGATGAACTCTGTGCAGAGGTCTCATTACACTAACTTGTAGTTTTAGCTGAACACTGTGAGCAGGACACACCACACTAACTTGTAGTTTTAGCTGAACACTGTGAGCCGGACGCACCGCACTAACTTGTAGTTTTAGCTGAACACTGTGAGCAGGATGCACCCCACTAACTTGTAGTTTTAGCTGAACACTGTGAGCAGGACGCACTGCACTAACTTGTAGTTTTAGCTGAACACTGTGAGCAGGATGCACCGCTCTAACTTGTAGTTTTAGCTGAACACTGTGAGCAGGACGCACTGCACTAACTTGTAGCTTTAGATGAACACTGTGCAGAGGTCTCACTACACTAACTTGTAGTTTTAGCTGAACACTGTGAGCAGGACGCACCCCACTAACTTGTAGTTTTAGCTGAACACTGTGAGCAGGACGCACCGCACTAACTTGTAGTTTTAGCTGAACACTGTGAGCAGGACGCACCGCACTAACTTGTAGTTTTAGCTGAACACTGTGAGCAGGACGCACTGCACTAACTTGTAGCTTTAGATGAACACTGTGCAGAGGTCTCACTACACTAACTTGTAGTTTAAGCTGAAGACTATGAGCAGGACGCACCGCACTAACTTGTAGTTTTAGCTGAACACTGTGAGCAGGACACACCCCACTAACTTGTAGTTTTAGCTGAACACTGTGAGCATGATGCACTGCACTAACTTGTAGCTTTAGATGAACACTGTGCAGAGGTCTCACTACACTAACTTGTAGTTTTAGCTGAACACTGTGAGCAGGACACACCACACTAACTTGTAGTTTTAGCTGAACACTGTGAGCCGGACGCACCGCACTAACTTGTAGTTTTAGCTGAACACTGTGAGCAGGATGCACCCCACTAACTTGTAGTTTTAGCTGAACACTGTGAGCAGGACGCACCGCACTAACTTGTAGTTTTAGCTGAACACTGTGAGCAGGACGCACCGCTCTAACTTGTAGTTTTAGCTGAACACTGTGAGCAGGACGCACTGCACTAACTTGTAGCTTTAGATGAACACTGTGTAGAGGTCTCACTACACTAACTTGTAGTTTTAGCTGAACACTGTGAGCAGGATGCACCGCACTAACTTGTAGTTTTAGCTGAACACTGTGAGCATGATGCACTGCACTAACTTGTAGCTTTAGATGAACACTGTGCAGAGGTCTCACTACACTAACTTGTAGTTTTAGCTGAACACTGTGAGCAGGACACACCACACTAACTTGTAGTTTTAGCTGAACACTGTGAGCCGGACGCACCGCACTAACTTGTAGTTTTAGCTGAACACTGTGAGCAGGATGCACCCCACTAACTTGTAGTTTTAGCTGAACACTGTGAGCAGGACGCACTGCACTAACTTGTAGTTTTAGCTGAACACTGTGAGCAGGACGCACCGCTCTAACTTGTAGTTTTAGCTGAACACTGTGAGCAGGACGCACTGCACTAACTTGTAGCTTTAGATGAACACTGTGCAGAGGTCTCAGTACACAAACTTGTAGTTTTAGCTGAACACTGTGAGCAGGATGCACCGCACTAACTTGTAGTTTTAGCTGAACACTGAGAGCAGGACGCACTGCACTAACTTGTAGCTTTAGATGAACACTGTGCAGAGGTCTCACTACACTAACTTGTAGTTTTAGCTGAACACTGTGAGCAGGACGCACCGCACTAACTTGTAGTTTTAGCTGAACACTGTGAGCAGGACGCACCCCACTAGCTTGTAGTTTTAGCTGAACACTGTGAGCAGGATGCACTGCACTAACTTGTAGCTTTAGATGAACACTGTGCAAAGGCTCACTACACTAACTTGTAGTTTTAGCTCAACACTGTGAGCAGGACGCACCGCACTAACTTGTAGTTTTAGCTGAACACTGTGAGCAGGACGCACCGCACTAACTTGTAGTTTTAGCTGAACACTGTGAGCAGGACGCACCCCACTAGCTTGTAGTTTTAGCTGAACACTGTGAGCAGGACGCACTGCACTAACTTGTAGCTTTAGATGAACACTGTGCAGAGGTCTCACTACACTAACTTGTAGTTTTAGCTGAACACTGTGAGCAGGACGCACCCCACTAACTTGTAGTTTTAGCTGGACACTGTGAGCAGGACGCACTGCACTAACTTGTAGTTTTAGCTGAACACTGTGAGCAGGACGCACCCCACTAACTTGTAGTTTTTGCTGAACACTGAGAGCAGGACACACTGCACTAACTTGTAGCTTTAGATGAACACTGTGCAGAGGTCTCACTACACTAACTTGTAGTTTTAGCTGAACACTGTGAGCAGGATGCACCGCACTAACTTTTAGTTTTAGCTGAACACTGTGAGCAGGACGCACCCCACTAACTTGTAGTTTTAGCTGAACACTGTGAGCAGGACGCACCGCACTAACTTGTAGTTTTAACTGAACACTGTGAGCAGGACGCACCGCACTAACTTGTAGTTTTAGCTGAACACTGTGAGCAGGATGCACTGCACTAACTTGTAGCTTTAGATGAACACTGTGCAGAGGTCTCACTACACTAACTTGTAGTTTTAGCTGAACACTGTGAGCAGGACGCACCACACTAACTTGTAGTTTTAGCTGAACACTGTGAGCAGGACACACCCCACTAACTTGTAGTTTTAGCTGAACACTGTGAGCATGACGCACTGCACTAACTTGTAGCTTTAGATGAACACTGTGCAGAGGTCTCACTACACTAACTTGTAGTTTTAGCTGAACACTGTGAGCAGGACACACCACACTAACTTGTAGTTTTAGCTGAACACTGTGAGCCGGACGCACCGCACTAACTTGTAGTATTAGCTGAACACTGTGAGCAGGATGCACCCCACTAACTTGTAGTTTTAGCTGAACACTGTGAGCAGGACGCACTGCACTAACTTGTAGTTTTAGCTGAACACTGTGAGCAGGATGCACCGCTCTAACTTGTAGTTTTAGCTGAACACTGTGAGCAGGACGCACTGCACTAACTTGTAGCTTTAGATGAACACTGTGCAGAGGTCTCACTACACTAACTTGTAGTTTTAGCTGAACACTGTGAGCAGGACGCACCCCACTAACTTGTAGTTTTAGCTGAACACTGTGAGCAGGATGCACCGCACTAACTTGTAGTTTTAGCTGAACACTGTGAGCAGGACGCACCGCACTAACTTGTAGTTTTAGCTGAACACTGTGAGCAGGACGCACCGCTCTAACTTGTAGTTTTAGCTGAACACTGTGAGCATGATGCACTGCACTAACTTGTAGCTTTAGATGAACACTGTGCAGAGGTCTCACTACACTAACTTGCAGTTTTAGCTGAACACTGTGAGCAGGACACACCACACTAACTTGTAGTTTTAGCTGAACACTGTGAGCCGGACGCACCGCACTAACTTGTAGTTTTAGCTGAACACTGTGAGCAGGATGCACCCCACTAACTGGTAGTTTTAGCTGAACACTGTGAGCAGGACGCACCGCTCTAACTTGTAGTTTTAGCTGAACACTGTGAGCAGGACGCACTGCACTAACTTGTAGCTTTAGATGAACACTGTGCAGAGGTCTCACTACACTAACTTGTAGTTTTAGCTGAACACTGTGAGCAGGATGCACCGCACTAACTTGTAGTTTTAGCTGAACACTGAGAGCAGGACGCACCGCACTAACTTGTAGTTTTAGCTGAACACTGTGAGCAGGACACACCCCACTAACTTGTAGTTTTAGCTGAACACTGTGAGCAGGGCGCACCGCACTAACTTGTAGTTTTAGCTGAACACTGTGAGCAGGAAGCAGCACTAACTTGTAGCTTTAGATGAACACTGTGCAGAGGTCTCACTACACTAACTTGTAGTTTTAGCTGAACACTGTGAGCAGGACGCACCCCACTAACTTGTAGTTTTAGCTGAACACTGTGAGCAGGACACACTGCACTAACTTGTATCTTTAGATGAACACTGTGCAGAGGTCTCACTACACCTACTTGTAGTTTTAGCTGAACACTGTGAGCAGGATGCACCGCACTAACTTGTAGTTTTAGCTGAACACTGTGAGCAGGACACACCCCACTAACTGTAGTTTTAGCTGAACACTGTGAGCAGGACGCACCGCACTAACTTGTAGTTTTAGCTGAACACTGTGAGCAGGACGCACTGCACTAACTTGTAGCTTTAGATGAACACTGTGCAGAGGTCTCACTACACTAACTTGTAGTTTTAGCTGAACACTGTGAGCCGGACGCACCGCACTAACTTGTAGTTTTAGCTGAACACTGTGAGCAGGACGCACCCCACTAACCTGTAGTTTTAGCTGAACACTGTGAGCAGGACGCACCGCACTAACTTGTAGTTTTAGCTGAACACTGTGAGCAGGACGCACCGCACTAACTTGTAGTTTTAGCTGAACACTGTGAGCAGGACGCACTGCACTAACTTGTAGCTTTAGATGAACACTGTGCAGAGGTCTCACTACACTAACTTGTAGTTTAAGCTGAAGACTATGAGCAGGACGCACCGCACTAACTTGTAGTTTTAGCTGAACACTGTGAGCAGGACACACCCCACTAACTTGTAGTTTTAGCTGAACACTGTGAGCATGATGCACTGCACTAACTTGTAGCTTTAGATGAACACTGTGCAGAGGTCTCACTACACTAACTTGTAGTTTTAGCTGAACACTGTGAGCAGGACACACCACACTAACTTGTAGTTTTAGCTGAACACTGTGAGCCGGACGCACCACACTAACTTGTAGTTTTAGCTGAACACTGTGAGCAGGATGCACCCCACTAACTTGTAGTTTTAGCTGAACACTGTGAGCAGGACGCATCGCACTAACTTGTAGTTTTAGCTGAACACTGTGAGCAGGACGCACCGCTCTAACTTGTAGTTTTAGCTGAACACTGTGAGCAGGACGCACTGCACTAACTTGTAGCTTTAGATGAACACTGTGCAGAGGTCTCACTACACTAACTTGTAGTTTTAGCTGAACACTGTGAGCAGGATGCACCGCACTAACTTGTAGTTTTAGCTGAACACTGTGAGCATGATGCACTGCACTAACTTGTAGCTTTAGATGAACACTGTGCAGAGGTCTCACTACACTAACTTGTAGTTTTAGCTGAACACTGTGAGCAGGACACACCACACTAACTTGTAGTTTTAGCTGAACACTGTGAGCCGGACGCACCGCACTAACTTGTAGTTTTAGCTGAACACTGTGAGCAGGATGCACCCCACTAACTTGTAGTTTTAGCTGAACACTGTGAGCAGGACGCACTGCACTAACTTGTAGTTTTAGCTGAACACTGTGAGCAGGACGCACCGCTCTAACTTGTAGTTTTAGCTGAACACTGTGAGCAGGACGCACTGCACTAACTTGTAGCTTTAGATGAACACTGTGCAGAGGTCTCACTACACTAACTTGTAGTTTTAGCTGAACACTGTAAGCAGGATGCACCGCACTAACTTGTAGTTTTAGCTGAACACTGAGAGCAGGACGCACTGCACTAACTTGTAGCTTTAGATGAACACTGTGCAGAGGTCTCACTACACTAACTTGTAGTTTTAGCTGAACACTGTGAGCAGGACGCACTGCACTAACTTGTAGTTTTAGCTGAACACTGTGAGCAGGACGCACCCCACTAGCTTGTAGTTTTAGCTGAACACTGTGAGCAGGATGCACTGCACTAACTTGTAGCTTTAGATGAACACTGTGCAGAGGTCTCACTAAACTAACTTGTAGTTTTAGCTGAACACTGTGAGCAGGACGCACCGCACTAACTTGTAGTTTTAGCTGAACACTGTGAGCAGGACGCACCGCACTAACTTGTAGTTTTAGCTGAACACTGTGAGCAGGACACACCCCACTAGCTTGTAGTTTTAGCTGAACACTGTGAGCAGGACGCACTGCACTAACTTGTAGCTTTAGATGAACACTGTGCAGAGGTCTCACTACACTAACTTGTAGTTTTAGCTGAACACTGTGAGCAGGACGCACCCCACTAACTTGTAGTTTTAGCTGGACACTGTGAGCAGGACGCACTGCACTAACTTGCAGTTTTAGCTGAACACTGTGAGCAGGACGCACCCCACTAACTTGTAGTTTTTGCTGAACACTGTGAGCAGGACACACTGCACTAACTTGTAGCTTTAGATGAACACTGTGCAGAGGTCTCACTACACTAACTTGTAGTTTTAGCTGAACACTGTGAGCAGGATGCACCGCACTAACTTTTAGTTTTAGCTGAACACTGTGAGCAGGACGCACCCCACTAACTTGTAGTTTTAGCTGAACACTGTGAGCAGGACGCACCGCACTAACTTGTAGTTTTAGCTGAACACTGTGAGCAGGACGCACCGCACTAACTTGTAGTTTTAGCTGAACACTGTGAGCAGGATGCACTGCACTAACTTGTAGCTTTAGATGAACACTGTGCAGAGGTCTCACTACACTAACTTGTAGTTTTAGCTGAACACTGTGAGCAGGACGCACCACACTAACTTGTAGTTTTAGCTGAACACTGTGAGCAGGACACACCCCACTAACTTGTAGTTTTAGCTGAACACTGTGAGCATGACGCACTGCACTAACTTGTAGCTTTAGATGAACACTGTGCAGAGGTCTCACTACACTAACTTGTAGTTTTAGCTGAACACTGTGAGCAGGACACACCACACTAACTTGTAGTTTTAGCTGAACACTGTGAGCCGGACGCACCGCACTAACTTGTAGTTTTAGCTGAACACTGTGAGCAGGACACACCCCACTAGCTTGTAGTTTTAGCTGAACACTGTGAGCAGGATGCACCCCACTAACTTGTAGTTTTAGCTGAACACTGTGAGCAGGACGCACTGCACTAACTTGTAGTTTTAGCTGAACACTGTGAGCAGGATGCACCGCTCTAACTTGTAGTTTTAGCTGAACACTGTGAGCAGGACGCACTGCACTAACTTGTAGCTTTAGATGAACACTGTGCAGAGGTCTCACTACACTAACTTGTAGTTTTAGCTGAACACTGTGAGCAGGACACACCGCACTAACTTGTAGTTTTAGCTGAACACTGTGAGCAGGACGCACCGCACTAACTTGTAGTTTTAGCTGAACACTGTGAGCAGGACACACCCCACTAGCTTGTAGTTTTAGCTGAACACTGTGAGCAGGACGCACTGCACTAACTTGTAGCTTTAGATGAACACTGTGCAGAGGTCTCACTACACTAACTTGTAGTTTTAGCTGAACACTGTGAGCAGGACGCACCCCACTAACTTGTAGTTTTAGCTGGACACTGTGAGCAGGACGCACTGCACTAACTTGCAGTTTTAGCTGAACACTGTGAGCAGGACGCACCCCACTAACTTGTAGTTTTTGCTGAACACTGTGAGCAGGACACACTGCACTAACTTGTAGCTTTAGATGAACACTGTGCAGAGGTCTCACTACACTAACTTGTAGTTTTAGCTGAACACTGTGAGCAGGATGCACCGCACTAACTTTTAGTTTTAGCTGAACACTGTGAGCAGGACGCACCCCACTAACTTGTAGTTTTAGCTGAACACTGTGAGCAGGACGCACCGCACTAACTTGTAGTTTTAGCTGAACACTGTGAGCAGGACGCACCGCACTAACTTGTAGTTTTAGCTGAACACTGTGAGCAGGATGCACTGCACTAACTTGTAGCTTTAGATGAACACTGTGCAGAGGTCTCACTACACTAACTTGTAGTTTTAGCTGAACACTGTGAGCAGGACGCACCACACTAACTTGTAGTTTTAGCTGAACACTGTGAGCAGGACACACCCCACTAACTTGTAGTTTTAGCTGAACACTGTGAGCATGACGCACTGCACTAACTTGTAGCTTTAGATGAACACTGTGCAGAGGTCTCACTACACTAACTTGTAGTTTTAGCTGAACACTGTGAGCAGGACACACCACACTAACTTGTAGTTTTAGCTGAACACTGTGAGCCGGACGCACCGCACTAACTTGTAGTTTTAGCTGAACACTGTGAGCAGGATGCACCCCACTAACTTGTAGTTTTAGCTGAACACTGTGAGCAGGACGCACTGCACTAACTTGTAGTTTTAGCTGAACACTGTGAGCAGGATGCACCGCTCTAACTTGTAGTTTTAGCTGAACACTGTGAGCAGGACGCACTGCACTAACTTTTAGCTTTAGATGAACACTGTGCAGAGGTCTCACTACACTAACTTGTAGTTTTAGCTGAACACTGTGAGCAGGACGCACCCCACTAACTTGTAGTTTTAGCTGAACACTGTGAGCAGGATGCACCGCACTAACTTGTAGTTTTAGCTGAACACTGTGAGCAGGACGCACCGCACTAACTTGTAGTTTTAGCTGAACAATGTGAGCAGGACGCACTGCACTAACTTGTAGCTTTAGATGAACACTGTGCAGAGGTCTCACTACACTAACTTGTAGTTTAAGCTGAAGACTATGAGCAGGACGCACCGCACTAACTTGTAGTTTTAGCTGAACACTGTGAGCAGGACACACCCCACTAACTTGTAGTTTTAGCTGAACACTGTGAGCATGATGCACTGCACTAACTTGTAGCTTTAGATGAACACTGTGCAGAGGTCTCACTACACTAACTTGTAGTTTTAGCTGAACACTGTGAGCAGGACACACCACACTAACTTGTAGTTTTAGCTGAACACTGTGAGCCGGACGCACCGCACTAACTTGTAGTTTTAGCTGAACACTGTGAGCAGGATGCACCCCACTAACTGTTAGTTTTAGCTGAACACTGTGAGCAGGACGCACCGCTCTAACTTGTAGTTTTAGCTGAACACTGTGAGCAGGACGCACTGCACTAACTTGTAGCTTTAGATGAACACTGTGCAGAGGTCTCACTACACTAACTTGTAGTTTTAGCTGAACACTGTGAGCAGGATGCACCGCACTAACTTGTAGTTTTAGCTGAACACTGAGAGCAGGACGCACCGCACTAACTTGTAGTTTTAGCTGAACACTGTGAGCAGGACACACCCCACTAACTTGTAGTTTTAGCTGAACACTGTGAGCAGGGCGCACCGCACTAACTTGTAGTTTTAGCTGAACACTGTGAGCAGGAAGCAGCACTAACTTGTAGCTTTAGATGAACACTGTGCAGAGGTCTCACTACACTAACTTGTAGTTTTAGCTGAACACTGTGAGCAGGACGCACCCCACTAACTTGTAGTTTTAGCTGAACACTGTGAGCAGGACACACTGCACTAACTTGTATCTTTAGATGACCACTGTGCAGAGGTCTCACTACACTTACTTGTAGTTTTAGCTGAACACTGTGAGCAGGATGCACCGCACTAACTTGTAGTTTTAGCTGAACACTGTGAGCAGGACACACCCCACTAACTGTAGTTTTAGCTGAACACTGTGAGCAGGACGCACCGCACTAACTTGTAGTTTTAGCTGAACACTGTGAGCAGGACGCACTGCACTAACTTGTAGCTTTAGATGAACACTGTGCAGAGGTCTCACTACACTAACTTGTAGTTTTAGCTGAACACTGTGAGCAGGACGCACCACACTAACTTGTAGTTTTAGCTGAACACTGTGAGCAGGACGCACCACACTAACTTGTAGTTTTAGCTGAACACTGTGAGCAGGATGCACCCCACTAACTTGTAGTTTTAGCTGAACACTGTGAGCAGGACGCACTGCACTAACTTGTAGCTTTAGATGAACACTGTGCAGAGGTCTCACTACACTAACTTGTAGTTTTAGCTGAACACTGTGAGCAGGACGCACCACACTAACTGGTAGTTTTAGCTGAACACTGTGAGCAGTACGCACTGCACTAACTTGTAGTTTTAGCTGAACACTGTGAGCAGGACGCACCCCACTAACTTGTAGTTTTAGCTGAACACTGTGAGCAGGACGCACTGCACTAACTTGTAGCTTTAGATGAACACTGTGCAGAGGTCTCACTACACTAACTTGTAGTGTTAGCTGAACACTGTGAGCAGGACGCACCGCACTAACTTGTAGTTTTAGCTGAACACTGTGAGCCGGACGCACCGCACTAACTTGTAGTTTTAGCTGAACACTGTGAGCAGGATGCACCCCACTAACTTGTAGTTTTAGCTGAACACTGTGAGCAGGACGCAACGCACTAACTTGTAGTTTTAGCTGAACACTGTGAGCAGGACGCACTGCACTAACTGTAAATAGTCTATTTGCCTGACTGTGGTACTAATAGGATCAAAAGAACACCAGCAATTTTCTTCAGGTAGCTGTAAATACTGTAACAAGACAAGCCTGCCTGTCAGTAAGAAGATAACAGGAACAGATCTAGCTAAACTGAATACAGTGTATATATATATATGCAACACCTGGGATGCATATATATACACAATACACTGTAAGTGCAGCTAACTCACTGATTGTCCTGCCTAATCTAGCTAACTCAAATTAAATGATAATGTCTCTCTGTCTATCTATCTCTCTTTCAACGCCGGAACACACACTACACAGGGCCGCCGTGCAGGAGGCCTTATATAGTGTGGGGCGTGTTCTAAACCCCCTGAGCCATAATTGGCCAAAGCCACCCTGGCTTTGACCAATTACAGCTCTCTCTACTGATGGCGCTGTGATTGGCCAAGCATGCGGGTCATAGTGCATGCTTGGCCAATCATCAGCCTGCAATGCACTGCAATGCCGCAGTGAATTATGGGCCGTGACGTGCCACACGAATTTGGCGCGAATGGCCCATATCGTTCGCAATTCGGCGAACGGGCGAACAGACGATGTTCGAGTCCAACATGGGTTCGACTCGAACACGAAGCTCATCCCTAATCCCCATCAATAGTGCTATCTTATGTAATAACCCCCAGCATTGATGGCAGTGTCTGTGATCCCCATCTGAACTGGTAGGTAGACTTGTGCAAAACGGGAAATTTAGTTTAGTTTCGGTTCGTTGTCATTCATAAAATACATCATTTTGTTCTGTTATATTCGTTATGTTACATTAATTCATTTTCGGATAATTCGTTATTATTCGTAGAGTGACGATATTCATTATACTGAATCTCGAATCTTGTAGAATTCATTCGTTATATCCACTATAATATAAATATATATATATGAATATATATATATATATATATATATATATATATATATATATATATATAATATAATTTCTTTCGTATTAGTTGAAATTCGAAATTTATGTATGTATATATATTCGTGGTAATGATTCATAGTTTGGAAAGTCGTTTGCTTATTGAATCTATTAACACACACAATGACAATATCTCTTCTCCTCTGCTCAAATACAATACAACACCCTTCTCAGGAATTCACTTTGCCAGTAATCCAACCTCCAGCACAAAATTAATCAGCTGATTGGACTGTAAGATTTACTTCGAGTTGACCTTTTGTTTCATTAGTTCTTTAACGAATTACCGAATCATGTTGAATTAATTCGTTATATTTGCTATAATTTCTTTCGTATTAGTTGAAATTCGTTATTTTTTTATTCGGACATTCGGATGCAAAATTTGGCCGAATTTCGATTTGTTAATAAACGAATTGCACATGTCTACTGGCTGAAGTAGTTAACTCTTTGGGGGGGTTGAATAACTACTAGTAGATTTTACTCCCTTCATGACCAGTCTATTTTAGAACTGCTCTACTTTAGCAGGTAATTGTGTGGTCATGCAACGCTGTACACAAACAAAATTTATATACATTTTTTTTCACTCAAATAGAACTTTTTTGTGGTATTTGCATACTACTGCGTTTTTTCATTTTTAATAAAAACATATTCAATAAAAAGATTAAATAAAAAATAATTTCTTCATAAATTTTGGCCAAAATGTATTCTGCCACATGTCTATTTTTTATATAATAGCAATGCGAGCGATCAGCAACTTATAGTGGAACTGTGATAGTGACACTAATGGACACTTTGTGGGAACTGAATAACAGCCACTGACATCACCAGTGACACTAATACAGTGATCAGTGTCACTGTACTAATGGCACTGGCTGGGAAGTGGGTAACATCAGGGGCGATCAAAGGGGTTAATTGTGCGCCTAACTATGTGTAATGTGTGTACAGTGTGCTGATTTTTAACACAGATTGATTTGTATATTTGCCCTGCTTTGTAGGTAGAAGAAACAAAGCAATCATGCCCTCTTTACAGAGCCCTCTGTGGGCTGTGATTGGACACAGCCGATCAGCATTTCCTGGTCGTGAATCATTGGCTGGGACCTGCTGACAGATTCTGACAGATTCTCGCTGTGTACAATCACAGGGGAGGTGGGTGAGGGCATGCGCCTGAAACAGGTAGCGATGTATGGGTACACTGCGGTTACTGTAGCTGCAGCCCTGTCACAGTATATATATACAACCTCATGTACCTGATCCCGCCAGGAAGCTGACACTGTGCAGCGCTAATCACAGGCAGTGAGACATTTCCCGATCGGTGCAGCCGTGGATCAGGAAATGTCTCACTGCCTGAGATTAGCGCTGCACAGTGTCAGCTTCCTGGCGGGATCAGACATGTAGGGTTTTGAACATGCCCATGCTCATCTCTAGGTTATAATTACCAATGGTATCAGTAATATGCAGCATGGAGGGGGTTAATGTGTTGCCACTGGTCACTAATGCATTAATGACCAGTGTCAGTTAATTAACCCCTTTGTGCTGCATTAGTTGCACAGGTATCAGTGCTTTGCTTCAGCATAAAGGGGTTAATGAACAGTGATACTTGTGCCACTAATGCAGCACAAAGGGGTTAACTGACACTGGTCCATATTGCATTAGTGACCAGTGGCATCACATTAACCCCCTTCATGCTGCGTATTACTGATACCCTTGGTAATTAATCTAACCCCCCCCCACAAAGTTAGCCAGTTCATATGTACATGTTTATCTGATTACTGTTGATGCCCTGCCTGGTTGGTTCCTTCTCTGGGTCGCATTCACTGCGGTGCTCTCTTTGGTCCTCTCTCTCTCTTTCTGCCTCCCAGTGACATCACCCTGGGACTCGGAAGCGCCTGTCGGGTGGAGATCACTCTGTCTGACAGGGAAGGGAAGACCAGGTCCTATTCTTGTGCCGGGTGCAGGAGTGCACTCGGCACATCCTTGCAGGCAGCTGTGCGGGATTGTAGTGTGGTAGATTTTTCCGCCCAGGGCACCCGTCACTTCTGCCCCCCCCTTGTACCAGCTCTGTGTACATATATGCATATCAAATGACATATGTTTTAAAGGGGGTTGTAAAGGCAGAAGATTTTTTATCTTGATGCATTCTATAGAGAGAGGGAGAAAGGGGGTGGGGCCGGGCCGGGGGCTCCATGGACACAGAGAGCTGTGACTCAGCTCGGATGCCCCCATAGCAAGCTGCTTGCTGTGGGGGCACTAAACAAGAGGAAGGGGCCAGGAGCAGCAACGAGGGACCCGGGTTGCTCTATGCAAATCCACTGCAATAGCAGAGGTAAGTAAAACATCTTTGTTATTTTAATAGGAACATACACATACACCTAAAGAATATTTTGCAATGGTTCATGCCTTTTGCAGAATAAGAGGACACCCAGCTGTGCTTTTGGGTCATTTTTGGTTCTTTTAGAGCTGGGCTCAGTGAAGGAGAGTTACTCAAACTACTGCACACAGAATCTAGTGCAGCTGTGCATAGAAACTAGGGATTAGTCAATCCCCCCCCCCACCGGTTCGGTTCGCACTAGAACATGCGAACAGGCAAAAAGTTTCAGCGAACATGCAAACCCTATTAAAGTCTATGGGACATAAACATGAAAAATCAAAAGTCCTCATTGTAAAGGCTTATATGCAAGTTATTGCCATAAAAAGTGTATGGGGACCCGGGTACTGCCCTAGGGGACATGTATCGATGCAAAAAAAAGTTTTTAAAACAATCATTTTTTTCAGGAGCAGTGATTTTAATAATGCTTAAAGTGAAACAATAAAAATGAAATATTCCTTTAAATATCATGCCTGGGGGGGTCCCCTTAGTCTGCCTGTAAAGTGGTGCATCTGTGTGAGGTGTAGAACAGTGCCGCAGCAAAATGACATTTCTAAAGGAAGAAAAATGTAATTTAAACTTGCTTGCAGCTGTAATGTATTACCTGCTCCCGGCAATATAGATGAAAAATCAAGGAAAAAAATCCATGCCAAAATTTAAAAAAAAATGGTGTGGGGCCCCCCAAAATCCATACCAGACCCTTATTTGAGCAAGCAGCCTGGAGGACAGGATGGGGGGGTGAGTGAGTTCCCCACCCCCTGAACCATACCAGACCACATGCCCTTAACATGGGGAGGGTGCTGATGGGGACAAAGACCTCTTCCCAACAACCCTGGACATTTGTTGTCGGGGCCTGCGGATGGGGAGCTTATCGGAATCTGGTCCCAGGTACCGCCCCCCATGTGAATGGGTATCAGGTACATTGTACCCCTATACATTCACCAAAAAAAGTGTCAAAGTAAAAACCCCAATAGACAGTTTTTGACAATTCCTTTATTAATAAAGAAAAAAGAAAAAATGTCCCGCATTGTCCATCCATCTTCAATCACGCCGTATAGTACGTGAGTATAGTATTTGCATTTATTTATCAATAAAGTGTGTACAAAGGTAATGAGCGATGTTGATGTGCCCTCTGTCTGTTATTTTGTGTTGATGAATTGATGGGAAACTATGCTCATATGTAGGGATGAGCCAGTTGGGCCCCCTGTTTGGGGAAGTCAAGCATCATACAGTATATAGAAGCATTGTATCTGCAGCTTCAACAAATGACAGCTTCCTGCTGTCAATGGTTCCTAAGAAAGTTGCAGGAGCAGTGACATTACTGCCCAAATATGGAAGTTAGGCATATTCGGGCAATGACATTGACTAAATATGGGCATGGCCAAATTATGTCACCACTATGCCTGGTCCTTTACTTATATAGATAATGGCAAGGAAGATTTTTGGGGGATTTTTTAAAACTTTTTTAATAAATGTAAATGTCAAATGTTTTTGGTGTCTTTATTTCTAGATTACAACGTTTTTATGTGAAGGAGTAGGGGGACTGTGTACCCCATACTCACATTTTGGGGACGGTATCTGGCCCTTTTTATTAAAGGGGGTTTGTAGATTATGATAATTCCCCACCTGCAGACCCCCACAACCACCTGGCAAGGGTTGTCAGAATGAGGTTCTTGTCCCCATAAACATGGGGTCCCCCCTAGCAATGCACCCACCTTGTTCAAGACAGACAAGGGGAAGATCCAGAGAAACACATCATCATCACCAAATGGGGAAGGGACAAAATCCTCATCACTTCCAGCTTCATTCATCACAGAGGAAATGGGGGAATGAATACCATAGTAAAAGGGTAGAGCAGTTTTGGAAGTGCATTTTCAACGTATTAACGTGACCAAACCAAGGTAAAGAAAATGCATTCCAAAGGTCTAAGTCTTTCCGGATGTGAGTGTCATAAACCAGATGTGACCAGAACTGTGTGACTGCGACAGAGTGACCCAAACATAAGTAGGTGAAAGTAAGTAATTTTATTAAGGTAAATGCATATAAATGTGAATACACCACCAATACAAAACAGAGTGAAAAAACCAAACAACCAAACAGTGATAATAAACCAACCAGCATATATAGCAAAAGGGAGTACCAGAATCGTAGTCAAGCCAGGCCAGGGTCATAAACAGGAGATCAGCAGATGGAGGGCCAGGAGTAAACAGACAGGGACAAGATGGAATGGATCAGGCTGCAGGACAAGGATTTAGGGATACAGGAACAGATACAAACAGGTACAGGATACAGGAATCAGGGATCAGGTTCAGGATCAGGATAACGGTAAATGTGATGCAGGTCAGGGCACAAGGACAATACCAGGGCAAGGTGTGTGTGCACTTGCCGGGTATTTATACCCGTTACCTGCTATGAAGCTCAGGTGATACCTGACTGCAGAAGGTAATATCTGCTCCACAGTGCCAGGACTCTGGCTAAGTGCTGACTGCACTTGTTAGCAAGGGAATAATGAAAGTTGTGAGCCTTGTCATGTGTGATAATTGGAGTAGGTCATAGCGAGTGTTGGAGAGGTCCACGAAAACAGTTGGGTTTAGATTCTGCTTATGTACACTCTCTAAGGCGGCTATGAATGAGAGTAAGCATTCGATTTCTAGTGTATGGGACTTCTTGGTCAGGAACCATGTTGGATAAAAACACCTCGGAAAACACACTTCAAGGCCTCCTATTGTATTAAGGGGTTGGTTTCGTCAGACCTGTGGTCTAAAATAAAGTTTTGAATGGCAAGTTTGACATCAGCAACACTGGGGGTATCTTTGAGTAGGCTGTCGTTCAAACGCCACGAGAAACTTTTACGTGATTTAGGTAAATTATCTAATGAGAGGTGTATAGGGGCATGGTCCGACCACAGAAGGTTACCAATAGATGTTTGAATGGGGATATCAAGGACAGATTGTGACACAAAGAAATAGTCAAAACAACTGTATGAGTTGTGTGGCAACTGAGTAGTAACTGTAATCCCTCTCCAAGGAGTGTTGTGTGTGCCAGACATCCACTAGTTGTGCATAGGGATGAGCTTTCTGTTCAAGTCGAACATGAGTTTGACTCAAACTTCGGCTGTTCGATCATTCGACGAAGATAGAGAATTATGGGGCGTGTCACGCCCCATAATGCACTGAGTGTTTGCAGTGCATTGCTGGCTGATGATTGGCCAAGCATGTACTATGACCCACATGCTTTGTCCAATGACAGCGCTGTCAGCAAAGAGAGCCATAATTGGCTAAAGGCAGGGTGCCTTTGGCCAATTATGGCTCAGGGGGTTAAGTCCACGCCCCACACTATATAAGGCCGCCTGCACATCGGCCTTCTGTAGTGTGTTCTTGGCAGGGAGATAGAGAGAAAGAGAGAGAGTGTCATTTCATTTACTTTGAGCAGGCAGTTTATTCAGTTAGCTGCAGTGTATTTAGTATATATATACATCCCGGCCTATATATATATATATATATATATATATATACACACACTCTATCCAGTTTAGCTAGATCTCACTGCAGACCGTTCCTGGTGTACTCTTTCTAATATACTTCAGGCAGGCAGGTGATTCAGTTAGCTGCAGTGTATTTAGTATATATATATATATATATATATATATCCCGGCTTTGTATATATATATATATATATATATATATATATATATATATATATATATATATATATACACTGTATCCTGTGTAGCTGGATCTGACTGCAGGCCATTCCTGTTGTACGTATTCAAATACACTTTCAGGCAGGCCAGGCAGGTTATTCTGCAGTGCATAAAATATATATATACAGTCTTCAACATATATATATCCACTGCATTCTAGTCAAGCATAGCCTATATCTGACTGCAGGCAATTGCTGGTGTACGTTTTCAAATACACTTTCAGGCAGGCAAGCAAGTGATTCAGTGATCTACAGTGCATTAAATATATATACAGACTCCAACATATATATATCCACTGCATTCCAGTCTAGCCAAGCCTATATCTGACTGCAGGCCATTACTGGTATACGTTTTCAAATACACTTTCAGGCAGGCAGGCAGGCAAATAATTCAGTGATCTGCAATGCATTAAATATATATACAGTCTCCAACATACATATCCACTGCATTTCAGTCTAGCCAAGCCTATATCTGACTGCAGGCCATTGCTGGTGTACGTTTTCAAATACACTTTCAGGCAGGCAGGCAGGTAATTCAGTGATCTGCAGTGCATAAAATATATATACTGTCTCCTACATATATATCCACTGCATTCTAGTCTAGCCAAGCCTATACCTGACTATATGGTCTATGTATTCAAAAACACTTTCAGGCAGGCAGGCCAGACAGGTGATTCGGTGATCTGCAGTGCATAAAGATATATATACAATCTCCTACATATATATCCACTGCATTCTAGTCTAGCCAAGCCTATTTGTCAGACCTCTACTTACCAGACCGGTGAGTCCGCTTGGGCAGAGGGTAGACTCCCTTACGTGTCCGACTTGTGGCCCCTGGTAGAGTATACAGGAAGCACAGGAGTGCAGAGTGGTAAGGGAGCCTGGTGCAAGAGTCCAGATGCTTGAAGAGAGGTGAACTTCAAACAGCAGGCAGAAATCGGGAACACTGGCAACAGGTGCTGAGCAGGAGCAGAGCAGGGAAGTCCGGGTACAAGCTGGGTTCGGCAACAGGCGGGCAACGAGGTACAATGGAGCAGGTAGAAGAGTAGTCAAACAGGCAGAGGTCAGGTGCGGGCAGAGTTCAGAGGAATCCAAGAAACAAGCTGGGTCGTCAGGAGATCAAAGCACAGATACAGGAAACAGGAACAAGGCACGGAAGAGCTGTTGATCAGGCAGCACCGAGCAGAGTGTGAAGCAGGCCTAAATAGGCCGATTGGCGCCAAACACCGTGCACGTGTGTGCGCTGATGCGCGCAGGTGCGCTCGCACCCGCATGCACACGCCCCCGAACACCGGCCCGTGCACCAGCACCCACAGGAGTACGCAGTCCAGTGCCCACAGGCACACGCGTGTGCACCCAGTCACCACCGCGCACACCAGGGTCAGCCAGAACATGCACACCAGTGCCCACAGGAGCGCGCACACCAACGCGCACAGAAACACGCGCGCCAACGTGCACCGGCGCGCACCAGCGCCCAACCAGTATAGATAACAATGAAGATTAATGGCAAATTAAAAAATTACTAAAGTGAAAGTGCAATATGCAATCTGTGCAGCATCAATATAAATAAGTAAAGAGCATATAATAACATGCAAAGCTCCACACAAGTGTATTGAAAAAAATTAAAATTAATAATAATAATTAAATACAATAAGAATAAAGAAAAGTGCTGAATATAATGAACAAACACAGTGTCCACGTAAAAGGGTCCCATAGATGATACAATCCAAATCGTGACAATTAGAAAGTGTGAAAAAATAGTTCATTAAGGAGTAACCGGTGCCAACAAAGAATCCCAAGTGTGTAGAAAGATGTGGTCCCCCAGCCTCTCACCTCATGGCTGAATGATAACAGCCCTGTAAGCAACTACCGATGGTTCAAATCGGCTTCACGATCCCCTTAATGGTAGTTCCCCTAGGGATCTTCTGTCTTAGACCGCACTCCGTTCACAGATCGCTCCAGTCAATCAGCTTAGCAATGTAAAACAGAGGGGGAAGCAGTATTTAAAACAATATATTTATTAAACGTATTCCACTTACATTTAAAAATTAGCACAAAAGCAAAGACTGCAGCTGCTCCCCGTTTCCAGCCATGATCGGGAAGCCGAATGTAACCCGCCTCTTCTCCCTGACGCGTTGCGTGACTGTCACGTCACTTTCTCAAAGGGTGTGGGGACAGGCATAGGAGGATGACTCATATAGCAGGAGGGTAACTATGGTAACCCCTGCTCAACAGACATCAAAGCATAGCCTCCAATTAATGACTTTTCACTTCGTACGGGCAATTTTCATACAATAATACATACCTGACTACAGGCCATTCCTGGTGTACGTTTTCAACGACACTTTCAGGCAGGCAGGCAGGTGATTCAGTGATCTACAATGCATAAAGACATACAGTGGGGACGGAAAGTATTCAGACCCCCTTAAATTTTTAACTCTTTGTTATATTGCAGCCATTTGCTAAAATCATTTAAGTTCATTTTTTTCCTCATTAATGTACACACAGCATCCCATATTGACAGAAAAACATAGAATTGTTGACATTTTTGCAGATTTATTAAAAAAGAAAAACTGAAATATCACATGGTCCTAAGTATTCAGACCCTTTGCTCAGTATTTAGTAGAAGCACCCTTTTGATCTAGTACAGCCATGAGTCTTTTTGGGAAAGATGCAACAAGTTTTTCACACCTGGATTTGGGGATCCTCTGCCATTACTTCTTGCAGATCCTCTCCAGTTCTATCAGGTTGGATGGTAAACGTTGGTGGACAGCCATTTTTAGGTCTCTCCAGAGATGCTCAAATGGGTTTAAGTCAGGGATCAGGCTGGGCCATTCAAGAACAGTCACGGAGTTGTTGTGAAGTCACTCCTTCGTTATTTTAGCTGTGTGCTTAGGGTCATTGTCTTGTTGGAAGGTAAACCTTCGGCCCAGTCTGAGGTCCTGAGCACTCTGGAGAAGGTTTTCGTCCAGGATATCCCTGTACTTGGCCACATTCATCTTTCCCTCAATTGCAATCAGTCGTCCTGTCCCTGCAGCTGAAAAACACCCCACAGCATGATGCTGCCACCACCATGCTTCACTGTTGGGACTGTATTGGACAGGTGATGAGCAGTGCCTGGTTTTCTCCGCACATACCGCTTAGAATTAAGGCCAAAAAGTTCTATCTTGGTCTCATCAGACCAGAGAATCTTATTTCTCACCATCTTGGAGTCCTTCAGGTGTTTTTTAGCAAACTCCATGCAGGCTTTCATGTGTCTTGCACTGAGGAGAGGCTTCCGTCGGGCCACTCTGCCATAAAGCCCCGTGTCAGAGAGGTTACCTGATTGGGCGTCGTCTCGCGCCGGGGCGCATTGGTGTGCACGTTCCTGCAGGTGCAGAGGCGCCTGCCTCTATGGGCACTGGTGTTGGCATTCCGGCTGGCCGTGGCGGACACGGTGGTGCCCGGGCACGTACATGTTAGCGCGCATTCGCCTGTGGGCGCTACTATGCATTTGCCTGGTGGTAGTGGTGTGCGCGCCGCTGTCCGGGGGCGTGCTCGGGCACGTGCAGGTGCGCGGGCGCCTCTGCGCAACGGCACATGCACGGACGTGGCATTTGGCGCCAATCAGCCTATTTAGGCCTTCCTCTCCCTCTGATCAGTGCTCCCTAATCAACAGCTCCGTGCCTAGTTCCTGTTTCCTGTTTCCTGTTCCTAGTTCCTGTGTTGCTGTGTTCCTTTTTTTTTTTGCCACTTCAGATAACCTTTTCGGGGGTCTTAAATCAACTTTTCAGTTCATTTTCGTTTAAACAAAAACCCACCCAAGTCTCATCATTGTGGCCTTTTGCTATATCAAAGAAAGAGGAAAAACAAAGATAATATAAACATAGTATCAAAAATGCTATTTCGTACCTCTCCCATTTATGTACTTGTCATTACCTCTATTTCTAAATTTTTCTCCCCTTTCTTTTACTTCTATTTCCACCCCCCCATCCCCTCCCATCCCCTCCCCAGGTCCTCCCCATCCCTCCTCTCCAAGGTCTATTTTTCTTCTATTCTCCTCCTTTAGTCTAAGGCTTTAAATTCTTTGGCATAACTCCATGTTTTTTTGAATTTTTTCCAGAGATCCCACCTGCCCCTATTGACACTTCCTATTTCCTTGAGCATACTCCCTAGCGTCTCCATATTACAAGTCTCCTCTACAGCATCAAACCACTCCCATATCTCTGGGGACTCTCTCCTCTGCCAATTCCTCGGTATCGTTCTTTTTTTCAGTAGATGCGGTACCAGTGACTGTTTATAGTTTTTTGGATCACCTGCCCCCCCATGGAACAGGACCACCCAGGGATTTTCTGCAACCTCTATTCCCGTGATCTCTTTAATTAAAACTAGTATTTTACTCCAAATTTTTTTCATTTTGGGACAGTTCCACCATAGGTGTCCCA
Organism: Lithobates septentrionalis; assembly: GCA_037952835.1. Taxonomy (NCBI): domain Eukaryota; kingdom Metazoa; phylum Chordata; class Amphibia; order Anura; family Ranidae; genus Lithobates; species Lithobates septentrionalis. Next base: position 1,554,547 of record JBBDGP010000522.1, read on the forward strand.
TTGTACCTACTTCTTGGCACCCTCTCCAACAGCTAGCTGGCTCTTTCTGGTATCTACTAGTTATCTCCGGGGTAAGGTAGCTTCTACTGATGCATTTGTAGTTCATTTCTACCGTTCGGGTATCTATTGCTGAATAAGCGATCATTTTCAAGATTCTTTTAATTGTGACTAAGTCTTTCTTAGTGCCTAAATCTCTCTCCCATTTCACCATAAATGGCGATATCTCCAATTTTTCTGAGGTCATCAATATTTTGTATATTTGAGATATTGTATTCCTTGGAATTCCCCTATCACACAACCTCTCAAAGTCTGTCAATTGTTCCCCCAACCTAATCGGATGTGGTAACGTATTGATGAAGTGATTGGAGATATCGCCATCTCTCTAATCCCCGTGGTTCCCTTCCGTGTATAAGTTGTTGGAGTGGTATAATTTTTCCTTCTTTCATAATTTCTCTTAATTGTGTTTTCTGGGACCCCTCGGAGTCTCAAGTTTTGTCTACGGTCTCTATTTTCTTGATCTTCCATCCTGTAGCATATTTTTATCTGATTATGTTGGGATATTTTAAGTTGTTCTTTTAATTCAGAGATCTCCCGCTCTTGTTTATCTAACTTGTCCTCTGCGCCTTCTACTCTAGTCAAGAGGTTGCCTAGATCCAACCTCAGCATATTGATCTCCGCTTTAATCTCGGCTTTTATTGAGGTCTCCAGAGTTTTAAGCATTTCTGCCAATTCATTTTTTGAGGGTAGGTGTGGGTCCTGTCTGTGTTCGTCTAACCTGGATGCTTCCAAGGTGTTGTCTACTAATAGATCCTCCCTTGAGTGGTCAGGGGTCTGCTCTTCCCTCGCATTGGATCCCTTCTTCTTTTTATCTGCCATACTTGATTTTTGTGTCTCCTGATGGGCACCCCACGGGCTTCCCCCTTTGGCCAAGTATTGCTTTATTGAGCTTCCAGTTGCGTTCCCTGGTTGGTTATCTTTTGGGGTTTTTGGTGGACCCCCTTTCCCAGTTTTGGATGTGTTCCGGCTCATACTACCTTCCAGTAGCCCCTTTTAAATTAACTATTAAGCAATATAACGAATACTGTCAAGAGAGGGGAAGAAAGTCCTCTGTCTATTTATCCAAGGTTTTAAATGCAAAGTTGGGGCTAAGGTGATATAGTGGGTAGGTATGAAGCTGTAAACTAAGTGTGTGGCGTTCAACCTCTCGGTCCCACAGTGTCTAAAGACTGTCTCCCTATCGGCTTCCAGGTGTGCAAACAGGTCCGAGACTTCTGCTGCGCGATACTCAGAAATTTTCCTGGGGATCTGCCCAACTCCGATTACCTCACCTCTAGGGATCTACCGGTCCTGCTTCCCCTATGTTCAAGTGTGTCGCTAGGTCAGAGAAAGTAGACACTCGTATATTGGGGTTGTACTTATACTTTTAACTATGCTCCAACCTTCCCTCCCTTATGGAGTGCAGGTATCACAGTCTATGTATTCAATAAGAGCGTTTGTCTTTAGCGCTATACTCTTCAACCAGTTGTAATGTCCCACAGCTCCCCCGCCGTATACCATGCGACCAATTACAATGAGGGGTTGCGATATTTGAATGTTCAAGTATCTCTTTACCATTGGTTTTAAAGCAATTTCAAGGGATTCAGGATATATAAAAAAGAGCCAGTAGCCTCACCAACCCTCCACCGTCTCATCAGCTTTGCATGAATGGCCGATGTTACCATAGGTCAGCAGCTCTGCAGGATCTCTCACTTCATCATTCACGGGCATGCCCTTCTTGGCATATTTCTAATACACTCTTACCTTGTCAGCTGGTTGGCTTAGTGTATTCCTTACCCCCCTCTTTGAACCACTGTCTTCCTCCTCAGATTTTAAAAGATGCAGTCCGGGGTTTGATTCCCGTGGTGTATCAGGGCTCCATGTCTCTCACCTCACGCCGCTCACAGCGGCATCTCGTATTCGTTCTGACTCTCGTGCTGGCAGCGATCAGTGCGGGAGAAAGTGTTAGGAGGTGGGAGCTCTGAGCGGACGTCCGACACCGTCGCGGCGTTTGATCCCTTCAGCTCACCGTGGACGAACCTTAGGCTTCTCAGGCACTTATTTCCCTAACGGCAGCTTAGTTGTCGCGGCGAGGCCGCTTTTTCTCGTCCTTCGGTCGGCCTCGTCTGTTTGTGCTTCCCGGTGGTATAGTAAGAGAGCCCGCCAGGGCGCCTGTAGGATGACACACCTCCCGCTCCTCCCTTCCCGTCTGATGTCTCACGTCATCCTCCCTCTGTTGAGATTCTGGAGTTGATTCTGGTTGCTGTGTTCCTGATCTGTTGACGACCCGGCTTGTCTTTTGGACTCTTCTGACCTCCGCCTGCATCTGACCCCGGCTTGTTTGACCTCGCTTCTGCCTGCTCCTCCTGTACCTCCGCTGCCCGCCTGTTGCCGAACCCAGCCTGTGCATTGACCTGTCTTTAGCTCCTGCTCAGCATCCGTTGCCTGTGCCTCTGACTGTCATCTGCTGTTTGAAGACTGCTAGCTTACGGACTCCTGCACAGGCTCTCATACCACTCCGCACTCGTGTGCTTCCTGTCTGCTCTACCAAGGGCCGCGAGTCGGATACGTAAGGGAGCCTACCCTCTGTCCAAGTGGACTCTCCGTCTGGTAAGTGAGAGACCTGACAGTATCAGGCAGCCATGACCGAGTCCAGGCAGGGGGCCTCCCCCATGGATGAACTTTGTAGGCACCTCGCGGGCCTTACCCAAGCAGTCAAGAGCCTACAAAAAGGCTACACCAGATTAGAGGGTCAGGTCCAAGCCCTCTCAGCAGCTCCTCCCCCCCAGGGGGCGCCATCTGCCGGACTTTCCCCAGCACCCTCCATAGTAATGCTCCCTCCGGAACCCAGGGTACCCACACCCGAAAAATTTACTGGCGATCGTCGCAAATACCGGGTCTTCCGTAAAGCCTGCAAGCTCTATTTTGCGCCACAGCCTCGCACGTTCTCTCTGGACGCCACTAAGGTGGGATTTGTCATTTCACTGCTGTCCGGCGAGCCCCAGACCTGGGCTCATCATCTACTGGAGCAGAAGTCTAGATCCTTGGATACCCTGGATGCTTTTTTCCTGGCAATGTTGCAGTTATACGAGGATCCCTTACTTACTACTACTGCTGAGGCAGCCTTGCATTCCCTGCAGCAAGGCCGCAGAGCGGCCGAAGACTACACAGTTGAGTTCCGACGTTGGAGCTCTGATACAGAGTGGAACGACGCTGCCTTGCATCATCAATTTTGGATGGGGTTACCTGATCCCCTTAAGGATGAGCTGGCACGTGTTGGGATACCACAGACTCTGGATGAACTCATAAACCTGTCTATTCAAATTGGCCGTCGTCTGAGAAAAAGACGCTCTGAGAGGTCCTCTAGTTATCCTCGTCCTATTTGGATGCTCCCTAGGGTTCCCAGTTCCCCCAACCACTTGCCTCTCTCCTCTACTCCAGCCACAGAAGCACCCGAACCCATGCAACTTGGTCTGCTCCGGCCATCCCTTACCCCGGAAGAGAAGATTTGCAGATGTACTCACAACTTATGCCTGTACTGCGGGGAACAAGGACATTTTCTGAGGACCTGCCCCAATAAGATACTTAAGTGTCTGACATCCTCTTCCTCTTGTGCATCTGTTTTGCCCAAATCTGGTAACCATTTGACAACCTCTGTTGTATTACAGCTTCCCGGAAAGAATATCCCGGTGTCGGTCATTATTGACTTCAACCTAAGACCCAGGGTCTTGCAGTATTCCTAGCTGATGGCTCTACCCTTAGTTCCGGTCCAGTCACCTGTGAGACTGTCCCACTACTGGCCACCATAGGCCCGGAACACCAGGAACTCTTACGCTTGGATGTCATCCCCTCTCCTCTCTTCCCAATCATCTTTAGAATGCCCTGGCTACAGGCACATAACCCCAGCATTGACTGGTCCACGGGAAAAATCCAATTCCTATCTGACTACTGCAGGCAACATTGCATACATGGGACACCCGTGACACTGACTCAGTGTCTTTGTTTGGATTCTGATACCAAGCTTTGCCAATCCCTTCCCGAGGCCTACCGGGATTTCCAGGATGTCTTCAGTAAGAAAGGGGCAGAGACCCTTCCAGTTCACAGGCCTTATGACTGCCCAATAGAACTCTTACCTGGAACCGAAGTTCCCTTTGGGAGGATTTTCCCACTAACTGAGCAGGAGCTGGGCACCTTAAAAAATTATATTGACGAGAACCTAAAGAAAGGGTTTATCCGCCCTTCCACATCTCCAGCTGGTGCAGGCATCTTCTTCATGAAGAAGAAGGATCACACCCTACGCCCCTGTATCGACTACCGGGAATTAAACAAAATCACTGTAAAGAACAGATACCCGTTACCTACTGTGTCATGATCACAAATTAGCTGGACATTTCGGCTCACGAAAAACGAGCGATCTGGTACTACATACCTTCTGGTGGCCTCATCTCATTAGGGATTGTAGAAGGTTCGTTGATTCCTGCAATACTTTCGCTAGAAGCAAAACCAGCCGGGCCAGAGCTTAGGGACTATTGAATCCTCTCCCTGTCCCAGAGAGACCATGGAGTATGATCTCAATGGACTTTGTCGTCGAACTCCCCCCATCAGAAGGCTTTTCCTCCATCTTTGTCATGGTAGACAGATTGTCTAAAATGGCTCATTTCCTCCCAATGAAGGGTACTCCATCGGCCATGGAGACAGCTGATATTTTTATTAAGGAAATTGTCAGGCTACATGGAGTTCCGAAGAGTATAGTTTCTGACCGTGGTGTCCAGTTCACCTCCAGATTCTGGAAGGCCCTCTGTGGCTCCTTGGAAATTGAGTTGGCGTTCTCCTCGGCCTACCATCCCCAGTCTAATGGGCAAACTGAGAGGATGAATCAGACTCTGGAGCAGTATCTCCGCTGCTTTACTGCCTTCTCCCAGGATGATTGGGCTCCCCTACTCCCTATAGCGGAGTTTTCTTACAATAATTCCTTGCATTCAGCCACCAACCAGACTCCATTCTATGCCAACTATGGCTTTCATCCGACCTTTTTGCCTGGATCAATACCTGAGTGTTCTGTTCCTGCAGTATCTGAGACCCTGAATTTCTTCTCAGTGAACAACAAACTATTACAAGATACCATGGCCAAGGCCCAAGAAGGATATAAGAAGATGTTTGATAAAAAGAGGCGTGGAGAACTTGTGTTGGAACCTGGCAACCCAGTATGGTTATCAACCGCCAATCTGAAGCTGGCATGTCCATCTAAAAAACTAGGCCCTAAGTTCCTGGGTCCCTTCCTGGTAAGGAGGAAGATTAACAATGTCGCCTACGAGCTTGATCTGCCGAATTCTCTGAAGGTGCACCCGGTCTTCCACGTATCTCTCTTGAAGCCGGTTATCCCCAATTCTTTTGTTGGCCGCAGTGTCGGTCCACCCAAACCCATCCTTGTAGACAACAAGGAGGAGTTTGAAGTGGAAGCAATATTAGACTGCAGAAGGAGACGTAATCAAACCCAATACCTCATAAAGTGGAAGGGACATGGTCCTGAGGACAACTCATGGGAACCAGAAGACAATTTGCATGCCGGAGAACTCTTGCAGGCTTTCAAGGACTCAAATGCTTCCAAGTTATCCCAATTGGGCATCCAGTGTCTGCCCTTGAGGAGGGAGCACTGTCAGAGAGGTTACCTGATTGGGCGTCATCGTGCACTGGGGCGCCAGGGCGTGTTGGTGCGCGCGTTCCTGCGGGTGCACGGGCGGCTGCCTCTATGGGCACTGGTGTTGGCATTCCGGCTGGCCGTGGCAGACGCGGTGGTGCCTGGGTGCGTATGCATGTTCGTGTTAGAGCACGTTCGCCTGTGGGCGCTACTATGCATTTGCCTGGTGGTGCTGGTGTGCGTGCCGCTGTCTGGGCGCGTGCTCGGGCGCGTGCGGGTGCGCGGGCACCTGTGCATAACGGCGTGCGCAGGGGTGCGGTGTTTGGCGCCAATCAGCCTATTTAGGCCTTCCTCTCCCTCTGATCAGTGCTGCCTGATCAACAGCTCCATGCCTAGTTCCTGTTTCCTGTTTCCTGTTCCTAGTTCTTGTGTTCCTGTGTTCCTGATCTGTTGATGACCCAGCTTGCCTTTTGGACTCTTCTGACCTCCGCCTGCATCTGACCCCGGCTTGTTTGACCTCACTTCTGCCTGCTCCTCCTGTACCTCCGCTGCCCGCTGCACAGGCTCTCATACCACTCCGCACTTGTGTGCTTCCTGTCTGCTCTACCAGAGGCCGCGAGTCGGATACGTAAGGGAGCCTACCCTCTGCCCAAGTGGACTCTCCGGTCTGGTAAGTGAGAGACTTGACACCCCGACTGGTGGAGGGCTGCAGTGATGGTTGACTTTCTACAACTTTCTCCCATCTCCCGACTGCATCTCTGGAGCTCAGCCACAGTGGTCTTTGGGTTCTCCTTTACCTTTCTCACCAAGGCTCTTCTCCCCCCGATAGCCCAGTTTGGCCAGACGGCCAGCTCTAGGAAGGGATATGGTCATCACAAACGTCTTCCATTTAAGGATTATGGAGGCCACTGTGCTCTTAAGAATCTTAAGTGCAGCAGAAATGTTTTTGTAACCTTGGCCAGATCTGTGCCTTTCCACAATTCTGTCTCTGAGCTCTTCAGGCAGTTCCTTTGACCTCATGATTCTCATTTGCTCTGACATGCACATTTGCTCTGACACTGACAGCTGTAAGGTCTTATATAGACAGGTGTGTGGCTTTCCTAAACAAGTCCAATCAGTATAATCAAACACAGATGGACTAAAATGAAGGTGCAGAACCATCTTAAGGATGATCAGAAGAAATGGACAGCACCGGAGTTAAATATATATATGAGTGTCACAGCAAAGGGTCTGAATACTAAGGACCATGTGATATTTCAGTTTTTCTTTTTTAATAAATCTGCAAAAATGTCAACAATTCTGTGTTTTTCTGTCAATATGGGGTGCTGTGTGTACATTAATGAGGGAAAAAATGAACTTAAATGATTTTAGCAAATGGCTGCAATATAACAAAGAGTGAAAAATTTAAGGGGGTCTGAATACTTTCCGTCTCCACTGTATATACAGTCTCCTACATATATATCTACTGCATTCTAGTCTAGACAAGCCTATAACTGACTGCAGGCCATTTCTGGTGTAATTTTTCTAGTAAACTTCAGGCGGTGTTTTGCTAGTCCAATTTTACAGCATGTCTAAAAGGTCACAAAGGAAAGGCAGATGCTCACAGGCCACTAAAAGAGGGCAAGCAGGCTCTGTGTTTACAGCCAACAGTGCTGGTCATGGACACGGTGCATCCTCAGCACATGGCTGTGGGGCACGCTTGTTCTTTTTTTCAACAGCTGGCCGTGTTGAGCCACAACAAGCAGAAGAGTTGGTAGAGTGGATCACAAAGCCTTCCTCATCCTCCTCATCCTCTGTCAACCAGGCTAAGAGAAGTTTGGCTGCCAATGCAGCTGCCAAAGCGGCCTATTCCATCGGCTCAATGGCATCAGTCACTCCTTCCCTAGCCCCCCCATCATGTCCTGAGGAGTCCCCCGAACTGTTCGACCACAGTGTTGGGTATATGCTGCAGGAGGATGCGCAGCGCTTTGAAGGCTCTGATGATGGTACCCAGGTTGAGGATGAAGGCAGTAACGTGAACCCAGAGAGAGGGGGTGTCCAAGAAGGACAAGAAACTGGCAGTCACACTCCCCCAGCTGCAGCATACTGGCAGGTTTGCTCCAGTGGCGAGGAGGGAGGTGATGATGAGGTCACTGACTCTACATGGGTGCTTGATAGAAGAGAGGCGGAGGCACATCTCCAATGAGGCAGGATGCCCTCCAGGGGCCAGCTTAAGGACAGTAAACCGACTGCATCACACCGCAGAGCTCCACATGTGTAGGGTGCTGCTGACTCTGCGCATTTTTTCAAAAGTTCTTTGCTGTGGGCCTTTTTCGAGACGTGTGAAGCAGATCGCACCGTTGCTGTTTGCAACATATGTCTGAAGCGTATCAAGCATGGCCAAAACAGCAGCCGCTTGGGCACCACATGCTTGACCAGACATATGTGTGATGGAAAAATCTGGACAGCCGCACTCCGGATTGGAAAAGTGAAAAATAAAATCCTCTTTATTGAAAAAATAATAACATGATTAAAATCCGTACATGGCTTTGTTGGAATAATGCAGCATAACCGCTAACGCGTTTCACGCTCCCATAGAGCGCTTACTCATAGCTGGTTTGTACGAAGGTGATCACCACTTATATACACATCATATATCTACCACATGACTACATATTGATTATCTGATTCTGAACAGCTGATCGTTAGTCTGTGTGGGGTCTTTTGGCATTGATGTGATTGGATGTGCGTCCTATAGTGGAATCACTAATGAAGACATGGATGCATAAATGAAATGTATTCATATTGACAATGTCAACATATATAAATGTTAAAAAATTCTTTTCAAGGTTTTCGAAAAAAACATATTTGTTGTCTTCCAAAACCACAAGAATGAGATGGGTGCTGGAATTCGACGTTCAAACGTATAAATTATCATACGGATAGGTGCAAGTATGGGCAAACTATGTGAGCTGGTGGCTGCAGTATGATGTGAATGGTGTGTGAAGTGAGAATTAGATCCATATACGTGTGGTAAAAAGATGTGCATCCAACACCACTATCGGTGTCTACAAGAAAAGACTAAATATGTGTGTATACGTGCATAAATATATACAAATGATTAAACGACATAGAAATAAAAATAAAAATAAAAAGCAATTCTTTATATATATGTGTATATGTATATACACGATGATTTCAATGAAAAACTTTCAAAAAACGTGATAACGTGTGTGAATTGGAAGCTGGGCAGAAAATTAGCATCCTGTCGCAAGGATGCGACCAATAGTCTCCTGACTTGCAGGAATCTGTGTGTGAATAAGTGCTCTTGCTTCAATTCCTACATGTGTGAATATTAATCTTTGCAGCACATAAAGGGTTGCGAAACTTATCACTCACTAATAACCCCGCCACTCCAGCTTCACAGAAGCGCTCATTTAAAACCTTGCATCACTACGTATGGGATGCATTCATCCCAATCAAGCAACAACATTAACGTTGCTGAACGTCCTTCTTTGAAGTAATCACATCTCTCGATGAATCGTCTTCAAGTGTATGGGCAGAACTACATGAGGTAGACGAGAATGGAATAAAATACAGTGTTTGCGCACCTGTCTCTATTTTTTCTATACACAGTATAATATTGGCAGTGACAATATGACAGGTTCATCCAATATATGTGTTTATATCAATGGATAAGTAACAATCTCACTAAACCAATTACTATGTGAAATAAACAACCAATCTACCTCTTTGGAGACCACAGCTCTTGAATCAACTCAAAGTACATGGGAACTTTACAAAGAAAGTAATGAACCATGTACACATGTGGTGAAAAACATTTTTGCAAAGTTGGTGTTATGGTCTGCCTACAGCTACCACCAAACAATAATGTCTAATTAGAAACGAGGTTCAAATGACAGTGAATGCAAAAGATATGGTAAATTATTTCTTTTTTGATGAAAGCATATATGCATATCACTAGTCATTTGCTCGTATGAATAGGAGGATGTGTGGCCCAATAAAATCAATCGGTTACTAGGGATATGTGAAAAGGAGGAACTGATATATTGATATGTGTCCCTACATGTTTTTTTCTTTTTACTCCATCATCCACCAAAAAAATGTGGATGTGTGATCAAGGAAAAAGAGAGGGTTACAGGTGTATTACTCGGGGATGTAACTTCAAGGTTGTTTTATTCATAGAAATGTGAAACGTCCCACTTAAAGTTTAACCCCCGTGGGATCCTGGTGTCCAATGAGAATATCCAAAGGACTTCTCGTTTACACAGTAACTGGAATCTGTCACCTCCTCTCACCGGTGTGATAATTTTCTCAATGCCCTGAATAGTTATAGGGCGTACACACGGTCGGACTTTGTTCGGACATTCCGACAACAAAATCCTAGGATTTTTTCCGACGGATGTTGGCTCAAACTTGTTTTGCCTACACGCGGTCGCATAAAGTTGTCGGAATTTCCGATCGCCAACCACGCGGTCACGTACACCACGTACGGCGAGACTAGAAAAGGCCGGTTCAGAACCAAGCGTGGCACCCTTTGGGCTCCTTTTGCTAATCTCGTGTTAGTAAAAGTTTGGTGAGAGACGATTCGTGCTTTTTCAGACTCGTGGCTTTCAGATCGTTTTCTGCCGTTCAGTTTGTGCTTGTGGGTTTGTATCTGCTCTTCAGTGCGTGCAGTCAGTTCGTATCAGAGTTTTCTGTGTGATCTTGCCTGCTCGTTGCTGTTTTTCAGGTCGTTCTTCACAGGCCTTGCTGTTCTTCAGTGCGTTCTGTTACTTCGTTCTGAGCAGCCAACCGTTTTCTAGCCATGTTTCGTATGCGTACTCCTCGTAGAGTTCGTGCTGTGCGGGGGCTTGGTGTTGGGGTCCTGACCTTGACACAAGTCCAGTCCATGAACAGGGTGGGGAGGAGTTCATGGACCAAGAATTGGTTGCTTCAGCGTGACCAGTTCTCTCATATGCCTTTGCTCCGTGAGATTCGTGAGAATAATCCTGATGATTTCAGGAACTTTCTCAGGATGACGGACCCCGTGTTTCACTGTATGTTGGCTTCGCTGACCCCCTATATCAGCAGGCAGGATACCTGCATGAGGCAAGCCATCACTCCGGAGCAGAGGTTGGTCGCTACCCTGCTGTATTTGGCCACAGGGAGAAGTCTGCAGGACTTAAAGTTCTCAACAGGCATCTCCCCCCAGGCTCTGGGGATCATTATCCCAGAGACCTGTTCTGCCATCATCCAGGTCCTTCAGAAGGAATATATGAAGGTAAGATTTTTATCCTTTAATATCACATTTTATTGTATTGAATGTTTGCTAATATATTGTATTTCTTTCCTCATTCCCTAATTACCATGATTGTAATATGCTGTGAATGTCCCCTTTCTCCTCATGCATGCTGGATTTTTATGTAATTATTATTTTAGGTCCTTCATACATATTTGCCCTTCAATAACCTCCCCAGCATGGTGTCTCCTGGCCTATATTCACCTCATGTAGTCACTTAACAATGTATTTTATCAGCTCCATAGTAGTGCTTTACCCCAAACACCCCCTAAAATGTTTGTAAATGTTATTTTTGATTTAAATTCATGCAGAGTGCCAGAGGCTTTTTTTTGTGGTGTCCCCAAATAATTTTTAGTAACCCTCCCTCCCCCCAACTGCTAAGTCAGCTGATCCCAATTCTCTATCCTCAATCATCTATCTGCTGACTTTGCCAAACCCATACACACTATACCCACCTCTTTACTGGTCAGATTTATGGATGAATTCCCCAAAGCATGTAGTGCAAGGGCCTGCCTGTATACTTTACAATGGTACTGTTTAAAGTTTTTGTATCCTATTATTATCTTGATAGGTAATAGCAGAATGTCCAAATGTCCTCAAATGTGTACAGTGTGTATTTATATCTTTGTATTATGACACTTCTTACCTGTCCAGTGGGCTGCCAATAGTGTAACTAAGGAGGGGCTGTTCCAAGTAATACCCTGTATTTAGGCATTCATCTCTCAATGAAGTGAAGAGGGTTACCTGTCCAAGAGTCCCCCCCCCTATAATGTTAGAAATGGCCCATGAGAGGGGGGGGGAATATGATAGGTGTACCTTATACTTTGGCGTTGTTAAATTCCCCTTAATAAATGCTATCTGGAAGTTGCTCCATAATGTTTGTGTATAATCTGCTTGCCATGCTTCTGTGAAAAAATAGTAATGTTTATTGTTTTTTCCTCAACAGTTTCCTTCCACGCCACAGGAATGGCAGACTGTGGCCTCCCACTTTGCCCAGCGGTGGGACTTTCCTAACTGCGGAGGGGCAATTGATGGGAAACACGTCCACATCGTCCCACCACCCAACTCGGGGTCGTACTATTATAATTACAAGGGGTTTAATAGTATAGTGATGTTGGCGGTTGTCAGAGAGCTCACCTTGCTGGTCATGGGATTGGCCACCAGAGGGAGTGCCTGTGAGCAAGCCGGCCTATTTAAGTTTGTCAGGCACTCTGTTCAGTGCTGCCTGATCATCAGCTTCCTGTGCCATAGTTCCTGTTTCCTGTCTTGTCTTCCTGTTTACCTGATCTCCTGATGACCCGGATTGCCCTTGGATTCCCCTTCTTGCTGCCTGTACCCGACCTTGGCCTGTTTGACTCCACTTCTGCCTGCTCCTATTGTACCTTGCTGCCAGTCTGTTGCCGAACCCAGCCTGTCTCCTGACCATCCTGCTCAGTCTCATCGCCTGTGTTCCAGCCTGCACCTGCTGTTCATAGACTGCTATTCCACCAGCATCTGGACTCTAGTTCACAGGCTCTCATACCACTCCGCACTCCTGTGCTTCCTGTTACCTTACCAGGGGCCGCGAGTCGGATGCGTAAGGGAGCCTACTCTCTGCCCAAGCGGACTCACCGGTCTGGTAAGTAGGAGTCTGACAGTATCAGGCAGCCATGACCGAGTCCGGGCAGGGGGCCTCCCCTATGGACGAACTTTGCAGACACTTGGCAGGATTAACCCAAGCAGTCAAAAGTTTACAGGATGGCTATACCCGACTAGAGGAACATGTTCAGGCCCTGTCTGCACCTACCAATCCTCAGGGGACTTCGTCTGCAACCGGGGCACCCTCCGTAGTCATGCTCCCTCCAGAGCCCAAAGTACCTATACCAGAGAGATTTTTTGGAGACCGTAGTAAATACCGTGCATTCCGGAATGCATGTAGTCTATATTTTGCTCTGCAGCCTCGGACCTTCTCCCTAGAAGCCACCAAAGTGGGCTTTGTTATTTCCCTGTTGTCCGGTGAGCCTCAAACCTGGGCCCATCACCTTCTGGAACAAAAGTCGGATGCCCTGGAAAGTCTGGACGCCTTCTTCTTGGCGATGTCTCAATTTTATGAGGATCCTCAACTAACCGCTTCTGCTGAAGCTTCCCTGCACTCCCCTCGGCAAGGCCGCCGGGCAGCGGAGGACTATGCTGTTGAATTTAGGCGCTGGTGTTCCGATACGGCATGGAATGACGCGGCTCTGCGTCATCAGTTTAGAATGGGTTTGTCCGATCCACTCAAGGACGAGTTAGCACGGGTTGGTATACCCCAGACCCTGGAAGAATTAATTAACCTCTCAATCCAAATTGACCGTCGTCTGAGAGAACGACGCACCGAAAGGTCTACCAGTGCCTATCGACCCACTTGGATGCTTCCACAGGTTCCCAGTCCTCCTAGTAGACCTTTGGCTCCTCCAACCTCTCCAGTTTTCGACACATCAGAGCCTATGCAGCTTGGTCTGCTCCGTCCTTCCTTGACTCCTGAAGAGAAGTTATGAAGACGTAACCTTAACCTATGCCTCTACTGTGGGGAACCTGGGCACTACGCCAGCGTCTGCCCCAACAAGACGCGTAAGTGTCGTTCTTCTGCTCGTATATGTGCTACTATCATGCCAAAACCTAGTGCTCACCTTACCATCTCTGTCACTTTGCAGCTTCCCGGAAAGGCTATCCAAGTTCCAGTCATCGTTGATTCCGGAGCATGCAGCTGCTTCATGGACCAGGCCTTTGCAGCTCAGCATGATATCCCACTCCGACTCAAGACCCAGAGCCTGGCTGTCCACCTTGCAGACGGTTCCGCCCTCCGTTCCGGTCCTGTCATTCAAGATACTATCCCTATAATAGCTACTATAAACTCTCAACACCAGGAATTCCTCAGTTTAGATGTCATTTCCTCTCCCCTGTTCCCTGTCATCCTGGGCATGCCGTGGTTGCTGGGCCATAACCCCCATATCAACTGGGTTTCTGGGAAAGTGGAGTTTCTCTCTGATTATTGCCAACAACCTTGCCTGCCAAGAATGGCCCATGAGATACCTCAACTCCTCGGCCTACATCCTGAAACCAACTCACACCAAGCCATCCCAGAACCCTACCGAGATTTCTCTGATGTATTCAGCAAGAAAGGTGCTGAGACTCTACCGCCACACAGGCCCTATGATTGCCCTATAGAGCTGCTACCTGGAACCGAAGTACCCTTCGGTAGGATCTTTCCATTGACTGAGCAGGAATTGGATACATACCTTGATGAGAATTTAAAGAAAAAGTTAATCCGCCCGTCCACATCTCCGGCCGGCGCAGGCATATTCTTTGTGGAAAAAAAGATCATTCCCTTCGGCCATGTATCGACTACTGGGAATTAAATCGGATAACGATCAAGAATCGCTACCCCTTACCCCTGGTGCCTGAATTATTCCAGAGGCTAGGAACGGCAACTGTCTTCACAAAACTGGATCTTCGCGGAGCCTATAATTTAATCCGTATCCGGGAGGGGGACGAGTGGAAAACCGCTTTTCGCACTCGTTTTGGGCATTTCGAGTATTGCGTTATGCCCTTCGGTCTATGCAATGCCCCAGCCACATTCCAACATTTTGTGAACGACATCTTCCGGGAATTTTTGGATCTCTACGTCATCGTCTACCTCGATGACATTCTCATTTTCTCATCATCAATGACTGATCATCGCAGGCACGTCCGGAATGTCCTCGCCCGGCTCAGGCAACACGGGCTGTATGCTAAACTCGATAAATGTGAATTTGAACTCCAATGCATCCAATTCCTGGGGCTCATCATTTCAGTGGAAGGTATTAAAATGGACCCTCAAAAGGTGTCCGCCATCCTGGACTGGCCCGCACCTACGGACAAGAAGGGGGTCCAACGCTTCGTTGGATTTTCCAATTTCTATAGGAAATTCATCAGAGACTTTTCCAAGATCATCGCCCCCATTACTGAATTAACAAGACAGGGAACCCGATTCTGCTGGACCCCCAGGGCTCAATTGGCCTTTGAAAAATTAAAAGGATTATTCACGTCGGCCTCCATCCTCAAACACCCTAACTCTGCCTTGTCATTCGTGTTGGAGGTTGACGCCTCAGAGGTTGCAGTAGGAGCTGTACTCTCCCAACGTCAGGGCCCCAAGGCCCTGAAAGAAACTACGATGTAGGAGACCGGGAGCTTCTGGCCATCAAGACGGCTCTGGAGGAGTGGCGCTATCTTTTGGAGGGTGCTGTACATCCTATTCTAATCTACACGGACCACAAGAACTTGGAGTATTTGAGATCTGCCAAAAGACTAAAACCGCGACAAGCAAGATGGGCGCTCTTCTTCTCTCGCTTTCAATTTCATATAACCTACAGACCCGGCTCCAAAAACATCAAACCAGACGCTCTCTCACGAATGTTCCATGACTCCAAAGAAACCGTCCCCTATGTAAAACAAAAATGGTATAATTAGCACACAGATATTTGATGGCAGAACTATAAATAGGAAACATTGCTTGGAAGTGGGGTACAATTGTCAATTTTAGCAGAGTTCCAAGATGTAATTTTTTTAATGCCCTTTGTCAAGCTGCAATACTTTACCTGTTTGGTACAAGCTTCACAGATGGAGACACCCCTATAGTATACACTGGAGCACCTGTGTGGCCCCCCTGATAAAAATGGTGTTCTTGTGTCCCACACTAGTGCTCCTGTGTCCAGATGTGAAAACAGCTGCTCAGTGTCCTCTCCTTACACAGAATCTAGTTTGCATTTCATTCTAGTAACAAAGCCATCTACACAACCCAATTCTTTGAAGACAAGTATAGGGCCTCAAAATGGTGGCCAAATGCATATGGCCTAAACAATGGTATTTTATAGTCCGAAAGAAAAATGTGTGATCCGAACGAATAATGTGCCCATGAACATGAAAGTTGCCATTTTAAACTGTACAACAGTTCCTAAAAGCACATGGAGCAGCACAAACGTAATAAACATAAAGAATAGGAACACAGCACAACTACTTACTTTTTTGCAGCACTCTCCGGATCTTTATGTACTGCTCATGTTCTCGTAATTTGAAGACCGACCACCGCTTCCTGAGCTGATCTTTCAATCGTCTTACCCCGAAATTCCGGTGCAGACTCCTGACCACTTTCGCCATGATCTTGGCCTTTCGGACATTGGGGTTGGGGTAAGGCCCATACTTTCCATCATAGTCGGCCTTCTTCAGGATGTCCACCATCTCCAACATCTCCCCAAAGGACATATTTGAGTCCTTAAATCTCCTTCTGGATCGGGACGTTTCAGGCTCCGGCCTTTCCTCCTCCTCCTCCTCGTTGCTACAATTAGCACGCACCTGCTGTCTATCCGCCATGTGCTCTTCCCCCATTGTGCCGAACGAAAAGGGGTGGGGAATAGACTAGAAAGAACGTCAGGGGCGGGCGGAGTTATACGCATGCGCAGTGTGTATAAAGCGTAACACACGTTTGTCTTACGTACGATCTGTGAGCGGAGGAAGGAGCATCGGAGATGCCGATCGTGCTAACGAAGGTAGGATCTAAACTTGGGCCTATACTTCTTCGAAATGGAAGCCTATATTGTAACAAGATTAGGGGAGTTTTGCCTGACATTAGGGTTTGTCTTGTGTTGTGTCTTGCAGAGAAAATGGATGGGTTCAACGACCACAATTTCCTGCCCCTGTTTATTGACAAGTACAGGGAGCTGCCCTGTCTGTGGCAGGTCAGACACCCACATTATAATCATAAACAGAAGAGGCAGGCAGCGCTGGAGAAACTGCTGGAGTTGGTGAAGCCGGTGGTCCCCACAGCAACCATCCCTTATTTAAAAGCTAAAATTGGTGGCCTGAGGAGCACATATCTAAGGGAGCGCAAGAAGGTCACAGATTCCCAGAGGTCCGGAGCTGCAGCAGATGAGGTTTATGTCCCCAGACTGTGGTACTACGAGAGACTGCGATTTCTGTCAGACCACACTGAAGTCAGGGAATCATTCTCTACTCTTCCTTCCACGCTTCCTTCCATACCAGCTGAGGCTTCCGATGTCCAACCTGGGCCTTCCAGCCAGGAAGAAGTGGAGGAGCCCAGCTGGAGTCAGGTATAGCATTCTTCTACAGATTTCTAGTCAATAAATAAATGATGTTTATTAGATGTTATTATTGATCACTAATTGCTGATTAAAAAAAGTGTTTTACATATCAATAGACAGTAGTGGGCACCCAAAATTGGGACAAGAATGAAAACTGCTGGGCTCAGAAGGATAGTCTGTTATATTTGTTAACATTCAATTTGCAGCAGTCAGGAGGTGAAAATTGTGTGTGATTGATTGAAAAAATACTAAAACTAAAAATGTCCCTTTTTCATACACAGGAAGAACTCAGCCAGGAGGAGGTTGTGGAATGTGGCAGTCAGGAGGAGGCGGGGATTAGTGGCAGCCAGGAGGGGGTGGGGCTAAGTGTCAGCCAAGAGAAACCTGGGGCCAGTCACAGCCTGACTGAGTCTCAGGTTCCTCCCCTCCGCCTGCCACATAAATGAGCCAGGAAGATGACTCCCAGTCCTGTGCAGGATTCAGCGTACAGGCTGATCCAGGAGGCTTCTGCGTCCCTCAGAGCCTTCCTCAGTCCTGAAGAGGCCTTTGCCTGCATGACTGCCACAAAATTGCAGGGCATGCAGGAGGGCCAACGCAGGCTCTCTGAGGACCTGATTTATAAAGTCCTACGTAAGGGGGGGAGTGGGGAACTAACACCCAAGACGGATGTCATTGAGAAGGACGATCCTCCTCCTCCTCCTGCTGCCACAACTCCACCACCACAGCCACAGCGTGTAAGGAAGCGTGGAAGGAAGACCTGAGAGTGATGACCCTGGGTTCAGTCTGGTCTGACAGAAGATGCAGTCTCTTGTATGACCACAGCCTGGGGACACAGATGTCATCTGCTGCTTTCCGGATCTCTGGGACTTCTGGACCAGACTGCCCTCCCTTATATATGGACTCCTCAGGCCACGAATTTTGCTTTTAAATAATTGATGTCTGCCCTGGGGGTCCAAGGCTTCGCCAATTTCTGCAGTTTCTCCAGCGTTGCCTCCCTCTTTGTTTATAGTTGTGACCCCTTAATAAAAATGTTTTTGGGAAATTCTACTCTCCTGTGTGTGTTTTCATCCAAAAAGGACAATTTGTTGGTGAGTATTCAAGTACATTTCTAAAGTACAATGTGAAATTAACAAGGGACAACAACCCGAAACAATCTCCTACAGATTAAATAGAACAACATATCAATGGTGTTGTGGGAACTTGTCACAAAAAACACACACAAACATTTTCGGGAGTACAAATCAAAATCACCAAAAAAAAAAAAAAAAAAATAGAAACACAAAAAAAGATTCTACATTAAAGCCAAAAAAAAAAAAAAAAATATATACAAAAATATGTTGTCAGATGTGAGAAATCAAAATATATTGAGGGAATCCAGATAAATAGTAACAAAATAAGTTTGTGAGAAGTCTGTGTGAATATGAGCAGCAAAACTACTATATTCTTGTCACATTATAAAGAAGAAGAGAATGCGCTGTATTAAACCATTTTTAACATTGCAGCGTGACGAAAGTGCTGTATCCATTGCGAACGCTAAGTTTACCAGAACGAGCTGTCCCGTCTCGGAATTTCTTCTGAGCATGCGTGGCACTTTGTGCGTCGGAACAGGCCACACACGGTCGGAATTGACGCGATCGGATTTTGTTGTCGGAAAATTTTATCTCCTGCTGTCCAACTTTGTGTGTCGGAAAATCCGATGGAAAATGTCCGATGGAGCCCACACACGGTCGGAATTTCCGACAACACGCTCCGATCGGACATTTTCCATCGGAAAATCGGACCGTGTGTACGGGGCATTAGACTGGAGGTGTCTTTGTGGTGTGTGTAAACCCAGTGCTTTGATACATTGGTTAAGATCTCTTTCTCAATGTTGTACAGGTGATCATGTAGCCTGTCTCTGAGACGCCGTGTTGTGCGTCCAACATATTGTACCTGGCAACTGGTGCATGTAATAACATATACCACAAATTTAGTGTTGCAATTAATAAATTGATCGAGAATTCTTTTTGATTGCTGCATGATTTTATAAGTTGACCCGTTTTAATGTACCTGCAGTAATTACAAGTTTTTATTCCACACTTAAAATTGCCTGTGAAATTGAGCCAATTGGATTTTGTTTGATTGGTTGAGAACAAACTGGGAGACAATGAACGTCCCAATGTAGGTGCTCTGCGGGATACAACCTTGATCCCTTTAGAGAGGATGTTATTATATATAGGGTCATTATACAAAACAGGAAGGTGTTTCATGATAATTTTCTTGATTGTATTAAATTCAGAGCTGTATGGGGTAGAAAAAAACGGGATTCTAGGGGACATGTCCCTTCTCTGTTGAATGTTTCTGGCTGTTTTTTTCTTTACAAGTGAAGGTCTTGGGATGGATCTTACTGTGTTGAGTGCTTTTTGTACTGATGTTTCTTTATAGCCTCGAGCTTTAAACCTGTTTGCCATGCTTTTGGCTTCAGCCTCAAAAGTTTCAGGGGAGCTACATAGGCGTTTTAACCTTAAAAACTGGCTGTATAGTATTCCTCTGATGGTGTGTTTAGGGTGTGCAGAGTTAGCTCTGAGTAGAGTGTTGCCACTGAGAGGTTTTCTGTACAGACTGGATTGAATCGCATCACCGGACCCCGCCAGTTGCACATCAAGGAATTCTATGGATCTGGATTGCAAATTTCCCGTAAATTTTAAATTTAATGGATTGTCATTGAAATATGCCAGCCAGATATCCAAATTAGCTTCTCTATCTGATGTAATAAATAACAGGTCGTCTATAAAGCGACAGAAAAAGACCGTATCTTTGCGGCGGGGACTATTTGGTCCAAAGATGCGGGACCTCTCCCACCAGCCCATATAAATATTGGCCAGTGAGGGGGAAAATTTGGCTCCCATAGAGGCCCCGCATTTCTGGAGAAAATAGTCCCCGTCAAACATAAAAAAATTGTGTGTTAAGAGATACTCCAGGGCTTGTACAATAAACTCTTGTAAAATCAAAGAGAGTTTACCCATTTTCCTAAGAAAATAAATGACTGCCTGGATCCCCAGGTGATGTGGGATACTAGAGTACAGACTAGATACGTCACAGCTGATCCATCTATAATTGTCTTCCCATTTAATGTCTTGCAGTTTGTTCAACAAATCGTTCGTGTCTTTTATGTAACCAGGGAGACTGGTGGCTATTGGTTGTAAATGAGAGTCTACCCACTCTCCTAAACGTTCATTTAAAGAGCCTATCCCCGCCACTATAGGTCGACCTGTAAGGGGATTTAACCCCTTATGGATCTTTGGTAAGTGATGGAATACTGGTGTTATGGGGCATTCTGGAATAAGAAATTCTTTCTCCCTAGGAGTAAATATACCAACTTGTATGGCTCTATCTATGAGTGTGGAGAGCGTGTTTTTGAAAGAAATAGTGGGGTTGGAGGGTAGTTTCTGGTATGTGTGTATGTCAGATAGTTGACGCAGAGCTTCTTTTTTGTAAACTTCTACATCTAAAACCGCCACCATACCCCCCTTATCTGCGTTTCTGATGACAACCTGGTCGTCCACGGAGAGCCTCTTAAAAGCTTGTCTCTCCTTGACAGACAGATTGTCCTGTGCAAATTTCTTTCTGCTGCAGCTGTGAGCCAGGTGTACCAAGTCCCCCTCCACCATTTTTTGGAATGAGTCAAGATTCTTACCTCTGGCTGCCACCGGATAAAAATCTGATCTACCCCTGGAGATTTAAATGTGAACATCCGTGGGATTTGGAGGAAAAGGATCTGACTCATGTGCCAAATCAGTTAGATCCTGTAGAGCACAGTTATCAACAAATAGTATGGGTGAAGAAGGGGACTCACCTGTGTCACAGCTGTCTACAGACTCATTGGGCTCATCCACTGCACAATCAAAAAAATGTTTCCTAAGAGTTAAAGTCCTTGAAAATTTATTAATGTCCAAAATTGTTTCAAAAAGGTTGAAATGTCTGCTAGGACAAAAGTTCAAGCCTTTGGCCAAAAGGCTGATCTCTTCTGTGCTCAGTTGTTTTTTGGACAAATTAATCACACTGTGTTTTACTTCCTCGGCGTCTTCTCCCGCAGCATATAGCGTGTGTTGTTCGTGGCGTTTGTGTTTCCTACCACCTCTTCTTGTCTTTTTGTGGAGGGTTTCTTTTTCTTGGTTTGTCTGGACCTGTGAGGGTTTCCAGGGGAGCGGCTGTTGGTGGATCTGATGGATTCCGGTGGAGTTGGAGATCTGTCAAGTGATGAGTTTGACATGGTACGTGCTAGAGTGTTGTCGGCCGACTCCCCTTCATGGTCAGAAAAACTTACTCGTTTACCTCGGTTTTTACGGGATCTGCTGGAATTATAAAGTGGCTTGTGCCAGGTGTAAACCTTGTTTCCTTGATAATCATCCTTATCCCGGGCCATTTTGCCTTTCTTGGTATCAATTACTGCTCTTTCCATTCGATCTAGTTTTTTATTTAACCTTTCATCAAGTTCAGGAAAACCTTTAATTGCTTGAGAAGTGGTAAGATCTTTTTGTATTGTGGAAATGTCCAGTTGTAACTTCTCTGTTTCTCTTTTCTTTGAGGCGATCAAAATCTCCATGAGTTTAAAAGAACAGGTGTCTAGAGTGTCTGTCCACTGTTTTTTGAAATCTTCATCAAATAAACCTGAGGTGGGAATTTTTTTTTGATTTTTCTTAATCCTCGAGGAATGTGCAGTATTGATACATATTCTGTGAGAAAAGCAATGTCCCAATAGGCTCTAATCTCTTTAGACATTAGTTGTTCTAATTTCCTGAAGAGCCTTATCAATTGTATCTCATTGTCTTCCGACGGTTGTAAGGTGTATTGCTTGCAATGGCTGTCTTAGAGGATTATTGGATGGTGCTGTAAGAGTTCTGCTAAAAGCTGCTTCCACAACAGGCACTTGTGTACTGGGATGATCCATAATTTATTTCCAATATTGCTCTCTCACTCTGAGACCAAGAGTGGTCTTCCAAAAATCATAAGGTTATAATAAAATATATATACCTTGGTGGTGCGGGGAGATGACCGAGCTGGTGGAGAGAAATATGTAGCAAAAGTCCAGATATTTGAGATAAACAGAATAGTTACCACCACTCTAGGTAACCGGGTTCAAGCTTCCCGTCCTCCGCTGTGTGGATGATTGTGAGAGCCCCAGGTGTCGGCAATTGCTATTCCAATGGTATGTGGGTGATGGAAAAATCTGGACAGCCGCACTCCGGATTGGAAAAGTGAAAAATAAAATCCTCTTTATTGAAAAAATAATAACATGATTAAAATCCGTACATGGCTTTGTTGGAATAATGCAGCATAACCGCTAACGTGTTTCACGCTCCCATAGAGCGCTTACTCATAGCTGGTTTGTACGAAGGTGATCACCACTTATATACACATCATATATCTACCACATGACTACATATTGATTATCTGATTCTGAACAGCTGATCGTTAGTCTGTGTGGGGTCTTTTGGCATTGATGTGATTGGATGTGCGTCCTATAGTGGAATCACTAATGAAGACATGGATGCATGAATGAAATGTATTCATATTGACAATGTCAACAAATATAAATGATAAAAAATTCTTTTCAAGGTTTTCGAAAAAAACATATTTGTTGTCTTCCAAAACCACAAGAATGAGATGGGTGCTGGAATTCGACGTTCAAACGTATAAATTATCATACGGATAGGTGCAAGTATGGGCAAACTATGTGAGCTGGTGGCTGCGGTATGATGTGAATGGTGTGTGAAGTGAGAATTAGATCCATATACGTGTGGTAAAAAGATGTGCATCCAACACCACTATCGGTGTCTACAAGAAAAGACTAAATATGTGTGTATACGTGCATAAATATATACAAAAGATTAAGCAATATAGAAATAAAAATAAAAAGCAATTCTTTATATATATATATGTGTATATGTATATACACGGTGATTTCAATGAAAAACTTTCAAAAAACGTGATAACGTGTGTGAATTGGAAGCTGGGCAGAAAATTAGCATCCTGTCGCAAGGATGCGACCAATAGTCTCCTGACTTGCAGGAATCTGTGTGTGAATAAGTGCTCTTGCTTCAATTCCTACATGTGTGAATATTAATCTTTGCAGCACATAAAGGGTTGCAAAACTTATCACTCACTAATAACCCCGCCACTCCAGCTTCACAGAAGCGCTCATTTAAAACCTTGCATCACTCCGTATGGGATGCATTCATCCCAATCAAGCAACAACGTTACCACACGTATATGGATCTAATTCTCACTTCACACACCATTCACATCATACCGCAGCCACCAGCTCACATAGTTTTCCCATACTTGCACCTATCCGTATGATAATTTATACGTTTGAACGTCGAATTCCAGCACCCATCTCATTCTTGTGGTTTTGGAAGACAACAAATATGTTTTTTTCGAAAACCTTGAAAAGAATTTTTTATCATTTATATATGTTGACATTGTCAATATGAATACATTTCATTTATGCATCCATGTCTTCATTAGTGATTCCACTATAGGACGCACATCCAATCACATCAATGCCAAAAGACCCCACACAGACTAACGATCAGCTGTTCAGAATCAGATAATCAATATGTAGTCATGTGGTAGATATATGATGTGTATATAAGTGGTGATCACCTTCGTACAAACCAGCTATGAGTAAGCGCTCTATGGGAGCGTGAAACGGGTTAGCGGTTATGCTGCATTATTCCAACAAAGCCATGTACGGATTTTAATCATGTTATTATTTTTTCAATAAAGAGGATTTTATTTTTCACTTTTCCAATCCGGAGTGCGGCTGTCCAGATTTTTCCATCACACACATACCATTGGAATAGCAATTGCGGAACCTGGGGCTCTCACAATCATCTACACAGCGGAGGACGGGAAGCTTGAACCCGGTTACCTAGAGCGGTGGTAACTATTCTCTTGACCAGACATATGTCGAGCTCCCATGCAGTCCGTTGGCAACAGTACTTAAGACCCACACCAAAGAACAAGGCGGACCTCTCCTTGCTCCTCATCAGCTGGGATCTCCAATCCACTATACCTTCAGTCCTCTCAGAGACCTGCACTGAGAGGAATGAAGGTGTAGAATTAGGTGGCCCAAGCACTTGCAGGCAATCTGCTAGTGGTACACCTAAATCCGATTGTAGCAGGCAAATTTCCCTACCCCAGTTGCTAAACCGTCAAAAGAATTTCGGTCCCAGCCATCCACATGCTCAGCGGCTGAATGCTAGTTTGGCTAAATTGCTAGCACTCCAACTGCTGCCTTTTCAGCTGGTAGACTCTGTTCTCTTTCGAGAGTTTGTGGAATGTGCGGTACCTCAGTGGCAGGTTCCCAAACACCATTTTTTTTCTCCGGCTCTCTACCGGCATGTGGAAGGCAATGTCTTGGCCTTGTTGGACAGTGCGGTCAGTGGTAAGGTGCATATTACCGCTGACTCATGGTCCAGCAGGCATGGACAGGGACGTTACCTTTCTTTCACGGCGCACTGGGTAACTCTGCTGGCAGCAGCTGGGAAGGATGCAGGACAGGGTGCAGTAATGTTAGAGCTTGTTCCGCCACCATGCCTCTAAAATGCTGGTAGTGGTTATTCTGCCACACCTCTCTCCTCATCCCCTCCTCTTCTTCTTCCTCTATGGCCTCTTCCTGTGCAGATTTGTCCTCGGAACCAGCGGTGCTCCGTAGGCATTCTAGGGGCTACGCAAGCACTCAGGCAAAAATATTCCATGCGGTGCTTGAGTTGGTCTGCTTAGGGGACAGGAGCCACACTGGGGCAGAGATTCTGGCAGCTCTGCAGGGGCAGGTTCAGAGGTGGTTGATGCCACACCAGCTTCAGCCAGGAATAGTGGTTTGCGATAATGGCACAAACCTCCTCTCCGCCCTCCAACAGGGACACTTCACTCATGTTCCCTGTTTGGTTTTAATTTGGTGGTGCAGCGGTTCTTGTGCAGGTACCCGGACTTACAGGATCCCCTGAGGCAGGCCAGGAAAGTCTGTGGGCATTTCCGCAGGTCATATAATGCCAGTGCTTGGCTGGCTGACTTTCAAAAGGAATTCAACCTGCCCAAGAACCACCTCATCTGTGACATGCCCACCAGGTGGAACTCAATGTTGGCAATGCTGCAGCGGGACATCAATGAGTACCTGTGTGAGTATGGCCCCAGGACAGGGTCAGGGGAGCTTGGCTTTTTTTCGCCATGCCAGTTTCTAATGATCAAGGATGCGTGCACTGTCCTGTCACCATTTGAGGAGGCCACGAGAAAGGTGAGCAGTGACAGTGCATGCATCAGTGATACTGTCCCTCTTGTCTTCCTGTTGGAGCACATGCTGCATGGAATAATGGACAGGGGACTTGAGGCAGAACAGAGGGAGGAAGAGGAGAACTTCCTTACCTCTCAAGGCCCCCTTTATCCAGACAGTATTCCTGCAGGCCTGCCTATCACACAGGAAGAGGAGGAGGAGGAAGAGGATTGTGTCAGCATGGAGGCGGAGCCTGGCACTCAGCATCAGCAGCAGTCTTCAATGAACTTGTAAATGGCTGCGAGGAGGTGGCTGCTGATCATATCGTCCTTAGTGACCCAGAAGACTCCAGACCGAATGCCTCAGCAAACCTATGCTGCATGGCCTCCCTGATCCTGCAAAGCCTGCGAAAAGACCCTCGGATTCGTGGTATCAAGGAGAGGGTTCGGTACTGGCTGGCAACCCTTCTTGATCCACGTTACAAGGGTAAGGTTGAGGAACTTATCCAGCCTTCACAAGGGAGCAGAGGATGAAACATCTTCGGGAGGCCTTGCAGAAAGGTTTGTGCAATGCGTTTCCAGAGCCTGGGAGGTTACAATTTCCTGGTCCTCCTGGACAACGTGTTGCCGAGGTTTTGGTCAGTCACAGAAGGAGCGGTGGAGAAGGTGGCCATCTGACCAATGCGTTCAGACAATTTTTAGTCTGCAGCCCCAAGGTCTGATCAGTTCCAGCAACCATCACCAGCATCTGATTTACATGGTGCAGGGATACCTTGGGGCAAGATCAGACGTGGAGACCCTTCCAACCAAAAATCCACTGGGTTACTGGGTCTTGAGGATGGATCACTGGCCAGAGCTTGCACAGTATGCAATTGAGCTACTGGCCTGTCCTGCATCCATCGTTCTATCTGAATGCACATACAGTGCTGCTGGAGGCTTTGCAACCGATCACAGAGAGTGCTGTGCCTGTCCACAGACTCGGTTGATCAGCTCACCTTCATAAAAATGAATCAGTCTTGGATCACCAGCTACCAGGCACCTGATACTGATGTAACCAATTCAATTTTTTATGAATGTGAGATCCCTTGAAGACTGCCTATCCTGATGCTGAGTGACTATCCTGTTATGCTGAGTGACTATCCTATTCCTCCACAATGTTCATGTTGATAGCTTCTAAGAACATTTTTGGTTCTGGGCACCACCACCAGTGCCTAAAGCCCAATTTTTCTGCCCCTGTATAACAGGGTCACATAATTACAATTTTTGCTGTAATATTTCGCAGCAGGGCACGTTCCCGCGCTCAACTAGAGTATCTGTGAGGGGTTGTAGTGTTGTGACACCAGCACCAGTGCCTAAGGCCCAATTTTTCTGTTTTTCTGCCCCTGTTCAACAGGGACGTGTAATTACAATTTTTGCTGCAATATTTCGCAGCAGGGCCCGTCCCTGCACTCAACAAGAGTATCTGTGAGGCTTTACATTGTTGTGTCACCTCCACCACCGCCGCCTAAGGCCCAATTTTTCTGCCCCTGTTCAACAAGGGCATGTAATTACAATTCTTGATATAATATTTCACAGCAGGGCCCGTTCCAGCGCCCACCAAGAGTAACTGTGAGGGCTTACAGTGTTGTGGCACCACCACCACCACCAAAGGCCCAATTTTCTGCCCCTGTTCAACAAGGGCATGTAATTACAATTCTTGATATAATATTTCACAGCAGGGCCTGTTCCAGAGCCCAACAAGAGTAACTGTGAGGGCTTACAGTTATCTGGTACCACCAACACCTAAAACCCAAATCTAGGGCAGGCCATATAGTATATATAGGCGGTCCCCTACTTTCAAAAATCCGACTTACAAACGACTCCTAGTTACAAACGGAGGGAGACAACAGGAAGTGAGAGGAAATCTACCCCTAGGAAGAGAAATTCTCTCCTGAGTTATTATGGGAAAAAGGTGTCTCCACTGATCCTTTATCACCAATCCTTGTTTACCTAAAAAACCCAAATTTTCAAAATCCAATTGTCATTGGGACAGAAAGTGAGGTGAAATCTTCTGAACAGGGGCACAGACCGCAAAACAAATGTTACAGGGGTGAAGATAACCCTTCCCTATGTTATCCAAAAAGCTTAAAAATAGATTTTTTTGGCTGGAGCTACACTTAAAAATTGTAACAGTTCCAAATTACAAGCGGAATCAACTTAAGAACAAACCTACAGTCCCTATCTTGTTTGTAACCCGGGGACCGGCTATATAATGCTGTTCAGAGTATATAGGGCCTGGGGGCCCCACGCCTTTTCTTTTTTTAATTTGGGTGCGGGGTTCCCCTAATGTCCATACAAGACCCAAAGGGCCTGGTAAGGGGCTGGGGGGTTACCCATGCCGTTTTTCTCAATAATTTTCATCCATATTGCCGGGACCCCACATTACATTACAACCGCAAGCAGTTTTAAATGACTTTTATTCCATTAGAAATGTCATTTTGTGCAGAGACTGTTCTAAACAGAGGAAACACTCGACACTTTACAGTAGGGTTGTCCCGATACCGATACTAGTATCGGTATCGGCACCGATACCGAGCATTTGCCCAAGTACTTGTACTCGGGCAAATGCTCCCGATGCTTCCCCCGATACCTAGAGGACAGCTGTGATCGGCGCGTGGGGGAGTTACAAGCTTCTCCCCCAGCGGCTTTCACCAGCTTTAGTGACATACAGCGGTGATCGCTCACAGCTGACTGTCACTGCATCCTCCTCCGTGCCCCCTCCTTTCCTCTGTGCCTTTCCGCTGTCCCCTGCATTCCTCTCTCCTTATCTGTCCCCCTCCGTACTCCCCCTTCGTTCCTCTCTCCTTATCTGTCCCCCTCCGTTCTCCCCCTCCGTTCCTCTCTCCTTATCTGTCCTCTCCGTTCTCCCCCTCCGTTCCTCCGTCCCCCTCCTCCTTCCTTTGTGTATGGAGAGAGTCAGCTGACTCTGTCCATTCACATAACTGAAACATTGTAATCTTCTGTGATTACTATGTGTCATTTTATGAATGGAGAGAAGCCGCTGTCTTCTCTCCATTCATTCTCAGTGCAGCTGACGCTGCAGAGAAAGGGACTGGGGAATCTCTATCCTCTGTCTCTTTCTCTGTCTCAAGGGGGAGATATCAGAGGTCTGTTAAGACCCCTGATATCTCACCAAAGCCCCCCAACAGGGCTGATTAAAAAAAAAAAAAAAAAACAATAAAGAATTAAAAAATATTATTGTAAAAAATAAAAATTGTAAAAAAAAACCCCAAAAAAAACATACACACATACAACGTTCACCCCCCCAAAAAAAAAATAGCAAAAAAAAAAAACCTGTCACGTGACATTAAAAAAAAGTATCGGTAATCGGTATCGGCGAGTACTTGAAAAAAAGTATCGGTACTTGTACTCGGTCCTAAAAAAGTGGTATCGGGACAACCCTACTTTACAGGCATACTATAGACACCCCCCAGGTACGATATTTAAAGGAATATTTCATTTTTATTTTTTCACTTTAAGCATCATTAGAATCACTGCTCCTGAAAAAACTTCAGTTTTTAAAACTTTCTTTTGCAATGATACATGTTCCCTGGGGCAGGACCCGGGTCCCCAAACCCTTTTTAGGACAATACCTTGCATAATGGCCTTTAAAATTTGCACTTTTGATTTCTCACATTCGAGTCCCATAGACTTTAACGGTGTTCAAATGTTCACGCAAACTTTCGGTCCGTTCGCATGTTCTGGATGCAAACCGAACCGGGGTGTGTTCGACTCATCCCTAGTTGTGCATTGTGCAGGAGTGATTTGAGACGTGTCAATGCAGTGTGAAACAGAGGACTTACCTGAAGATGTATCCGCGGAGGGGGATAGAGCCACGTTAAAATCTCCTCCTAGTATGAGACAGGGACCGCCAAAGGAGACCAGTCTATCTAGAATTTCAGTCAAGAATTGTCCCTGTTCTTGATTGGGACCATAAATGTTTGCTACTGTAAAAATAGAGATTAAATATTTCAGTTTAAGGAAAATAAAACAACCAGGGATCAATAATAGAGTCTAATACTTCTGGTTCGAAAGACTTATGAAAACCTATTGACATCCCTTTTGATTTTGCCTGAGGGTTGGTGCTATGATGCCAGGTAGTGTAGAATGGCCGTAGTGAATGGCCGGGATACTATCAGAGCGGAAATGTGTTTCCAGTGAAAATAAAATTTTAGTACATGTTTTATGAAAATGGTACAATATCTGGCTTCGCTTTTCCGGTCTATTAAAACCTCTGCAGTTATAGGATGAGAAAGTAATTGAGCTATGTACTGCCATTACGAGAGAGATAGAGGATGGGGATGAGCCTAAATGTGGGGACCCTAAGAAGGACCCAATATCGGGCCATGAGAGAGTGCAAGACAAAGGATTTTGCAAGGAATAGAGAGAGAGAAGATAGGATATAAACAGATTGAAAAAGTGAGAGGAGAAGCAAAAGGTAGGGGAGTGATGTTTCCTATCTTGGAGTCCATCTAAAATATGATATACAAATCCGAGACAGGAAGACCACCAACAGTTAAAACCTAACATAGCCTCAGTGAAGATTTATACAGGTAAAATACAGGTAAAAGCCTGCTGGTAATGCAAACTACCTTACTGCTTGAACTGCTGAAGGTTCTGCTGAATGCTCTGCTGAATACTGAGCACAGACTTGGTACTGATATTAAATATTGTGTTATGTACTGAATACTGGACACTGAAACTATATTATCATTGAGTGTGGTGTTGAGTGTTGAATATAGAATACTGAACACTGAATGCTGAACACTGAGTCTCAGTGAACATACCAAATGTTTTCTTAGGTCAAGAGACAGCTCCTGGTGAACCCACAGTGAAGGTATATACAGGTAAAAGCCTGCTGGCAATACGAACTGCCTGAACTGCTTGAACTGCTGAAGTCTCTGTTGAATGTAGAATGCTTTGCTGAAATTTGAGTATTGAAATGGTACTTTTATTAAATATTGTGCTGTGTAATGAATACTGGAGACTGAAACTATACTATCAATGAGCATGGTGCTGAGTGTTGAATATTAAATACCGAACACTGAAATGATGCTGTTATGGACTATTGCATAGTATACTAAATACTGAATAGATATTATTTCTGATTACTGCGTTGAGTATTAAATACTGAATATAGAACAGACATTGGTTTTAAATAAACGTGCAAAGCACAGAATTATGAATACTGAATATTGAAAGTTGAATGCTAAATATGGAATTGATATTTCTGATTACTGTGCTGAATATTAAATATGGAGAATGGACACTGTTATCAAATGCTGAGCAAAATATTGAACAGGGAATTCTGAACACTGTATGGACACTGTTACTAAATACTGTGCAGGGTATAGACCTTCTGGGATTGAGTACTGAATATTGAAATACTGAATGGATATGGTTAAGAATATTGTACAGAGCCCTGATTACAGTGTGGAGTACTGAGTACTAAATTTCAAATACTGAAAGGATATTAA
The DNA here is from genome assembly GCA_037952835.1 of Lithobates septentrionalis. Classification (NCBI taxonomy): domain Eukaryota; kingdom Metazoa; phylum Chordata; class Amphibia; order Anura; family Ranidae; genus Lithobates; species Lithobates septentrionalis. Next base: position 1,585,369 of record JBBDGP010000522.1, read on the forward strand.
ATACAGTATAGAGCACAGAGGAAACAAATTAATAAGTAAGGACTTTGTTTCTTGATACTGAGGGGGAGGAATTATAAGGAGGAGGAGGGGGGTAGAAAGGAAGGGAGAGGAGAGAAGAGGAGGCGAGAGTATTAACTGGAAAGATGTCAAGCAAAAGAGGGAAGAAGGAGGAAAGGAAGGCAGAAACGAAAATGTATCTTGGGGAAGGCTCACCTCGAGAAAGTGCTGAGAGTATAAGGTAAAATACAAATGCCGGATATCTCTAAAAAAGGTGTTGTGGAAGATATGATAAAGCTGATGCCTGAGATCCGCAGTATGTCCCGGCAGGGATCTAGGGTTTAAAGGACTCAAAGTCTCAAAGGTCTCAAAGGAGAACACACAGGAAGATCTTAATAAATCACAGACCTCGAGGGTTCCCCAGGTCTCCTGGGGTCTGGAGGGAAGATGTGTAACCGACATGGCATCGGGAATTGAATTTAATGTAAACTATACTCAAAACCAAGATCAACAAAATACGGAGGAATCAGACCAACAGAGTACAGGCGGGAATAAAACTGCTGGAAGTTTAAATCAGTATGGCAGCAATACTGGTAAAACCATAATAAAAGAACCAACACTGAGTGATGCTTTTACTGCCATACAGGCATGTAATAGTTCCTTATTATCTCTAACAAGTCAAATGCATGACCTAAAAAAGGACATCATGGTTAAAAGACAAGAAAATCGAAAAATCTGTGAGCGTACCACGGAACTGGAGAACAGGGTTAGTACAACGGAGGATGCCCTGCCTTCCATAAAAAAGGATCTCCAACAAACCAAAGTACAAATAAAGGATCAAGCACAGAGATTGGACAATTTGGAAAATAGGCAAAGATGTAACAATGTACATATTTTGGGATTTCCTGAACATGAAGAGGGCCAATCAATGACTGTTTTCTTTGAAAAATGGATAATGGATACACTTGGCACAGTGCGTTTTTCAAGACTTTTTACAATTGAACGGGCCCATTGAATTCCTAGTCGATTACCCTCTTCCTTAAGTAATCCCAGGACAGCTACAGAGATAGGGATTTGATCCTTTCTAAAGCACATCAACAAGGTAATATTGAGTACAATGGAAAAAAAATCTCCTTCTACCCGGACTTTTCGATGGAAGTACAGAAGAAACTAACAAAATTTACAGAAATTAAGCTCAGTTTGCAATTAAAACAAATAACATATTCAATGTTATATCCAGCCAAGTTGAGAATTATGGACGTTGAAAAGATCATCTTTTTTGAAAATCCAGAAGCAGCCAACGCATGGTTGAAAGAAAGATATACAGAGGAAAACAAAAAGACTCCCTGAATGCTAATGGATTGATTGCTCCTCTCCCCCCCTTTTTTTTCTTCTTCTCCCTTTCTTCCTTTCTTTTTTTTCCTCTCCTCTCCCCTTTTTCTCCCCCCTTCAGATACCTATATTTGAACACTGAAATGGTGGACTACTTATTTACGGACATCTACTTGGCACAAGCATAATATTTTCAACTGTTTAAAAGTCACTAGATAGTTCCCTTGTATGAGTCCCGCATAGACTGTGCTAAGGGGTTGGGGTTATCTCCAACCAGTTTGTGTGGTGGGTATTCCCATCTATGAACGGGCATGTAGGAAGGGGTTGGGTGGGCTGGGGGGATTTGTGGGGGTGTGGGGGGGTTTGTGTTGCCCGTGCACTCTCTCTCTCACTCTCCCCTCCTGCTATTTTATCAGGGTCTCTTATATCATAAACTGTGTTCATTTAAAGAATTGGGAAATATTTCTTCTTATATAAGGTGTATTTGATATCATGTATGGGTTGCTGGGGATCTAGTGGACTACCAAATAATGAGTGGTAAAATTAAGGTGTTGTCATGGAATGTGAGGGGGCTGGGCGATAGGGGAAAGAGACAGGCAGTTTTTGAAGCAATTGAGTTTTATAAACCAGCAATAATATTTCTGCAGGATACCCACCTTTGAACAAGAGGATACAACGCTCTTTGAAAGATCAAGATTTACATATCAAACTCATGTGGTATACTCTACCTATTGTCAAGGTGTTAGCGTCCTGGTCTCCCGTTCGGTACGATTCTCATGCAGAGAGAGTTTTAAAGATCCTGAGGGTCGTTATATTGTACTTTGGTGTTAATTAAATGATAAAAACTTTTTGTTGGTGAATGTCTATGTTCCTCCCCCATACAATGACGAAGCTTTGAAAAATGTGTTTAGGAAAATGGTACAGTGGCCAAATTTACCAACCCTAGTAATGGGAGATTTTAATAACATAATGAACGAGGAGGAGGATAGACACAGCACCACAAAAGAGTAAACAAAGAATGAAGAGAACTAGATTTGCTGGCCATATACAAGAGATAGGGTAGAGAGATGTGGATATGTGGAGAATTAGATATCCACTAAAGAGAGAATACTCATGCTGTTAAAGTACATACAGATCTCTGTCAAGAATAGACTTGGCTTTGGGGAATGATAACTTTCTCCCATGGCTAGTGTCAAACCAATATGGCCCTAGGGGGCTTTCTGATCACTCTCCACTTATACTGACCATACAGACTGAGGGACAGTTATTTTCTCCACCCTGGAAAATTAATCCACAATGGCTGTTATTAATGACAGAGGAGGACACAATAGAATAACAGCTTATATAATTTTTCAAAAAAAAAACTCAACATCTTTATTAATAGTTTGGGACACTGTGACAGACTCACCCAGGATAGAGGCTTTTGGAGGGGACTGAATGTGAGCCTCTTGCCTACAGATTATGGGCCCTGGCATTTGAGGTACCCTTGAGGTGTTGTTACTTTAGCTTCGGGTCCTTCTCCCCCAGGACACACAGACTCTGGGGACCCTGTATTTGCCATAGTAGCAATAGTGACTCGCTGGTATAAAACAGGGCAAGTGCTTTCCAACCCAAGAGCAACGGGCCAGTGACCAACGGGCATTATGGATGGTATTCCTGGGAGAGCGGCCCCAAGAGCAATGGGTGACTGAGTTGGACAGGCTGGTCCAGCAGGAGATAGAGCTGGACAATCATTATCAGGCTCTGCAATGGCACGCAGAGCAGGGATATTTAGGGGAGAATGCTCTCCGGAGGGATATAACTTTGGAGGCCCTGGATTGCTGTGGGAGAGCCTTACAGATCATTTTGTGTTTGGCGATGAAGGGGAACCTGACCTTGAGGACCTGCAGGAATATAGAGAGGCTATGCTCGGTCTTGCAGAGCTCAGAGCTCAATCCTGATCTGGACCATTTGCTAAGGAAGGAACAGCATCTGGAAAGGGCATACAGGAAACTGCTAGAACACATTCAGCAGCATGCCAGAGAATCGGCAGTGGAAAATCCGGAGATTGCCGTCCCCAAACCTGAAGTGCTGACAACAGGGCAGAGCTCTGCTAACCTCTGCCCAGCAATGATAGCATCTTCTGGGTTCCATGAACAGGAGATGGTGAACCTATATCCCCAGACATCAGTTGCAGAGACATGGGATTTGATAGACTTTTCTGCTGAGGAAGAACAACCTGATGAGCCTCCAGCAGAAGAGCTGCTATCAGGGCCAAAGTTCACTGTGCTCTGCTCAGCACCAACAGTGGCTTTGGCCTTCTTGAGAGAAGAGGCAGTCGGCCTTTCTCCCACAACACTGACAGGGACATGTGATTTTCTGCCAGCAGCATCTATGGAGTTACAACAAACTTCTTCAGCTAAAGATCTGGTAACAGAACAGAGGGTCCAAGACCTCTTCCCCACACTTTTAGCAATTCCAGAGACTGGGGATTTAATAGACGTTTCTGTAGAGGAGGAACCACCTAGCAAACCCCCAGCAGAAGTGCTGGCAACCGGACAGAGGGTCCAAGACCTCTGCCCCACACCTGTGGCAGTTTCAGAGGCTCAGGGTGAGAAGGTGGCAATCACTTCCCAGCAGCAGATACAGGGGGAGAAGGGAGAGGAGGTGTGTGTTGTCCCTCCCTAACAGTTGGCCAGGGTGGAGGATGCGGACTTTCCTCCCAAGCAAAGATCTGTGCACCTGGGAGACAGTACCATAGACATGTCGTCCCAGCAGCCAGATGAGGGAATGGAAAAGGAAGCAACCGGCTCACCTCCCCAATGGCAGCTACACAGTTTGGGAGTGGAGGAAGCCAGCCTCCTTCCCCAACAGTTAGCCGGAGTGGAGGATATGGAGTCCCCAGCAGAAGTGCTGGCAACAGGGCAGAGTGCTACCAACCTCTGCCCAGCACCGGCAACAACTGTGGAGTTCCAGGGAACTGGGACAGTGGGCCCCTCTGCCCAGCAACAGGCCAAGCCATGGAATGGTAAACACCACCCAGATGAAGCGCTGACAGACGGACAGAGAGTCAATGACCTCTGCCTCACACCTACTGAGGTCAACTATTCCTTGCAGCCAAGAAATGAGATCATGCGGACAGACTTTGTGAGTTCACTCTGCCTGACTAACGCATGTAAGACCAGGTGGAGGTCTGGGACCTTGTTAGTCAACTTTTGATGGGGGAGAAATGTGACAGACTCACCCGGGATAGAGGCTTTTGGAGGGGACTGAATGTGAGCCTCTTGCCTACAGATTATGGGCCCTGGCATTTTGGGTACCCTTGAGGTGTTGTTACTTTGGCTTCGGGTCCTTGTCCCCCAGGACACACAGACTCTGGGGACCCTGTATTTGCCATAGTAGCAATAGTGACTGAGTCATACTGTTGGGACTCATACTGTGAGAAGATGCTAATGTCCTCAACTCCACTCACCTGTCTGATGTCAGCTATAATGTGTTTAATGTAAATGAGTTTAGTCTGGCTTACCACAGGTTCTAAGGGTATTCAACTCATTGTTGTTCGTTCTGATTAACCCTGTGTTGATGTTTATGGTAATGTGTGTTGAATAGTCAATGAGCTAGGAGACGTAGTCACCTAGTCTGGGTAAATGATTTAGTAAACTAGCTCATGTTAATTAGGTTACAGTTGTATTGTTAGAGGAGGTTCCAATGGCATATAAAGTCTTGTAATTTTGATTCTAAATAAAATATAGTCCATGTTAGCAGTGAAGCAAGTCTCGCCTTGTTTTATGCTTGAGAGCAGTTGGAATATCTGATATATGTATACAGACTGGGAGGAAGTGGTATATGACGGAAGCACTCAAGCGGAGTGTGGGACATTCCGTGACAGACACTATGAAGGCATATATGCGTGGGGTAATGATTAAAAGAATATTGACAATTAAGATCACATCTAGAAGATGTGAGGAGGAAGTAACGCAAATGGTGACTCAAACAGAGCAGGACTATATTACAGATCCCATAGAAGAAAAGCGCCTAGCTTGGCAGTAGGGATGGGCTTTATGTTCAGGTCAAACATGAATTTGACTCGAACATTGGCTGTTCGCCCGTTCGCCGAACAGCGAACAGTTTGGGGTGTTCGCGGCAAATTCGAAAGCCGCTGAACACCCTTTAAAAGTCTATGGGAGAAATCAAAAGTGCTAATTTTAAAGGCTTATATGCATGGTATTGTCATAAAAAGTGTTTGGGGACCTAGGTCCTGCCCCAGGGGACATGAATCAATGCAAAAAAATTTTTCAAAAATGGCCGTTTTTCGGGAGCAGTGATTTTATTAATCATTAAAGTGAAACAATAAAAGTGTAATATTCCTTTAAATTTCATACCAGACCTGGTATGGATTTTAAGGGGAACCCTGCGCCAAAATAAAAAAATGGCGTGGGGTCCCCCCAAAAATACTATGACTATGTTGATGGGGAGAAGGGCCTTATCCCCACAATCCCCAGATCCTGCCCCCCCTCCCCTGTGTGAATTGGTAATGGGGTACAAATGTACCTCTACCATTTCACAAAAAAGTGTCAAAAAGGTTAAAAAACATAAGAGACGGTTTTTGACAAGTCCTTTATTAATTTCTTCTTTTTCCATCTTCTTTATTCTGGTCTTTCTTCAGTCTTCTTCCTCCATCTTCTTCTTCTCCATCTTCTTCCTCCGCTCTGCTCGTCCCGCATCTTCCTCCGGCTTCTTCTCCGCTCCGTCCGCAAGATCCGCTTCACGGGGAGTATTCTGCCGTGTGACGCTTCAGTTCTTCTGACACTATTTATATAACGGAGGGCGGGGCCACCTGGTGACGCATGGGGACTTCACGGGGACTTCCCTCTGGCTTTCCCCGTGTTGTCAGAGGGGGACGGGGTCAATAACCAGGAGCCTAGTTCAGGCTCATAAGCTTATAGCGCAAAGTGGACATCATCATGTCCAACTACAGTAGCAGAATGGAAGATACAAATAAGGGAAACCTTAGTTAAGGTGTCGCGGACACTGGCTGCAAGGACCTTTTTCTGTCCACATTCACCCTGTTATTTGGTATTTCTATATTAATCTTTTATTTTTGTTAACTTGCCCAAAGAATATTCTCAGTTGTTTATTCTGAACAATGCATGACTCTTGAAAGAGCTGATCACATTAACCTGCAGAGACGAACTGTCTGGTCACCAGGTCTGCCTTAAGTGTTGTGTTAATTAACATGTTAATTATATTATTGTCTTTTAAGTTTTTGCTAGAGGGGAGGGGGGGAGTGTCCATGAGTCAGCCCTACCTCGTTATCTAACCCCTTGTGTTAAATGTGTATAAAAAGGCTGTGTTCTGCCCAATAAAGGAGTCAAGATTCTACAAGCTATTATCGACTAGACTTGTATGTACTGCAGCTATAATATTATATCTGACTGATGATCATACGGGAGGAAGCGGTGTTATTGACGGGGGCACTCAGTGGAGTGTGGAATAGGATCCGTCACAATTGGTGGCAAGCAGTGGGATGCTTCCTCTTGCCTAGGCTCACCCAAATCACCACCGGGACCCCCTGCTCCTAACAGCAGATGGAACATCACTACGCCAGACTCAAGCGCAGCACCTTGAAGGATCTCTTGGAAGCCCGTGGAAAAGTCTCCAGCAACAAATCCAAAGCGACTCTCATCACCGAACTAATGGAGATTGACCAGGCCAGCAACCCACCAGCAGACACCTCAGAGGCGACAGAGTTCCAGCGTGACGTCCAGTGGCGACTGGCCTTGTATGGTACTCACCCCCCGCAGGAGGTTATCAGTCAAGTGTTACGAGAGGTGTCCCAGCTGCGAATGGCTGAACTCCAGCGGGACCAAGGAGCATCAGTTATGTTCAACCGGGAAGCTCCAGCGGCCCGCAAAAAGCTACCCTATGCCGCCTTCCGCATGTTTCAAGATGGTGAAGATGAGATGGATGTTTACCTGCAAATGTTTGAGCGTCAATGCGGTCTCCAAGGTGTCAATAAAGCAGATTGGGTCACGCTCCTGGTCAGCCGTCTCACAGGAAGGGCTGCAGAGGCGTACAATAATGTCCCTGATGAGATCAGCCAGGACTATGACCGGGTAAAAGAAAGATTATTGGCTCGCTTCGGCATTACTCCAGAGGCACACCGTTTGAGGTTTCGCAACCTCCGCCGAAAGGAGAGAGAGCCTTACACAGAATGGGCTCATCAAATGACCCGAGCAGCGGAGAGTTGGATGACCGGGCGCCAAGCTGTTACCATGGCAGATGCACTCCAGCTAATCCTCCTTGAACAATTCTACGATCATACCCCACATGAGGTTAGAGACTGGGTAAAGGATCGGCAGCCAGTCACAGTAGATGAAGCTGCCACCCTAGCTGACCAATACGTGGATTCAAGGCGGACTGTACAACCAGAGCCTAAGACCCCAGCTCGGCCTGTCCCCAACATTCCACGGAGCTTTGCCCCTTCACACCAGCCGTCGATCCCCGGCCCCACTCAGCTACCATCTTCACGAGGAAAAGGGGACCTCTGCTACAGATGCAACCAATCAGGGCATGTTAGGAGGTATTGTCCGCAGAATGTTTCCCAGGACGCGCGGAACAACAGGCCCCTTGGACCTGCCCGGGCTGCTGCACACTGTCTGGAGAGAGATGATGTGACTTACCCAAGCGAGGAGAATATTGGAATTCTACATGAGGCAGACCCTGTGCAAGCTGCCACTACAGATAATCGTTTGCACCATCGACAAGCCGTGTGGATTAATGGTCGGGCTGCCCAGGGACTGTGGGGACACGGGAGCTACTATTACCCTGATACAGTCCCGAATGATAAACCCGGCAGAGCAGACGGGACGGTCTGTGGCTGTGCGGGTGGCCAGGGGAAATGTTATGCGGGTCCCCACTGCCAGGGTTCACCTTGATTGGGGTTCGGGGGCCAAAGAAGTGGAAGTGGGAATAATGCAGAACTTACCTGCAGAGGTTTTGTTGGGCAACGATTTGGGACGTTTAAATTCAGCCTTCTCCCTGGATGTATCCCCGGAAGCCTATCCTGTTACCACCCGCCAGCAAGCCCGGATGGAGGTGCGCTCCCTCGAGGACGGGACCCAGGTAAGACCTGTCACCCCTGACCTAGACTGTACTACCCGAACTAACCCTATCCCGACTTGGGCCTCTCCCCAAGAATTTGCTCAGGCAACTCTTAGCAACCCTTCCTTAGCTAGCTATAGGGAAAGAGCAGGATTGGACCCTGGGGGGTTGGAGAGGGAGCGAATAGAGTGGGTCCAGGGATTACTCTATCGGGTTACTGAGGGAAAGACAGCCTCCCATCCACCCAAGTGGCAGCTGGTTGTGCCGCAGAAATATCGTCATGACCTGCTGCGCATTGGGCATGACATACCCTTAGCCGGACACCTGGGGATGTCCCGGACCCTCCACCGTCTGACTCAGTCATTTTTTTGGCCAGGGATTACAGGGGATGTCCGACAGTATTGCCGGACCTGTGACACATGCCAGCGGGTGGGTAAGCATGGGGGCCCGCTGAAAGCCCCCCTACACCCTTTACCGATCATTGATGAACCCTTTAGCCGTGTTGCCGTAGACCTGGTTGGACCATTGCCCAGACCTAGTCCTTCTGGGAAGAGATATATCCTTACTGTGGTGGACTATGCCACCCGGTACCCGGAGGCCATTCCCCTGGCAAATATCCATGCAGAAACTGTGGCTGATGCTTTGCTCCAGATCTTTGCCAGGGTGGGTTTCCCTCGGGAAATCATCTCTGACCAGGGGACCCAGTTCACTGCTGAGCTCACTCAGCAGTTATGGAGGCTGTGTGGGATAAAGCCCCTACAGAGCTCTCCCTATCACCCCCAGACCAATGGACTGTGTGAGAGGTTCAATGGAACACTGAAACAGCTGCTTAGGACATTTGCAACCTCTCACAGGGATTGGGAGAGATATCTGCCACACCTTCTCTTCGCTTATCGGGAGGTGCCGCAGGAATCTACCGGGTTCTCCCCATTTGAGTTACTGTATGGGAGGCGGGTGAGGGGGCCCCTAGATCTAGTCAGAGCCCACTGGGAAGGGGGAATTGATCCCCAAGGGTCCTCTATCGTAGCATACGTTCTTGAGTTTAGGGACAGACTGAAGGAGCTCACAGACACTGTCCAGGAGAACCTTCGGGCTGCCCAAAGGCAGCAGAAACGATGGTACGATCGTACTGCTCGGAACCGCACTCTGGAGGTTGGGCAGAAGGTTCTTGCCCTCAGACCAACCAAGCAGGACAAGTTACAGGCCACTTGGCAGGGACCTTACCGGGTTGTGGCAAAGCTCTGTGACACAACCTACCTAGTGGCTAAATGTTCGGATGAAAGAGTCCGACGGACCTTTCATGTGAACATGTTGAAAGCATACTGGGAAAGATCAGGAGAGGTAGCCGCTATATGTGCTCCAGCTGTGGAAGATTCTGAGAATCTTCCCCTGCTGGTGCTCCCGGAGCTAAATAGAATTACTGCAGGGATAGAGATGATAAAGCTTGACGACCAGCTAGGGCCGACGCAGAGAGAACAAGCTAGACAGGTCCTTAGTCAGAGAAGGGAAATGTTCTCCACAGTCCCCGGGTACACTACTATGGCAGTGCACCGTGTGGAGACCCCAGGACAACTGCCGCTAAGACAGGCGGCTTACCGGATACCTGACGCAGTGAGAGAGGGGATGCGTCATGAGATTAAGGAGATGCTTGAATTGGGAGTCATTGAGCCATCCAGCAGCCCCTGGGCTTCCCCGGTGGTCCTTGTACCGAAGCGGGATGGCACAACTCGCTTCTGTGTAGACTACCGCAGATTAAATGAGTGCACCACCACTGATGCTTACCCTATGCCCCGGGTCGATGATCTGTTAGATCACATTGCTCGGGGAAAGTTCCTGACAACCCTTGACCTAAGCAAAGGATACTGGCAAATTCCTCTGGATGCGGAATCTATTCCGAAATCGGCGTTCATTACCCCATTTGGCTTATACCAGTCTAAAGTAATGCCATTTGGGATGAAGAATGCACCGGCGACTTTCCAGAGGATGGTAGACCAACTCCTCGATGGCCTTCAGGACTATGCTTGTGCATATCTGGACGACATTGCGATCTACAGTGATACCTGGGAGGACCATCTGGTTCATCTGGGTGTCGTGCTAGACCGCATCAAGGCTGCAGGACTAACCCTTAAGCCAGAGAAATGCAGCATAGGGATGTCCGAGGTACAGTACCTTGGACATCGAGTAGGCAGTGGACAACAACGACCTGAGCCTGCTAAGATTGAGGCCGTTGCCAAGTGGCCGACCCCCCGTACTAAAACCCAGGTCCTGGCGTTCCTCGGCACAGCTGGGTACTATAGGAAATTTGTCCCGCAATATAGTTCCATTGCTAAGCCCCTGACAGACCTGACTAAGAAGCACCTTCCCCGACAGGTACTGTGGTCCCCTGAGTGTGAAGCTGCCTTCCAACAATTAAAGAATGCACTAACTTCAGCTCCTGTTCTAGCTGCCCCTGACCCAACCAAACGTTTTTGTGTCCACACCGATGCCTCTACATTCGGGCTGGGGGCAGTACTGAGCCAAGTAGGACCTGATGGCGGTGAACACCCAGTGGCCTACATCAGTCGGAAGCTGCTACCCAGGGAAGTCGGTTATGCAGCCGTGGAGAAGGAGTGTTTGGCGCTGGTGTGGGCTCTCAAGAAATTCCAAACTTATCTCTACGGACGATCTTTTACGGTGCTCACCGACCACAATCCATTAATCTGGCTTAATCGGGTCTCTGGGGATAATGGACGTTTGTTACGATGGAGCTTGGCACTGCAGCCCTACAATTTTACCATACAGTATCGGCCAGGAAAGCAGAATGGGAATGCTGATGGACTTTCCCGGCAAACGGAACTATAAAACTCTCCCGGACAGCCCCAAGCTGACCCGTGGTGGATCTAGTTGGGTCTGCCGGACTATGGGACAGGGGGGGGGGGCACTGTCGCGGACACTGGCTGCAAGGACCTTTTTCTGTCCACATTCACCCTGTTATTTGGTATTTCTATATTAATCTTTTATTTTTGTTAACTTGCCCAAAGAATATTCTCAGTTGTTTATTCTGAACAATGCATGACTCTTGAAAGAGCTGATCACATTAACCTGCAGAGACGAACTGTCTGGTCACCAGGTCTGCCTTAAGTGTTGTGTTAATTAACATGTTAATTATATTATTGTCTTTTAAGTTTTTGCTAGAGGGGAGGGGGGGAGTGTCCATGAGTCAGCCCTACCTCGTTATCTAACCCCTTGTGTTAAATGTGTATAAAAAGGCTGTGTTCTGCCCAATAAAGGAGTCAAGATTCTACAAGCTATTATCGACTAGACTTGTATGTACTGCAGCTATAATATTATATCTGACTGATGATCATACGGGAGGAAGCGGTGTTATTGACGGGGGCACTCAGTGGAGTGTGGAATAGGATCCGTCACATAAGGAAATATATATTTTTCTACACAGAGGATGCCCAGGGAAATTTGAAAAGATATGGAGAAGATGGTCTGACATTTTGGATGTATAATTAGATGGGAGAGTGGGGAGAGGAGGGGGAGTATGGACACCAAGGGTTTTTGTTTTTTTTCCCCATCTCATTACATGCTGGGGTTGTTTGTTATTTTATTCTTGTTGTTGTTTGTATGAAAAAGTAATAATAAAAAACAAAGTGATTTTAAAAAAAACTAATATGCCACTAGATGGCGTCAAAGTATTAGTAATCAAAAACATATAGACTGAATAATTACAGAACTGTATAAGCTGTAAACAATGCATTCTAAGGCACTGAAAGGCCTAAGGGGGGTGATGTGGAGGGTGCAGGAAACAGCCCCCGGCCACAACACCGGAACATCATTAATAAAAAAAAGAACAAACCTCCAAAAAGTGTAGTATTGGCATAATGAAAATATCATATGTCACATGTCTTTTCAAGATAGTAGATAGAGCTGTGGGTAAGTATATTTTCCAAAAGTGTATCCCCACCTGACAGCCATAGCTGTATAGTAGGAAAAGAAAAACACATATTGACCATTACTGTATAAAGTACCAAGGAATAAAACCTGAGTGAACAATAAGGGGAATAAGTAGGTAATGGAGTAATATAAAAAAAGAAAAACCCAAACAAGAAAAAAGAAACCTCCAGGGTAGGCAACCAAGTGGGCCCAAGATGCAGACGTGGCTGGGTTACGGCTGTGGAGCATAAGCTCAGCTCGTTGACAAGGAAAGTTTCAAACATGGAAAATCCAGCTGGTTAAGTGAAAAAGACCATGTGGGGTCAAGAGCGTCAGTCTTCAGGGGATCTCTGTGAGGAAGATCTAGAGCGCTTCTTCTTGCTGTATTTTTGCCATTGTGGAAGGAAAGGAAGACCCGGGGTAGAAGGAGAGAATGGACAATCCGTCAAAGAAACCTGGGGCAGTTAGGTAGGTCACCCAGCATGCAGAACAGGGCAGTTTTACCTCTTGATGCACATGGAGTTGGAAGGGAAACCACCATTAATATTTCATATGGCAATCCTTGAGTGAGCAGTCTCAGAGCTCACCGCATGGCCAAAGTCTGACAAGATAGGTCAGGTAGAAGCATTATCTGTGTCTCATTAACGTAGATGGTGTCTCGTGTGCTGGTGATTTGCATAATTTCCCCTTTAACTTTATAGAAGTGCACCCTACACAGGGTATCACGTACAAAGGAGGAGTCGGGGTTTCTCATGTCCGAAGTCCTGTGAACTCTGTCTAGCTCTAAGGGTGCATATTTGGGTTTCTGTAGGAACTGATTAAATATGGCGGTCACAGCAGCAGCAGCGAGGTCTTTATGATCAACAGTCTCAGGAAAACCTCTGACCCTAATATTATTACGACGATTTCTATCTTCAATATCATCTTGCTGATATATGAGCTGTTGAATTTGAGCAGTGTGGGAGTTAAGGATCTCTTCCTGTGATTGCAAAGCAGTACAGAGTCCATCTGTGGTATTCTCAATATCTTCCATGCGCACATGTAGATCTTTCTTGAGGTCATTAATCTTTCGCTTGTAGGTATTTTCCATACACTGCACACAGTGCGCAAAGTCATATTTTGTGGGCAGAGATTTGATACAGGAATGGAGGGAGGGCATTTGGGTTTCCAAGTCTCAGCTTTCACCTGAGCATAGGGCAGATTGGGAGCAGCTCTAAGACTTCCTGGTGAGCCGATCTGAACCCTCAGGGGATTGGGAACGGCTGCAGGAGCTCACCTGGAAGTCTGTAAAGTGAGGTCCTTCACGCTACTAATTAAGTGAATGAACAATAAAACCTAAAAATGTGAAATTAGTGAAATGGCTGCAAGATTTAAAGGTGTACACTTAAACACAAAAATAGATAATGATGAGAGTGATCCGCGCGAACTTCTAACACATTAATATAAAGTGAAATATAAAATATAAATGAAATAATCCAAAATACTGTGTGAAGGTGAACACAATTGCTGAAATCCAAAATAAAAATGTATACATCAAAACAGTCCAAATCACAGTGATCAAATCAAAGTAATACATAAATGATAATAATTATAAGTGTCCGTAATCCTGGTGAATCTTCTAAATTAACAATTTCAGTGAAATTGATGTTAATCTTCTTGACTAGATAGTCACGTAATGCACCCAGAGCCCTTACCTCTAAATGGAGAAAATATGCCTTAGAACGATATCCTGGGGTGGGATCACCTGTATGCCGTCCATGTATCCAATCAGTGTCCGTATGGATGGTTATGTACGTGGTTCACGATCTGCTGAGTGAGCCTTCTCTCTGTTGACAGCTTGATTGGCCTCAAAATCTCGTGGTTCCATTATGGACATTCAATGTTTGCCATTAAAGGAAATAAAAGAAAACAGGCCTCCCATAGTGTAATATGTAAAGATAATACAGTTTACTGAAATAATAATAATGGTTGTAAAACCATTCTATTTATGTGTAGGGACAGGAAGTGAATTGCCTGCCATTTTGTTTGAAAATGTCCTCATCATGGCGGTGGCCATTTTTTTGGAAGGTAAAAGTGAATTAAAATCAGGAACATTTTTAAATAAAGTTAGGTGAGCTTTTTCTTATGAGAATCATCGTTCTCATAATAGCGGCCATTTTGTGGGTGGAATTCTATATCAATGGCTATAATCTAAAATGCATTAATAAAATCCATTAATAAAATTGTAACTTAAATGAATACATTTTAAAATGAAAATCTTGAGATATTATAGGAATACAATTAAGAATAAAATTGGAATTAAAATGGAATATTCGGAGACCCCAATGCTCTAATGTGGGATAAAATCCCAGAATGTTTCCTAACGTAGCAGTCTAAAATATTGAATAGTAGGAATGACCTCCTAAGTGAGAAGATAAATTTTAAAGAATCCATAAATAAAGAGAATAATAATCCGGAAATGACCCAATTAGCGTAATAATAGTATATAATAAGAATCAAAAAATTACTCGAAACAATTTAAGTCGAATTCTACATTAAGGCTATCAGGTACAAGAGTATGTAAAGTGTGTATCCATTTGGATTCTTTTTGACTGATGGACCTGACCTTGTGTGCCCCCCTCCTCAGTCTATTGTATTTCTCTATGCCCCAAAATACTAGGTGTTGTGTACTTGAGTGAAGTGTCTTGATACATTATGTTTCGGAAAACCTTTTATGATGTTTTGAGCATGTTCCCTTATCCTAACCATTAGTGGTCTTTTTGTTCATCCCACATACTGCAGATTGCAGCTACATTGTAGAACATACACTACCCCCTCTGTGTGACAACTAATAAAGTCTTTGATTAAGTAACTTTGTCCTGTTTTAGTGGAGGTAAACTGTGTGTGTTTTATTTGTGTATTCTTAGAATGTTTTACAGGCAAAACAGTATTTGCAAGGATTAAAGCCTTTGCCATCAAAAAGGAGTATCCTTTGGTTTTAGGGGGTTCAATAACGTTTTTTACAATAATGTCTCTCAAAGTTGGTGCTCTCTTATAGAGTATGTTCAGTTTTTCAGGAAGAATTTTATTGAGATGTCTGTCACTTTTAAGTATGTGCCAGTGTTTTTTTTTATCAATTTTTCTATTTATTTATGCTGAATACTGTAGTTTAGTATTAGAAAAGGAGCTTCCGATCGTCTTTGGTAGTCATCTTTATTTATGATTTATAACATGGTGGCCCTATCCAGGTTTTTTACCTTATCTATTTGATTTAGGATAAATTCTTCAGTGTAACCTTTATCCTTGAATCTACTACTTATAAACATGGCTTGATTTAGGAAATCCTCTTCAATTGTACAATTTCTCTTAATTCTTACCAGTTGGCCCTTCGGGATATTGAAGAGCCACAGTTTAAAATGACAGCTATTGATAGGAAGGTAGCTGTTCACATCAATATTTTTGAAATGTGTCTTGGTAATTGTTCTCTACAAGGGTGACATAGTTACATAGTTACATAGCTAGTAAGGTTGAATAAAGACACCAGTCCATCCAGTTCAACCTGAGTAGGGATGAGCCGAACACCCCCCTGTTCGGTTCGCACCAGAACATGTGAACAGGAAAAAAGTTTGTTCCAACACGCGAACACCGTTAAAGTCTATGGGACACGAATATGAATAATCAAAAGTGCTAATTTTAAAGGCTTATATGCAAGTTATTGTCATTAAAAGTGTTTGGGGACCCGGGTCCTGCCCCAGGGGACATGAATCAATGCAAAAAAAAGTTTTAAAAACGTCCGTTTTTTCAGGAGCAGTGATTTTAATAATGCTTAAAGTCAAACAATAAAAGTGTAATATCCCTTTAAATGTCATACCTGGGGGGTGTCTATAGTATGCCTGTAAAGGGGCGCATGTTTCCCGTGTTTAGAACAGTCTGACAGCAAAATGACATTTTGAAGGAAAAAACATTTAAAACTACCCGCGGCTATTGCATTGCCGACAATACACATAGAAGTTCATTGATAAAAACGGCATGGGAATTCCCCACAGGGAAACCCCGAACCAAAATTAAAAAAAAAAAATTATGTGGGAGTCCCCCTAAATTCCATACAAGGCCCTTCAGGTCTGGTATGGATATTAAGGGGAACCCCAGCCAAAATTTAAAAAAAAAAACGGCGTGGGGTCCCCCCAAAAATCCATACCAGACCCTTATCCAAGCACGCAACCTGGCAGGCCGCAGGAAAAGAGGGGGGGACGAGAGTGCGGCCCCCCCCCTCCTGAACCGTACCAGGCCACATGCCCTCAACATTGGGAGGGTGCTTTGGGGTAGCCCCCCAAAACACCTTGTCCCCATGTTGATGAAGACAAGGGCCTCATCCCCACAACCCTGGCCGGTGGTTGTGGGGGTCTGCGGGCGGGGGGCTTATCGGAATCTGGAAGCCCCCTTTAACAAGGGGACCCCCAGATCCCGGCCCCCCCCCTGTGTGAAATGGTAAGGGGGTACTTACCCCTACCATTTCACTAAAGAACTGTCAAAAATGTTAAAAATGACAAGAGACAGTTTTTGACAATTCCTTTATTTAAATGCTTCTTCTTTCTTCCTTCATCTTCTTCTGGCTCTTTTGGTTCTTCCACTGGCGTTCTCGTCCAGCATCTCCTCCGCGGCGTCTTCTATCTTCTTCTCCTCGGGCCGCTCCGCACCCATGGCATTGGGGGGGAGGCTCCCACTCTTCTCTTCATCTTCTTCATCTTCTTCTTCTTCTTCATCTCTTCTTCCTTCTTCATTTCTTCTCCGGGCCGCTCCGCAGCCATGCTGGCATGGAGGGAGGCTCCCGCTGTGTGACGGCGTCTCTTCGTCTGACGGTTCTTAAATAACGGGGGGCGGGGCCACCCGGTGACCCTGCCCCCCTCTGACGCACGGGACATGACGGGACTTCCCTGTGGCATTCCCCGTGACGTCACAGGGGGGGGGCCGGGATCTGGGGGTCCCCTTGTTAAAGGGGGCTTCCAGATTCCGATAAGCCCCCCGCCTGCAGACCCCCACAACCACCGGCCAGGGTTGTGGGGATGAGGCCCTTGTCTTCATCAACATGGGGACAAGGTGTTTTGGGGGGCTACCCCAAAGCACCCTCCCAATGTTGAGGGCATGTGGCCTGGTACGGTTCAGGAGGGGGGGGTGCACTCTCGTCCCCCCCTCTTTTCCTGTGGCCTGCCAGGTTGCGTGCTCGGATAAGGGTCTGGTATGGATTTTTGGGGGGACCCCACGCCGTTTTTTTTTGGTTTTTTTTTGGCGCGGGGTTCCCCTTAAAATCCATACCAGACCTGAAGGGTCTGGTATGGAATTTAGGGGGAACCCCACGTCATTTTTTTTTTAAATTTTGGCTGGGGTTCCCCTTAATATCCATACCAGACCTGAAGGGCCTTGTATGGTATTTAGGGGGACTCCCACATCATTTTTTTTTTTTTTTTTTTTGGTTCGGGGTTGCCCTGTGGGGAATTCCCATGCCGTTTTTATCAATGAACTTCTATGTGTATTGTCGGCAATGCAATAGCCGCGGGTAGTTTTAAATGTGTTTTTTTCTTCAAAATGTCATTTTGCTGTCAGACTGTTCTAAACACAGGAAACATGCGCCCCTTTACAGGCATACTATAGACACCCCCCCAGGTATGAAATTTAAAGGGATATTACACTTTTATTGTTTGACTTTAAGCATTATTAAAATCACTGCTCCTGAAAAAACGTCCGTTTTTAAAACTTTTTTTTGCATTGATCCATGTCCCCTGGGGCAGGACCCAGGTCCCCAAACACTTTTTATGACAATAACTTGCATATAAGCCTTTAAAATTTGCACTTTTGATTTCTCCCATAGACTTTTAAAGGGTGTTCCGCGGCATTCGAATTTGCCGCGAACACCCCAAATTGTTCGCTGTTCGGCGAACTTGCGAACAGCCAATGTTCGAGTAGAACATGAGTTCGACTCGAACTCGAAGCTCATCCCTAAACCTGAGTGAGTACACCCTTACATCAGCCCCTACCCTCACGGAGCTCAAAATCCAAGGTCCCCAACTCACATTCATATACTAGGGTCATTTTTTTTTTTTTTTGCACAGAAGCCAATTAACCTACCAGCATGTCTTTGGAGTGTGGGAGGAAACCGGAGTACCCAGAGGAAACCCACGCAGGCACAGGGAGAACATGCTAACTCCAGGCAGGTAGTGTCGTGGTTGGGATTCGAACCAGCGACCCCTTTTTACTGCTAGGTGAGAGTGCTACCCACTACACCAATGTGTAGAACTCTAAGCATTTAATCAAATACTTTCTTTGCTTACAGATAAGGGTACTGTGATTGCGTAATAGCCATTTTATTGACTCACAAGCCTGATGGTGTTGTACAGTAATGTACAGGGACGATACATCCGCTGTCACCAATAGAGATTTCCCTTCTAGTACTGGACCAGTTTCAAGCAGCTGGAGAACATGTTTAGTGTCCTTAAGATATGCTGTAGTTCATTGCACTACTGGCTGTATAAAGTTATCCAAGTATTGTCCCATTCTTGAAGAGAGTGAGTCTATCCCATTCACAATGGGTCTACCTGTGGGTTTGTTTTTATCTTTATGTATCTTGGGTAGGGATAACACCCCCCGGTTCGGTTCGCACCAGAACCTGCGAACGGACCGAAAATTCACACGAACGTTAGAACCCCATTGACGTCTATGGGACTCGAACATTTGAAATCAAAAGTGCTCATTTTAAAGGCTAATTTGCATGGTATTGTCCTAAAAAGGGTTTGGGGACCCGGGTCCTACCCCAGGGGACATGTATCAATGAAAAAAAAACTTTTAAAAACGTCAGTTTTTTCGGGATCAGTGATTTTAATTATGCTTGGAGTAAAAAAAAAAAAGTGAAATATTCCTTTAAATATCGTACCTGGGGGTGTCTATAGTATGCCTGTAAAGTGGTGTGTGTTTCCCGTGCTTAGAACAGTCCCTGCACAAAATGTCATTTTTAAAGGAAAAAAAGTCATTTAAAACTGCTTGCGGGTTTAATGTAATGTCGGGTACTGGCAATATGGATGAAAATCAGTGAGACAAACGGCATGGGTACCCCCCAGTCCATTGCCAGGCCCTTTGGGTCTTGTATGGATATTAAGGGGTACCCCGCACCCAAATTAAAAAAAGGAAAGGTGTGGGGCCACCAGGCCCTATATACTCTGAACAGCAGTATACAGACGGTGCAAACAAGACAGGGACTGTAGGTTTGTTGTTAAGTAGAATCTGTTTGTAATTTTGAACGGGCACATTTTTAACGTGTTTAGCTCCAGCCAAAAAATCTTTTTTAAGCTTTTTGGAAAACATAGGGAAGGGTTATCACCCCTGTGACATTTGTTTTGCTGTCTGTGCTCCTCTTCAGAAGATTTCACCTCACTTTTTATCCCAATGACAAATGTTTTTTGAAAATGTGACTTTTTTTGTGAAACAAGGAATGGTGATAAAGCATCAGTGGAAAGGAGAAATGTTTTTCCCATATTAACTCTTACAGGAGAGAATTTCCCTTCCTAGGGGTAGATTTCATCTCACTTCCTGTTGTCTCCTTCCGTTTGCAAGTAGGAGTCGTTTGTAAGTTGGATGTTTGAAAGTAGGGGCCTGCCCTATATACTCAGCAGAAATTTGGGCCTTAGATGTTGTTGTGGCCACAACACTGTAAGCCCTCACAGGGCCCTGCTGTGAAATATTAGATCAAGAATTGCAATTACATGCCCTTGTTGAACAGGGGCAGAAAAATTGGGCCTTTGGTGGTGGTGGTGGTGGTGCTGGTGCCACAACACTGTAAGTCCTCACTCGCTCTTGGTGGGTGCAGAAACGGGCTCTGCTGTGAAATATTAGATCAAGAATTGTAATTACATGCCCCTGTTGAACAAGGGTGGAAAAATTGGGCCTTTGGTTGTGGTGGTGGTGCTGGTGCCACAACACTATAAGTCCTCACTCGCTCTTGGTGGCCGCAGAAATGGGCCCTGCTGTGAAATATTAGATCAAGAAGTGTAATTACATGCCCCTGTTGAACGGGGGCTGAAAAATTGGGCCTTAGGCACTGGTGCTGGTGCCACCACACTGCAACCCCTCACAGATACTCTAGTTGGAACGCAGGAACGAGCCCTGCTGCAAATTATTGCATCAAAAATTGTAATTACATGCCCCTGTTAAAGAGGGGCTGAAAAATTGGGCCTTAGGCACTGGTGCTGGTGCCACAACACTCTCACAGACACTACAACCACTCACAGATACTCTAGTTGGAACGCAGGAACGAGCCCTGCTGCAAAGTATTGCATCAAAAATTGTAATTACATGCCCCTGTTAAACAGGGGCTGAAAAATTAGGCCTTAGGTGCTGGTGCCACAACACTGCAACCCCTCACAGATACTCTAGTTGGAACGCAGGAACGAGCCCTGCTGCAAAGTATTGCATCAAAAATTGTAATTACACGCCCCTGTTAAACAGGGGCTGAAAAATTAGGCCTTAGGCACTTGTGCTGGTGCCACAACACTGCAACCCCTCACAGATACTCTAGTTGGAACGCAGGAACGAGCCCTGCTGCAAAGTATTGCATCAAAAGTTGTAATTACACTCCCCTGTTAAACAGGGGCTGAAAAATTGGGCCTTAGGCACTGGTGACGGTGCCCAGAACCAAAAATGCTTTTATTAACTATCAGCGTGATCATTGAGGAGGAAGAGGATAATTACTCAGGATAGTCACTCAGCATCAGCATAGGCAGTCTTTGAAGGGATCTGAGATTTCAAAAAAAAATATTCTGTTACATCAGCATCAGGTGCTTGGTAGCTGGTGGTGATCCAAGACTGATTCATTTTTATGAAGGTCAGTCGATCGACCGAGTCGGTGGACAGACACACACTGTGATGGGTTACAAAGCCTCCAGCAGCACTGAATGTGCGTTCTGAAAGAACGCTGGATGCAGGACAGGCCAGTAGCTCAATTGCATACTGTGCAAGCTCTGGCCAGTGATCCATCCTCAAGACCCAGTAACCCAGAGGATTTTCGATGGGAAAGGTGTCCAAGTCAGATCTTGTCCCTAGGTATTCCTGCACCATGTAAAACAGATGCTGGCGATGGTTGCTGGAACCGATCATACCTTGGGGCTGCGAACTAGAAAATTGTCTGAACGCATCGGTCAGACGGCCACCTTCTCCACCGCTCCTTCTTTGACTGACCGAAGCCTCAGCAACACTTTGTCCAGAAACTGGAGTTTGTAACCTCCCAGTCTCTGGGAACGCGTTGCACAAACCTTTCTGAAAGGCCTCCCGAAGATGTTTCATCCTCTGCTCCCTCTGCGACGGCAAGATAAGGTCCGCAACCTTACCCTTGTAGCATGGTTCAAGGAGGGTTGCCTGCCAGTATTGGTCCTCCTCCTTGATAGGCTCCTCTGCCTCAAGTGCCCTGTCCATTATT
This sequence comes from Lithobates septentrionalis, assembly GCA_037952835.1. NCBI lineage: Eukaryota > Metazoa > Chordata > Amphibia > Anura > Ranidae > Lithobates > Lithobates septentrionalis. The sequence continues at coordinate 1,607,141 of JBBDGP010000522.1, forward strand.
CCACGCAGCGTGTGCTCCAACAGGTGGACAAGGGGGACAATGTCACTGATGCATGCACTGTCACTGCTCACCATCCTCGTGGCCTCCTCAAATGGTGACAGGACAGTGCATGCATCCCTGATCATGGCCCACTGGCGTGGGGAAAAAATCAAGCTCCCCTGACCCTGTCCTGGTGCCATAGTCGCACAGGTACTCATTGATGGCCCTCTGCTGCGTGTGCAGCCGCTGCAGCATGGCCAACGTTGAGTTCCACCTGGTGGGCATGTCACAGATTAGGCGGTTCTTGGGCAGGTTAAACTCCTTTTGGAGGTCCACCAGCCGAGCACTGGCATTATATGACCAGCGGAAATGCACACAGACTTTCCTGGCCTGCCTCAGGACATCCTGTAAGCCCGGGTACCTGCCCAAGAACCGCTGCACCACCAAGTTAAGGACGTGAGCAAAACAGGGCACATGGGTCATTTGTCCCTGTCGGAGGGCAGAGAGGAGGTTGGTGCCATTGTCGCAAACCACCATTCCTGCCTTAAGTTGGCGTGGCGTCAACCACCTCTGAACCTGCCCCTGCAGAGCTGACAGAACCTCTGCCCCAGTGTGGCTTCTGTCCCCCAAGCACACCAGCTCAAGCATCGCATGGCATCTTTTGGCCTGCGTACATGCGTAGCCCCTTGAACGCCTATGGAGCACCGCTGGTTCCGAGGATAAAGCACAGAAAGAGGCCATGGAGAAAGAAGAAGAGGAGGCGGTGGAGGAGAGAGGTGTGTCATAATCATTAGTAGTGGCATTTTGGAGGCGTGGTGGAGGAACAACCTCCAACATTACTGCACCTTGTCCTGCATCCTTCCCAGCTGCCAGCAGAGTCACCCAATGCGCCGTGAAACTTAGGTAACGTCCCTGTCCATGCCTGCTGGACCATGAGTCAGCGGTAATATGCACCTGACCGCCCTGTCCAGTGAGGCATGGACATTGCCTTCCACATGCCGGTAGAGAGCCAGGGTCGCCTTCCGTGAGAAAAAGTGGCGTTTGGGTACCTGCCACTGAGGAACCGCACATTCCACAAACTCACGGAAGGGGGCAGAGTCTACCAACTGAAAAGGCAGCAGTTGAAGTGCTAGCAATTTTGCCAAGCTAGCATTCAACCGCTGAGCATGTGGATGGCTGGGAGTGAACTTCTTTTTGTGGTGCAGCAGCTGGGGCAGGGAAATTTGCCTGGTACAATCTGACGTCGGTGTACCGAAAGCAGATTGCCCACAAGTACTTGGCTGTGATACACTTAATTCTACACCTTCATTCCTCTCAGTGCAGGTCTCAGAGAGGACTGAAGGTATAGTGGGGTTGGAGATCTCAGCTGATGAGGAGCAAGGAGAGGTCCTTTTTGTTCTTTGGTGTGGGTCTTTTAGATACGCTTGCCAATGAACTGCATGGCAGGTCAACATATGTCTGGTCAAGCATGTGGTGGCGAAGCGGGAGATGTTTTGGCCACGCGAGATACGCTTGAGACATATGTTGCAAACAGCAGCGGTGCGATCTGATGCACTCGTCCAAAAAAGGCCCACACCAAAGAACTTTTTGAATAACGCGCAGAGACTGCAGCGCCCTGCACATGTGGAGCTTTGGGGTGTGATGCAGTCAGTGTTCTGCCCTTAGGCTGGCCCCTGGAGGGCATCCTGCCTCGTGGGTGATGTGCCTCCTCCTCCTCCTCTCTCCTATCAGGCACCCACGTTGAGTCAGTGACCTCATCATCCCTTCCCTCCTCATCACTAGAGCAAACCTGGCAGTATGCTGCAGCAGGGGGAGCATGACTGCCAGATTGCTGTCCTTCTTGGGCACCCCCTCTGTCCCTGCTCACGTTACTGCCTTCATCTAGCTCAGTATCATCATCAGAGCCTTCCAAACGCTGGGCATCCTCCTAGAGCATGTACCCAACACTGTGGTCAAACAGTTTGAGGGACTCCTCAGGAGGACATGCTGGGGCTAGGGAAGGAGTCACTGATGACATTAAGCCAAGGGAAGAGGCCGCTGCTTTGCCAGACAAAGTACCCTGAGCATTGGTGAGAGAGGATGAGGAGGATGTGAACGGCTTGGTCATTCACTCGACCAAGTCTTCCGCATGTTTCGGCTCAACATGGCCAGCTGCTGAAAAAAAGGCCAAGCGTGTCCCACGGCCACGTGCTGATGAGGATGCACCGTCTCCATGACCAGCACTGTTGCCTCTAGACACAGAGCCTTCTTGCCCTCTTTTATTGGCTTGTGACTGTCTGCCTCTCCTTGTTGGCCTTCCAGACATACTAATGGCCTGTAGCTGCACTAAGCTGGGATATATATATATATATATATATATATATATATATATATATATATGTGTACTGATACTGCAACTAGCAAAATCAACTGCCTGCCTGTAGTATGAGAACACCACCAACATTCTACAGGTAGCTTTAGGTGAACACTGTGCAGAGCTCACCAAAAAATAGCTTGTAGCTTATTTAGCTGCCTGCGGTAGTGATAGGATCAGGAAAACACCACCAACCTTCTACAGCTAGCTTTAGGTGAACACTGTGCAGAGCTCACCAAAAAATAACTTGTAGCTTATTTAGCTGCCTGCGGTAGTGATAGGATCAGGAAAACACCACCAACCTTCTACAGGTAGCTTTAGGTGAACACTGTGCAGAGCTCGCACTACACTAACTTGTAGCTTATTTAGCTGCCTGCGGTAGTGATAGGATCAGGAAAACACCACCAAACTTCTACAGGTAGCTTTAGGTGAACACTGTGCAGAGCTCGCCAAAAAATAACTTGTAGCTTATTTAGCTGCCTGCGGTAGTGATAGGATCAGGAAAACACCACTAACCTTCTACAGGTAGCTTTAGCTGAACACTGTGCAGAGCTCGCAGAAAAATAACTTGTAGGTTTAGCTGAACACTGTGAGGAGGACGCACTACACTAACTTGTAGCTTTAGCTGAACACTGTGCAGAGGTCGCACTACACTAACTTGTAGTTTTTGCTGAACACTGTGAGGAGGACACACTACACCAATTTGTAGCTTTAGCTGAACACTGTGAGGAGGACGCACTACCCTAACTTGTAGCTTTAGCTGAACACTGTGCAGAGGTCACACTAAACTAACTTGTAGCTTTAGCTGAACACTGTGAGGAGGATGCACTACACTAACTTGTAGCTTTAGCTGAACACTATGCAGAGGTCCCACTACACTAACTTGTAGTTTTAGCTGAACACTGTGAGGAGGACACACTAACTTGTAGCTTTAGCTGAACACTGTGCAGAGGTCGCACTACACTAACTTGTAGTTTTAGCTGAACACTGTGAGGAGGACACACTACCCTAACTTGTAGCTTTAGCTGAATACTGTGCAGAGGTCGCACTACACTAACTTGTAGTTTTCACTGAACACTGTGAGGAGGACACACTACACCAGCTTGTAGCTTTAGCTGAACACTGTGCAGAGGTCTCACTACACTAACTTGTAGTTTTAGCTGAACACTGTGCAGAGGTCACACTAAACTAACTTGTAGCTTTAGCTGAACACTGTGAGGAGGACGCACTACACTAACTTGTAGCTTTAGCTGAACACTATGCAGAGGTCTCACTACACTAACTTGTAGTTTTAGCTGAACACTGTGAGGAGGACGCACTAACTTGTAGCTTTAGCTGAACACTGTGCAGAGGTCGCACTACACTAACTTGTAGTTTTAGCTGAACACTGTGAGGAGGACGCACTACCCTAACTTGTAGCTTTAGCTGAATACTGTGCAGAGGTCGCACTACACTAACTTGTAGTTTTCGCTGAACACTGTGAGGAGGACACACTACACCAGCTTGTAGCTTTAGCTGAACACTGTGCAGAGGTCTCACTACTCTAACTTGTAGTTTTAGCTGAACACTGTGCAGAGGTCACACTAAACTAACTTGTAGCTTTATCTGAACACTGTGAGGAGGACGCACTACCCTAACTTGTAGTTTTAGCTGAACACTGTGCAGAGGTTACTAACTTGTAGCTTTAACTGAACACTATGAGGAGGACGCACTACACTAACTTTAAATAATCTAGCTGCCTGACTGTGGTACTAATAGGAACAAAAGAACACCAGCAATTTTCTTCAGGTAGCTGTAAATACTGTAACAAGACAAGCCTGCCTGTCAGTAGGAAGATAACAGGAACGGATCTAGCTAAACTGAATACAGTGTATATATATATATATATATATATATATACATACAACACCTGGGATGCATATATATATATATATATATATATATATATATATATATATATATATATATATACATACACAATACACTGTAAGTCACTGACTGTCCTGCCTAATCTAGCTAACTCAAATGAAATGACACTGTCTCTCTCTCTCTCTCTGTCTCTCAACGCCGGAACACACTGCACAGGGCTGCCGTGCAGGCGGCCTTATATAGTCTGGGGCGTGTTCTAAACCCCCTGAGCCATAATTGGCCAAAGCCACCCTGGCTTTGGCCAATTACAGCTCTCTCTACCAACGGCGCTGTGATTGGCCAAGCATGCGGGTCATAGTGCATGTTTGGCCAATCATCAGCCAGCAATGCACTGCGATGCCGCAGTGAATTATGGGCTGTGACGCGCCACACAAATTTGGTGCGAACGGCCCATATCATTCGCAATTCAATGAACGATCGAACAGCCGATGTTCGGGTCGAACATGGGTTCGAATTGAACACGAAACTCATCCCTAATCTTGGGGACAGTGTAAAGGACAGGTATTCTACACGATTTCGGTATAAGGAATTTAGCTTCTTTTTTGTTTAGGATATCTTTTTTTATACCAAGATGGACTTTTATACCAAGATGGACCGTTTTTAAAACTTTTTTTTGCATTGATCCATGTCCCCTGGGGCAGGACCCAGGTCCCCAAACACTTTTTATGACAATAACTTGCATATAAGCCTTTAAAATGTGCACTTTTGATTTCTCCCATAGACTTTTAAAGGGTGTTCCGCGGCATTCGAATTTGCCGCGAACACCCCAAATTGTTCGCTGTTCGGCGAACTTGCGAACAGCCAATGTTCGAGTAGAACATGAGTTCGACTCGAACTCGAAGCTCATCCCTAAACCTGAGTGAGTACACCCTCACATCAGCCCCTACCCTCACGGAGCTCAAAATCCAAGGTCCCCAACTCACATTCATATACTAGGGTCATTTTTTTTTTTTTTTGCACAGAAGCCAATTAACCTACCAGCATGTCTTTGGAGTGTGGGAGGAAACCGGAGTACCCGGAGGAAACCCACGCAGGCACAGGGAGAACATGCTAACTCCAGGCAGGTAGTGTCGTGGTTGGGATTCGAACCAGCGACCCCTTTTTACTGCTAGGTGAGAGTGCTACCCACTACACCAATGTGTAGAACTCTAAGCATTTAATCAAATACTTTCTTTGCTTACAGATAAGGGTACTGTGATTGCGTAATAGCCATTTTATTGACTCACAAGCCTGATGGTGTTGTACAATAATGTACAGAGACGATACATCCGCTGTCACCAATAGAGATTTCCCTTCTAGTACTGGACTAGTTTCAAGCAGCTGGAGAACATGTTTAGTGTCCTTAAGATATGCTGTAGTTCATTGCACTACTGGCTGTATAAAGTTATCCAAGTATTGTCCCATTCTTGAAGAGAGTGAGTCTATCCCATTCACAATGGGTCTACCTGTGGGTTTGTTTTTATCTTTATGTATCTTGGGTAGGGATAACACCCCCCGGTTCGGTTCGCACCAGAACCTGCGAACGGACCGAAAATTCACACGAACGTTAGAACCCCATTGACGTCTATGGGACTCGAACATTTGAAATCAAAAGTGCTCATTTTAAAGGCTAATTTGCATGGTATTGTCCTAAAAAGGGTTTGGGGACCCGGGTCCTACCCCAGGGGACATGTATCAATGAAAAAAAAACTTTTAAAAACGTCAGTTTTTTCGGGATCAGTGATTTTAATTATGCTTGGAGTAAAAAAAAAAAAGTGAAATATTCCTTTAAATATCGTACCTGGGGGTGTCTATAGTATGCCTGTAAAGTGGTGTGTGTTTCCCGTGCTTAGAACAGTCCCTGCACAAAATGTCATTTTTAAAGGAAAAAAAGTCATTTAAAACTGCTTGCGGGTTTAATGTAATGTCGGGTACTGGCAATATGGATGAAAATCAGTGAGACAAACGGCATGGGTACCCCCCAGTCCATTGCCAGGCCCTTTGGGTCTTGTATGGATATTAAGGGGTACCCCGCACCCAAATTAAAAAAAAGGAAAGGTGTGGGGCCACCAGGCCCTATATACTCTGAACAGCAGTATACAGACGGTGCAAACAAGACAGGGACTGTAGGTTTGTTGTTAAGTAGAATCTGTTTGTAATTTTGAACGGGCACATTTTTAACGTGTTTAGCTCCAGCCAAAAAATCTTTTTTAAGCTTTTTGGAAAACATAGGGAAGGGTTATCACCCCTGTGACATTTGTTTTGCTGTCTGTGCTCCTCTTCAGAAGATTTCACCTCACTTTTTATCCCAATGACAAATGTTTTTTGAAAATGTGACTTTTTTTGTGAAACAAGGAATGGTGATAAAGCATCAGTGGAAAGGAGAAATGTTTTTCCCATATTAACTCTTACAGGAGAGAATTTCCCTTCCTAGGGGTAGATTTCATCTCACTTCCTGTTGTCTCCTTCCGTTTGCAAGTAGGAGTCGTTTGTAAGTTGGATGTTTGAAAGTAGGGGCCTGCCCTATATACTCAGCAGAAATTTGGGCCTTAGATGTTGTTGTGGCCACAACACTGTAAGCCCTCACAGGGCCCTGCTGTGAAATATTAGATCAAGAATTGCAATTACATGCCCTTGTTGAACAGGGGCAGAAAAATTGGGCCTTTGGTGGTGGTGGTGGTGGTGCTGGTGCCACAACACTGTAAGTCCTCACTCGCTCTTGGTGGGCGCAGAAACGGGCTCTGCTGTGAAATATTAGATCAAGAATTGTAATTACATGCCCCTGTTGAACAAGGGTGGAAAAATTGGGCCTTTGGTTGTGGTGGTGGTGCTGGTGCCACAACACTGTAAGTCCTCACTCGCTCTTGGTGGCCGCAGAAATGGGCCCTGCTGTGAAATATTAGATCAAGAAGTGTAATTACATGCCCCTGTTGAACAGGGGCTGAAAAATTGGGCCTTAGGCACTGGTGCTGGTGCCACCACACTGCAACCCCTCACAGATACTCTAGTTGGAACGCAGGAACGAGCCCTGCTGCAAATTATTGCATCAAAAATTGTAATTACATGCCCCTGTTAAAGAGGGGCTGAAAAATTGGGCCTTAGGCACTGGTGCTGGTGCCACAACACTCTCACAGACACTACAACCACTCACAGATACTCTAGTTGGAACGCAGGAACGAGCCCTGCTGCAAAGTATTGCATCAAAAATTGTAATTACATGCCCCTGTTAAACAGGGGCTGAAAAATTAGGCCTTAGGTGCTGGTGCCACAACACTGCAACCCCTCACAGATACTCTAGTTGGAACGCAGGAACGAGCCCTGCTGCAAAGTATTGCATCAAAAATTGTAATTACACGCCCCTGTTAAACAGGGGCTGAAAAATTAGGCCTTAGGCACTTGTGCTGGTGCCACAACACTGCAACCCCTCACAGATACTCTAGTTGGAACGCAGGAACGAGCCCTGCTGCAAAGTATTGCATCAAAAGTTGTAATTACACTCCCCTGTTAAACAGGGGCTGAAAAATTGGGCCTTAGGCACTGGTGACGGTGCCCAGAACCAAAAATGCTTTTATTAACTATCAGCGTGATCATTGAGGAGGAAGAGGATAATTACTCAGGATAGTCACTCAGCATCAGCATAGGCAGTCTTTGAAGGGATCTGAGATTTCAAAAAAAAATATTCTGTTACATCAGCATCAGGTGCTTGGTAGCTGGTGGTGATCCAAGACTGATTCATTTTTATGAAGGTCAGTCGATCGACCGAGTCGGTGGACAGACACACACTGTGATGGGTTACAAAGCCTCCAGCAGCACTGAATGTGCGTTCTGAAAGAACGCTGGATGCAGGACAGGCCAGTAGCTCAATTGCATACTGTGCAAGCTCTGGCCAGTGATCCATCCTCAAGACCCAGTAACCCAGAGGATTTTCGATGGGAAAGGTGTCCAAGTCAGATCTTGTCCCTAGGTATTCCTGCACCATGTAAAACAGATGCTGGCGATGGTTGCTGGAACCGATCATACCTTGGGGCTGCGAACTAGAAAATTGTCTGAACGCATCGGTCAGACGGCCACCTTCTCCACCGCTCCTTCTTTGACTGACCGAAGCCTCAGCAACACTTTGTCCAGAAACTGGAGTTTGTAACCTCCCAGTCTCTGGGAACGCGTTGCACAAACCTTTCTGAAAGGCCTCCCGAAGATGTTTCATCCTCTGCTCCCTCTGCGACGGCAAGATAAGGTCCGCAACCTTACCCTTGTAGCATGGTTCAAGGAGGGTTGCCTGCCAGTATTGGTCCTCCTCCTTGATAGGCTCCTCTGCCTCAAGTGCCCTGTCCATTATTCCACGCAGCGTGTGCTCCAACAGGTGGACAAGGGGGACAATGTCACTGATGCATGCACTGTCACTGCTCACCATCCTCGTGGCCTCCTCAAATGGTGACAGGACAGTGCATGCATCCCTGATCATGGCCCACTGGCGTGGGGAAAAAATCAAGCTCCCCTGACCCTGTCCTGGTGCCATAGTCGCACAGGTACTCATTGATGGCCCTCTGCTGCGTGTGCAGCCGCTGCAGCATGGCCAACGTTGAGTTCCACCTGGTGGGCATGTCACAGATTAGGCGGTTCTTGGGCAGGTTAAACTCCTTTTGGAGGTCCACCAGCCGAGCACTGGCATTATATGACCAGCGGAAATGCACACAGACTTTCCTGGCCTGCCTCAGGACATCCTGTAAGCCCGGGTACCTGCCCAAGAACCGCTGCACCACCAAGTTAAGGACGTGAGCAAAACAGGGCACATGGGTCATTTGTCCCTGTCGGAGGGCAGAGAGGAGGTTGGTGCCATTGTCGCAAACCACCATTCCTGCCTTAAGTTGGCGTGGCGTCAACCACCTCTGAACCTGCCCCTGCAGAGCTGACAGAACCTCTGCCCCAGTGTGGCTTCTGTCCCCCAAGCACACCAGCTCAAGCATCGCATGGCATCTTTTGGCCTGCGTACATGCGTAGCCCCTTGAACGCCTATGGAGCACCGCTGGTTCCGAGGATAAAGCACAGAAAGAGGCCATGGAGAAAGAAGAAGAGGAGGCGGTGGAGGAGAGAGGTGTGTCATAATCATTAGTAGTGGCATTTTGGAGGCGTGGTGGAGGAACAACCTCCAACATTACTGCACCTTGTCCTGCATCCTTCCCAGCTGCCAGCAGAGTCACCCAATGCGCCGTGAAACTTAGGTAACGTCCCTGTCCATGCCTGCTGGACCATGAGTCAGCGGTAATATGCACCTGACCGCCCTGTCCAGTGAGGCATGGACATTGCCTTCCACATGCCGGTAGAGAGCCAGGGTCGCCTTCCGTGAGAAAAAGTGGCGTTTGGGTACCTGCCACTGAGGAACCGCACATTCCACAAACTCACGGAAGGGGGCAGAGTCTACCAACTGAAAAGGCAGCAGTTGAAGTGCTAGCAATTTTGCCAAGCTAGCATTCAACCGCTGAGCATGTGGATGGCTGGGAGTGAACTTCTTTTTGTGGTGCAGCAGCTGGGGCAGGGAAATTTGCCTGGTACAATCTGACGTCGGTGTACCGAAAGCAGATTGCCCACAAGTACTTGGCTGTGATACACTTAATTCTACACCTTCATTCCTCTCAGTGCAGGTCTCAGAGAGGACTGAAGGTATAGTGGGGTTGGAGATCTCAGCTGATGAGGAGCAAGGAGAGGTCCTTTTTGTTCTTTGGTGTGGGTCTTTTAGATACGCTTGCCAATGAACTGCATGGCAGGTCAACATATGTCTGGTCAAGCATGTGGTGGCGAAGCGGGAGATGTTTTGGCCACGCGAGATACGCTTGAGACATATGTTGCAAACAGCAGCGGTGCGATCTGATGCACTCGTCCAAAAAAGGCCCACACCAAAGAACTTTTTGAATAACGCGCAGAGACTGCAGCGCCCTGCACATGTGGAGCTTTGGGGTGTGATGCAGTCAGTGTTCTGCCCTTAGGCTGGCCCCTGGAGGGCATCCTGCCTCGTGGGTGATGTGCCTCCTCCTCCTCCTCTCTCCTATCAGGCACCCACGTTGAGTCAGTGACCTCATCATCCCTTCCCTCCTCATCACTAGAGCAAACCTGGCAGTATGCTGCAGCAGGGGGAGCATGACTGCCAGATTGCTGTCCTTCTTGGGCACCCCCTCTGTCCCTGCTCACGTTACTGCCTTCATCTAGCTCAGTATCATCATCAGAGCCTTCCAAACGCTGGGCATCCTCCTAGAGCATGTACCCAACACTGTGGTCAAACAGTTTGAGGGACTCCTCAGGAGGACATGCTGGGGCTAGGGAAGGAGTCACTGATGACATTAAGCCAAGGGAAGAGGCCGCTGCTTTGCCAGACAAAGTACCCTGAGCATTGGTGAGAGAGGATGAGGAGGATGTGAACGGCTTGGTCATTCACTCGACCAAGTCTTCCGCATGTTTCGGCTCAACATGGCCAGCTGCTGAAAAAAAGGCCAAGCGTGTCCCACGGCCACGTGCTGATGAGGATGCACCGTCTCCATGACCAGCACTGTTGCCTCTAGACACAGAGCCTTCTTGCCCTCTTTTATTGGCTTGTGACTGTCTGCCTCTCCTTGTTGGCCTTCCAGACATACTAATGGCCTGTAGCTGCACTAAGCTGGGATATATATATATATATATATATATATATATATATATATATGTGTACTGATACTGCAACTAGCAAAATCAACTGCCTGCCTGTAGTATGAGAACACCACCAACATTCTACAGGTAGCTTTAGGTGAACACTGTGCAGAGCTCACCAAAAAATAGCTTGTAGCTTATTTAGCTGCCTGCGGTAGTGATAGGATCAGGAAAACACCACCAACCTTCTACAGCTAGCTTTAGGTGAACACTGTGCAGAGCTCACCAAAAAATAACTTGTAGCTTATTTAGCTGCCTGCGGTAGTGATAGGATCAGGAAAACACCACCAACCTTCTACAGGTAGCTTTAGGTGAACACTGTGCAGAGCTCGCACTACACTAACTTGTAGCTTATTTAGCTGCCTGCGGTAGTGATAGGATCAGGAAAACACCACCAAACTTCTACAGGTAGCTTTAGGTGAACACTGTGCAGAGCTCGCCAAAAAATAACTTGTAGCTTATTTAGCTGCCTGCGGTAGTGATAGGATCAGGAAAACACCACTAACCTTCTACAGGTAGCTTTAGCTGAACACTGTGCAGAGCTCGCAGAAAAATAACTTGTAGGTTTAGCTGAACACTGTGAGGAGGACGCACTACACTAACTTGTAGCTTTAGCTGAACACTGTGCAGAGGTCGCACTACACTAACTTGTAGTTTTTGCTGAACACTGTGAGGAGGACACACTACACCAATTTGTAGCTTTAGCTGAACACTGTGAGGAGGACGCACTACCCTAACTTGTAGCTTTAGCTGAACACTGTGCAGAGGTCACACTAAACTAACTTGTAGCTTTAGCTGAACACTGTGAGGAGGATGCACTACACTAACTTGTAGCTTTAGCTGAACACTATGCAGAGGTCCCACTACACTAACTTGTAGTTTTAGCTGAACACTGTGAGGAGGACACACTAACTTGTAGCTTTAGCTGAACACTGTGCAGAGGTCGCACTACACTAACTTGTAGTTTTAGCTGAACACTGTGAGGAGGACACACTACCCTAACTTGTAGCTTTAGCTGAATACTGTGCAGAGGTCGCACTACACTAACTTGTAGTTTTCACTGAACACTGTGAGGAGGACACACTACACCAGCTTGTAGCTTTAGCTGAACACTGTGCAGAGGTCTCACTACACTAACTTGTAGTTTTAGCTGAACACTGTGCAGAGGTCACACTAAACTAACTTGTAGCTTTAGCTGAACACTGTGAGGAGGACGCACTACACTAACTTGTAGCTTTAGCTGAACACTATGCAGAGGTCTCACTACACTAACTTGTAGTTTTAGCTGAACACTGTGAGGAGGACGCACTAACTTGTAGCTTTAGCTGAACACTGTGCAGAGGTCGCACTACACTAACTTGTAGTTTTAGCTGAACACTGTGAGGAGGACGCACTACCCTAACTTGTAGCTTTAGCTGAATACTGTGCAGAGGTCGCACTACACTAACTTGTAGTTTTCGCTGAACACTGTGAGGAGGACACACTACACCAGCTTGTAGCTTTAGCTGAACACTGTGCAGAGGTCTCACTACTCTAACTTGTAGTTTTAGCTGAACACTGTGCAGAGGTCACACTAAACTAACTTGTAGCTTTATCTGAACACTGTGAGGAGGACGCACTACCCTAACTTGTAGTTTTAGCTGAACACTGTGCAGAGGTTACTAACTTGTAGCTTTAACTGAACACTATGAGGAGGACGCACTACACTAACTTTAAATAATCTAGCTGCCTGACTGTGGTACTAATAGGAACAAAAGAACACCAGCAATTTTCTTCAGGTAGCTGTAAATACTGTAACAAGACAAGCCTGCCTGTCAGTAGGAAGATAACAGGAACGGATCTAGCTAAACTGAATACAGTGTATATATATATATATATATATATATATACATACAACACCTGGGATGCATATATATATATATATATATATATATATATATATATATATATATATATATATATATACATACACAATACACTGTAAGTCACTGACTGTCCTGCCTAATCTAGCTAACTCAAATGAAATGACACTGTCTCTCTCTCTCTCTGTCTCTCAACGCCGGAACACACTGCACAGGGCTGCCGTGCAGGCGGCCTTATATAGTCTGGGGCGTGTTCTAAACCCCCTGAGCCATAATTGGCCAAAGCCACCCTGGCTTTGGCCAATTACAGCTCTCTCTACCAACGGCGCTGTGATTGGCCAAGCATGCGGGTCATAGTGCATGTTTGGCCAATCATCAGCCAGCAATGCACTGCGATGCCGCAGTGAATTATGGGCTGTGACGCGCCACACAAATTTGGTGCGAACGGCCCATATCATTCGCAATTCAATGAACGATCGAACAGCCGATGTTCGGGTCGAACATGGGTTCGAATTGAACACGAAACTCATCCCTAATCTTGGGGACAGTGTAAAGGACAGGTATTCTACACGATTTCGGTATAAGGAATTTAGCTTCTTTTTTGTTTAGGATATCTTTTTTTATACCAAGATGGACTTTTATACCAAGATGGACCGTTTTTAAAACTTTTTTTTGCATTGATCCATGTCCCCTGGGGCAGGACCCAGGTCCCCAAACACTTTTTATGACAATAACTTGCATATAAGCCTTTAAAATGTGCACTTTTGATTTCTCCCATAGACTTTTAAAGGGTGTTCCGCGGCATTCGAATTTGCCGCGAACACCCCAAATTGTTCGCTGTTCGGCGAACTTGCGAACAGCCAATGTTCGAGTAGAACATGAGTTCGACTCGAACTCGAAGCTCATCCCTAAACCTGAGTGAGTACACCCTCACATCAGCCCCTACCCTCACGGAGCTCAAAATCCAAGGTCCCCAACTCACATTCATATACTAGGGTCATTTTTTTTTTTTTTTGCACAGAAGCCAATTAACCTACCAGCATGTCTTTGGAGTGTGGGAGGAAACCGGAGTACCCGGAGGAAACCCACGCAGGCACAGGGAGAACATGCTAACTCCAGGCAGGTAGTGTCGTGGTTGGGATTCGAACCAGCGACCCCTTTTTACTGCTAGGTGAGAGTGCTACCCACTACACCAATGTGTAGAACTCTAAGCATTTAATCAAATACTTTCTTTGCTTACAGATAAGGGTACTGTGATTGCGTAATAGCCATTTTATTGACTCACAAGCCTGATGGTGTTGTACAATAATGTACAGAGACGATACATCCGCTGTCACCAATAGAGATTTCCCTTCTAGTACTGGACTAGTTTCAAGCAGCTGGAGAACATGTTTAGTGTCCTTAAGATATGCTGTAGTTCATTGCACTACTGGCTGTATAAAGTTATCCAAGTATTGTCCCATTCTTGAAGAGAGTGAGTCTATCCCATTCACAATGGGTCTACCTGTGGGTTTGTTTTTATCTTTATGTATCTTGGGTAGGGATAACACCCCCCGGTTCGGTTCGCACCAGAACCTGCGAACGGACCGAAAATTCACACGAACGTTAGAACCCCATTGACGTCTATGGGACTCGAACATTTGAAATCAAAAGTGCTCATTTTAAAGGCTAATTTGCATGGTATTGTCCTAAAAAGGGTTTGGGGACCCGGGTCCTACCCCAGGGGACATGTATCAATGAAAAAAAAACTTTTAAAAACGTCAGTTTTTTCGGGATCAGTGATTTTAATTATGCTTGGAGTAAAAAAAAAAAAGTGAAATATTCCTTTAAATATCGTACCTGGGGGTGTCTATAGTATGCCTGTAAAGTGGTGTGTGTTTCCCGTGCTTAGAACAGTCCCTGCACAAAATGTCATTTTTAAAGGAAAAAAAGTCATTTAAAACTGCTTGCGGGTTTAATGTAATGTCGGGTACTGGCAATATGGATGAAAATCAGTGAGACAAACGGCATGGGTACCCCCCAGTCCATTGCCAGGCCCTTTGGGTCTTGTATGGATATTAAGGGGTACCCCGCACCCAAATTAAAAAAAAGGAAAGGTGTGGGGCCACCAGGCCCTATATACTCTGAACAGCAGTATACAGACGGTGCAAACAAGACAGGGACTGTAGGTTTGTTGTTAAGTAGAATCTGTTTGTAATTTTGAACGGGCACATTTTTAACGTGTTTAGCTCCAGCCAAAAAATCTTTTTTAAGCTTTTTGGAAAACATAGGGAAGGGTTATCACCCCTGTGACATTTGTTTTGCTGTCTGTGCTCCTCTTCAGAAGATTTCACCTCACTTTTTATCCCAATGACAAATGTTTTTTGAAAATGTGACTTTTTTTGTGAAACAAGGAATGGTGATAAAGCATCAGTGGAAAGGAGAAATGTTTTTCCCATATTAACTCTTACAGGAGAGAATTTCCCTTCCTAGGGGTAGATTTCATCTCACTTCCTGTTGTCTCCTTCCGTTTGCAAGTAGGAGTCGTTTGTAAGTTGGATGTTTGAAAGTAGGGGCCTGCCCTATATACTCAGCAGAAATTTGGGCCTTAGATGTTGTTGTGGCCACAACACTGTAAGCCCTCACAGGGCCCTGCTGTGAAATATTAGATCAAGAATTGCAATTACATGCCCTTGTTGAACAGGGGCAGAAAAATTGGGCCTTTGGTGGTGGTGGTGGTGGTGCTGGTGCCACAACACTGTAAGTCCTCACTCGCTCTTGGTGGGCGCAGAAACGGGCTCTGCTGTGAAATATTAGATCAAGAATTGTAATTACATGCCCCTGTTGAACAAGGGTGGAAAAATTGGGCCTTTGGTTGTGGTGGTGGTGCTGGTGCCACAACACTGTAAGTCCTCACTCGCTCTTGGTGGCCGCAGAAATGGGCCCTGCTGTGAAATATTAGATCAAGAAGTGTAATTACATGCCCCTGTTGAACAGGGGCTGAAAAATTGGGCCTTAGGCACTGGTGCTGGTGCCACCACACTGCAACCCCTCACAGATACTCTAGTTGGAACGCAGGAACGAGCCCTGCTGCAAATTATTGCATCAAAAATTGTAATTACATGCCCCTGTTAAAGAGGGGCTGAAAAATTGGGCCTTAGGCACTGGTGCTGGTGCCACAACACTCTCACAGACACTACAACCACTCACAGATACTCTAGTTGGAACGCAGGAACGAGCCCTGCTGCAAAGTATTGCATCAAAAATTGTAATTACATGCCCCTGTTAAACAGGGGCTGAAAAATTAGGCCTTAGGTGCTGGTGCCACAACACTGCAACCCCTCACAGATACTCTAGTTGGAACGCAGGAACGAGCCCTGCTGCAAAGTATTGCATCAAAAATTGTAATTACACGCCCCTGTTAAACAGGGGCTGAAAAATTAGGCCTTAGGCACTTGTGCTGGTGCCACAACACTGCAACCCCTCACAGATACTCTAGTTGGAACGCAGGAACGAGCCCTGCTGCAAAGTATTGCATCAAAAGTTGTAATTACACTCCCCTGTTAAACAGGGGCTGAAAAATTGGGCCTTAGGCACTGGTGACGGTGCCCAGAACCAAAAATGCTTTTATTAACTATCAGCGTGATCATTGAGGAGGAAGAGGATAATTACTCAGGATAGTCACTCAGCATCAGCATAGGCAGTCTTTGAAGGGATCTGAGATTTCAAAAAAAAATATTCTGTTACATCAGCATCAGGTGCTTGGTAGCTGGTGGTGATCCAAGACTGATTCATTTTTATGAAGGTCAGTCGATCGACCGAGTCGGTGGACAGACACACACTGTGATGGGTTACAAAGCCTCCAGCAGCACTGAATGTGCGTTCTGAAAGAACGCTGGATGCAGGACAGGCCAGTAGCTCAATTGCATACTGTGCAAGCTCTGGCCAGTGATCCATCCTCAAGACCCAGTAACCCAGAGGATTTTCGATGGGAAAGGTGTCCAAGTCAGATCTTGTCCCTAGGTATTCCTGCACCATGTAAAACAGATGCTGGCGATGGTTGCTGGAACCGATCATACCTTGGGGCTGCGAACTAGAAAATTGTCTGAACGCATCGGTCAGACGGCCACCTTCTCCACCGCTCCTTCTTTGACTGACCGAAGCCTCAGCAACACTTTTTCCAGAAACTGGAGTTTGTAACCTCCCAGTCTCTGGGAACGCGTTGCACAAACCTTTCTGAAAGGCCTCCCGAAGATGTTTCATCCTCTGCTCCCTCTGCGACGGCAAGATAAGGTCCGCAACCTTACCCTTGTAGCATGGTTCAAGGAGGGTTGCCTGCCAGTATTGGTCCTCCTCCTTGATAGGCTCCTCTGCCTCAAGTGCCCTGTCCATTATTCCACGCAGCGTGTGCTCCAACAGGTGGACAAGGGGGACAATGTCACTGATGCATGCACTGTCACTGCTCACCATCCTCGTGGCCTCCTCAAATGGTGACAGGACAGTGCATGCATCCCTGATCATGGCCCACTGGCGTGGGGAAAAAATCAAGCTCCCCTGACCCTGTCCTGGTGCCATAGTCGCACAGGTACTCATTGATGGCCCTCTGCTGCGTGTGCAGCCGCTGCAGCATGGCCAATGTTGAGTTCCACCTGGTGGGCATGTCACAGATTAGGCGGTTCTTGGGCAGGTTAAACTCCTTTTGGAGGTCCACCAGCCGAGCACTGGCATTATATGACCAGCGGAAATGCACACAGACTTTCCTGGCCTGCCTCAGGACATCCTGTAAGCCCGGGTACCTGCCCAAGAACCGCTGCACCACCAAGTTAAGGACGTGAGCAAAACAGGGCACATGGGTCATTTGTCCCTGTCGGAGGGCAGAGAGGAGGTTGGTGCCATTGTCGCAAACCACCATTCCTGCCTTAAGTTGGCGTGGCGTCAACCACCTCTGAACCTGCCCCTGCAGAGCTGACAGAACCTCTGCCCCAGTGTGGCTTCTGTCCCCCAAGCACACCAGCTCAAGCATCGCATGGCATCTTTTGGCCTGCGTACATGCGTAGCCCCTTGAACGCCTATGGAGCACCGCTGGTTCCGAGGATAAAGCACAGAAAGAGGCCATGGAGAAAGAAGAAGAGGAGGCGGTGGAGGAGAGAGGTGTGTCATAATCATTAGTAGTGGCATTTTGGAGGCGTGGTGGAGGAACAACCTCCAACACTACTGCACCTTGTCCTGCATCCTTCCCAGCTGCCAGCAGAGTCACCCAATGCGCCGTGAAACTTAGGTAACGTCCCTGTCCATGCCTGCTGGACCATGAGTCAGCGGTAATATGCACCTGACCGCCCTGTCCAGTGAGGCATGGACATTGCCTTCCACATGCCGGTAGAGAGCCAGGGTCGCCTTCCGTGAGAAAAAGTGGCGTTTGGGTACCTGCCACTGAGGAACCGCACATTCCACAAACTCACGGAAGGGGGCAGAGTCTACCAACTGAAAAGGCAGCAGTTGAAGTGCTAGCAATTTTGCCAAGCTAGCATTCAACCACTGAGCATGTGGATGGCTGGGAGTGAACTTCTTTTTGTGGTGCAGCAGCTGGGGCAGGGAAATTTGCCTGGTACAATCTGACGTCGGTGTACCGAAAGCAGATTGCCCACAAGTACTTGGCTGTGATACACTTAATTCTACACCTTCATTCCTCTCAGTGCAGGTCTCAGAGAGGACTGAAGGTATAGTGGGGTTGGAGATCTCAGCTGATGAGGAGCAAGGAGAGGTCCTTTTTGTTCTTTGGTGTGGGTCTTTTAGATACGCTTGCCAATGAACTGCATGGCAGGTCAACATATGTCTGGTCAAGCATGTGGTGGCGAAGCGGGAGATGTTTTGGCCACGCGAGATACGCTTGAGACATATGTTGCAAACAGCAGCGGTGCGATCTGATGCACTCGTCCAAAAAAGGCCCACACCAAAGAACTTTTTGAATAACGCGCAGAGACTGCAGCGCCCTGCACATGTGGAGCTTTGGGGTGTGATGCAGTCAGTGTTCTGCCCTTAGGCTGGCCCCTGGAGGGCATCCTGCCTCGTGGGTGATGTGCCTCCTCCTCCTCCTCTCTCCTATCAGGCACCCACGTTGAGTCAGTGACCTCATCATCCCTTCCCTCCTCATCACTAGAGCAAACCTGGCAGTATGCTGCAGCAGGGGGAGCATGACTGCCAGATTGCTGTCCTTCTTGGGCACCCCCTCTGTCCCTGCTCACGTTACTGCCTTCATCTAGCTCAGTATCATCATCAGAGCCTTCCAAACGCTGGGCATCCTCCTAGAGCATGTACCCAACACTGTGGTCAAACAGTTTGAGGGACTCCTCAGGAGGACATGGTGGGGCTAGGGAAGGAGTCACTGATGACATTAAGCCGAGGGAAGAGGCCGCTGCTTTGCCAGACAAAGTACCCTGAGCATTGGTGAGAGAGGATGAGGAGGATGTGAACGGCTTGGTCATTCACTCGACCAAGTCTTCCGCATGTTTCGGCTCAACATGGCCAGCTGCTGAAAAAAAGGCCAAGCGTGTCCCACGGCCACGTGCTGATGAGGATGCACCGTCTCCATGACCAGCACTGTTGCCTCTAGACACAGAGCCTTCTTGCCCTCTTTTATTGGCTTGTGACTGTCTGCCTCTCCTTGTTGGCCTTCCAGACATACTAATGGCCTGTAGCTGCACTAAGCTGGGATATATATATATATATATATATATATGTGTACTGATACTGCAACTAGCAAAATCAACTGCCTGCCTGTAGTATGAGAACACCACCAACATTCTACAGGTAGCTTTAGGTGAACACTGTGCAGAGCTCACCAAAAAATAGCTTGTAGCTTATTTAGCTGCCTGCGGTAGTGATAGGATCAGGAAAACACCACCAACCTTCTACAGCTAGCTTTAGGTGAACACTGTGCAGAGCTCACCAAAAAATAACTTGTAGCTTATTTAGCTGCCTGCGGTAGTGATAGGATCAGGAAAACACCACCAACCTTCTACAGGTAGCTTTAGGTGAACACTGTGCAGAGCTCGCACTACACTAACTTGTAGCTTATTTAGCTGCCTGCGGTAGTGATAGGATCAGGAAAACACCACCAAACTTCTACAGGTAGCTTTAGGTGAACACTGTGCAGAGCTCGCCAAAAAATAACTTGTAGCTTATTTAGCTGCCTGCGGTAGTGATAGGATCAGGAAAACACCACTAACCTTCTACAGGTAGCTTTAGCTGAACACTGTGCAGAGCTCGCAGAAAAATAACTTGTAGGTTTAGCTGAACACTGTGAGGAGGACGCACTACACTAACTTGTAGCTTTAGCTGAACACTGTGCAGAGGTCGCACTACACTAACTTGTAGTTTTTGCTGAACACTGTGAGGAGGACACACTACACCAATTTGTAGCTTTAGCTGAACACTGTGAGGAGGACGCACTACCCTAACTTGTAGCTTTAGCTGAACACTGTGCAGAGGTCACACTAAACTAACTTGTAGCTTTAGCTGAACACTGTGAGGAGGATGCACTACACTAACTTGTAGCTTTAGCTGAACACTATGCAGAGGTCCCACTACACTAACTTGTAGTTTTAGCTGAACACTGTGAGGAGGACACACTAACTTGTAGCTTTAGCTGAACACTGTGCAGAGGTCGCACTACACTAACTTGTAGTTTTAGCTGAACACTGTGAGGAGGACACACTACCCTAACTTGTAGCTTTAGCTGAATACTGTGCAGAGGTCGCACTACACTAACTTGTAGTTTTCACTGAACACTGTGAGGAGGACACACTACACCAGCTTGTAGCTTTAGCTGAACACTGTGCAGAGGTCTCACTACACTAACTTGTAGTTTTAGCTGAACACTGTGCAGAGGTCACACTAAACTAACTTGTAGCTTTAGCTGAACACTGTGAGGAGGACGCACTACACTAACTTGTAGCTTTAGCTGAACACTATGCAGAGGTCTCACTACACTAACTTGTAGTTTTAGCTGAACACTGTGAGGAGGACGCACTAACTTGTAGCTTTAGCTGAACACTGTGCAGAGGTCGCACTACACTAACTTGTAGTTTTAGCTGAACACTGTGAGGAGGACGCACTACCCTAACTTGTAGCTTTAGCTGAATACTGTGCAGAGGTCGCACTACACTAACTTGTAGTTTTCGCTGAACACTGTGAGGAGGACACACTACACCAGCTTGTAGCTTTAGCTGAACACTGTGCAGAGGTCTCACTACTCTAACTTGTAGTTTTAGCTGAACACTGTGCAGAGGTCACACTAAACTAACTTGTAGCTTTATCTGAACACTGTGAGGAGGACGCACTACCCTAACTTGTAGTTTTAGCTGAACACTGTGCAGAGGTTACTAACTTGTAGCTTTAACTGAACACTATGAGGAGGACGCACTACACTAACTTTAAATAATCTAGCTGCCTGACTGTGGTACTAATAGGAACAAAAGAACACCAGCAATTTTCTTCAGGTAGCTGTAAATACTGTAACAAGACAAGCCTGCCTGTCAGTAGGAAGATAACAGGAACGGATCTAGCTAAACTGAATACAGTGTATATATATATATATATATATATATATATATATATATATATATATATATATATATATATATATACATACAACACCTGGGATGCATATATATATATATATATATATATATATATATATATATATATATATATATATATATATATATATATACATACACAATACACTGTAAGTCACTGACTGTCCTGCCTAATCTAGCTAACTCAAATGAAATGACACTGTCTCTCTCTCTCTCTGTCTCTCAACGCCGGAACACACTGCACAGGGCTGCCGTGCAGGCGGCCTTATATAGTCTGGGGCGTGTTCTAAACCCCCTGAGCCATAATTGGCCAAAGCCACCCTGGCTTTGGCCAATTACAGCTCTCTCTACCAACGGCGCTGTGATTGGCCAAGCATGCGGGTCATAGTGCATGTTTGGCCAATCATCAGCCAGCAATGCACTGCGATGCCGCAGTGAATTATGGGCTGTGACGCGCCACACAAATTTGGTGCGAACGGCCCATATCATTCGCAATTCGATGAACGATCGAACAGCCGATGTTCGGGTCGAACATGGGTTCGAATTGAACACGAAACTCATCCCTAATCTTGGGGACAGTGTAAAGGACAGGTATTCTACACGATTTCGGTATAAGGAATTTAGCTTCTTTTTTGTTTAGGATATCTTTTTTTATACCAAGATGGACTATTTTTTCCAACTCCTTTCTCTATTGAATTGTGGGATAAGTTGATTCATCTTGAAGCTGATGGTGAATTTCTTCCTGATATTGTTCTTTAGACTGGATGACTACTGCTCCCCCTTAATCAGCTGGACGTATAACGATATCATTCCTTTTCGTCAATGTTTGTATTCCTTTCTTTATATGGCTTGGGTCCGCACCTTTTCTAAGTTTCAATGCTTCCAAGTCCTCTAACATCAATTTTTAAATACCTCAATGTGTTGACCATCATGTACTTGAGGATTATAGAGGGAGTTATTTCTCAATGTACTGTGTTGGATATTCTCCACTTCATTCGATTTTCTTATATCGGTATAGAATGGGTTACCCAAGATATACTTTTTAATATTGATTTTTCTGACATATTTTTGAATACTGATGTAAGTGTCAAATATGTTAAGGTTTCTTGTAGGGGCATATTTGAGGCCATTATCTAAGACAGCTATTTCCTCAGTTGTTAAAAAAGATCTTTAAGATGACTGAGTCTCTTGGTTTTGGTAATAGTATGGATTGGGGTCATTGTAGTTCCTAATTGGTTGGTACCTATTATGGGTGGGGATGGGGCTTCTTTCATGTCGTCTGTATTGATCCTGTTGATATGTTGAGCCTCCATTATCTCTGTAATTCCTGTCATTGTTCTTCAAATATGTTTTTTTTTTTTAAAAATTAAAAGGTTTTTTAGGATAATGGGGTTTGTTGCCAATTACCCCCATTATCTTGATTTTCATATGGTTGTCCTTTTTTGGGGTTGAATATGTTGAGGTTGGTTGTGGATTCACTAATTTGGTTTGCCATTTAAATACTTGGTCTGCTTTATAATCTGCAATTCCCGTTGATATTTTTTCATTTTTGTTTGTTGTACTTTGAGGTCCTTGGCCATCAAATCTTTATTCAGTTGGGAGGAAAGTTTATTAAATTCCATTGATTCTTTATATGGGTCTAATTTAGTTTTGGTTTCTTCTATCTGTTGATCTATATTCTGCATCTTCTTCTGTTTTCTTTTGAGTAAAAAGGTTAAACCCACCAAACTCTTATCATTAAAAAAATGGAACCACTCATCAATTGATTTCTTATCCATCAAGCCATCATTCGGTGGTAATTCCCACCAAAGTCTTATGGGTACAATTGTCTCCCTTATATAACGATCAAAGGTGTTAGTGTCCCACCATAAGTTGACTTTCTTTTCCATGTTATGCCCTAGTTTTCTAACAAGGCTTTCCAAATCTGTGTCTCTGGTTTTGTTATTTGAATTAAAGACAACATCTAAATTCACATTTCTGTGGTCTATAAAGGAAAACAAATCCATAGTGGCTGCAAAGGTAGCAAAGTGTAACTAAAAAGGATGAAAAGTGAGGTCCTTTGTGCTACTAATTAAGTGTATAAACAATAAAACCTAATACCTAATACCTAATAATGTGAATTCCACCCACAAAATGGCCGCTATTATGAGAATGATGCGTCTCATAAGAAAAAGCTCACCTAACTTTATTTCAAGATGTTCACGATTTTAATTCACTTTTACCTTAAAAAAAATGGCCACTGCCATGATAAGGACATTTTTAAACAAAATGGCCGGCAATTCACTTCCTGTCCCTACACGTAAATAGAATGGTTTTACAACCAATCCTATATCTCCTGATGAAGTCACGTGCTGTAACGTAACGTGCATAGGTAGTGGCCAGAAGTCTGAGAGACCGGAAGTGATGCAAGGAGCGTGTTTGACATGCAACTCCACACAGATAAGCGCAATTTTAATGTTTTTAATGTAAGAGGCGACTTGGCATTTTCAATAAACTGTATTATCTTTACATATTACATTATGGGAGGCCTGTTTTCTTTAATTTCCTTTAATGGCAAACATTGAATGTCCATAACGGAACCACGAGATTTTGAGGCCAATCAAGCTGTCAACAGAGAGAAAGCTCACTCAGCAGATCGTGAACCATGTCCATAACCATCCATACGGACACTGATTGTATACACGGATGGCATACAGGTGATCCCACCCCAGGATATCTTTCTAAGGCATACTTTTTTCCATTTGGAGGTAAGGGCTCTCAGAGCATTACGTGACTATCTAGTCACGAAGATTAACATCAATTTCACTGTAATTGTTTTTTTAGAAGATTCACCAGGATTATGGACACTTAAAATTATTATCACTTATTTATCACTTTGATTTGATCGCTGTGATTTGGACTGTTTTGATGTATACATTTTTATTTTGGATTTCAGCAATTGTGTTCACCTTTACACAGTATTTTGGATTATTTCATTTATATTTTATATTTCACTTTATATTAATGTTTTAGAAGTTTGTGCGGATCATTCTCATCATTATCTATTTTTGTGTTTAAGTGTACACTTTTAGATCTTGCAGCAATTTTACTAATTTCACATTATTAGGTTTTATTGTTCATTCACTTAATTAGTAGCACAAAGGACCTCACTTTACAGACTTCCAGGTGAGCTCCCGCGGCCGTTCCCAATCCCCTGAAGTTTGATCACTCTCATCATCACCTGGAAGTCTGCTGCTGTGTCAGACCAGGCTGGAGAAGCAGATGCCGGAGCCATCTTGGAAGCCTGGCTGCTCCGAGATGCGGCCGAAGAGTGGGTGAGAAACTGCTTCAGGTTGCCGTTGGAGGGTCCCCTCCGGTCTTTTTTAGGGTCCTTGGGCTTTTGGTTGCCCATTGGTGTAGCGGTAGAAAGGTTTGAGCCGTGGAGAAGTCCTGTGGGAGTTACTGTGATTGGGAGCGGCACTGAGACACGTCTCACAGCTCCATGCGCCAAGGCACACCCCCTCTAGATCACAGTTTTAGACCTCTGCATGACTTCCTTGTAGTGAATGTGTCATTTATTTAGAACATATAAAGAATGTCCTGGGCTTGCTCTGCAGCACTAGTGTAATGTTAGAACCATTAACACTACATGTTTGTACATGTGCTTTACTTATGAGCGCTGGGGGTATATAACTTGTACCACAGTGGTTCCTCTTCATAGCTTCCTGGATAGAAACTTGGTGGCTGCCTCAAAGGTATTTTTGCTTGCCTTCCTACACATGGTGCAATCTGCAGTCTATTAACATACACAGTCTATTGTATTTCACCCCTGCTTACTGCCACCTGTAGCCTCTAGAGGTACTCCAAAGGTTGGGTGTTTCTCTGGATAATCTGTTGTAGCTAAGGCAGCAGAAGAGGCTTTTGTCTTCAATAGGGCAGCAGGAGAGGTCTCCTGCATGGCTTTTAAGGGTCAGCAGTAGATATTTAACTCTTTTCACCACAATGTTAACATCTGTCTATGTATATCGGTGTGTACTAATATATCTCATCGATTTATTACATTTATGTAATGTCTCCTACTGCATGTCAGCACCTGGTTTGGTCTGGTGTTGCAGCCAGTTACACTATAAGCCCTTGTAAGGATAGGTGTACTTCTGATTTCCATCCCATTTTCAGTGTTAACCGTTTAGGTAATGTCTTATACAGCTTGGTAACACTTATTTTGCAGAGTTCTGCAGCCAATTAGTGTTTCAACAATAGGACTGACAGGCCATGTGTGATTATTGTGCTCTTTTGGTGTTCTCCATCCTAGATAACAGTTTTAGACCTCTGCATGACTTCTTTGTAGTGAATGTGTCATCTATTTAGAACATATAGAGAGTTTCCTGGGCTTGCTCTGCAGCACTAGTGTAATGCTAGAACCATTAACACTATATGTTTTACATGTGCTTTACTTATGAGCGCTGGGGGTATCTATCTTGTACCACAGTGGTTCCCTCTTCATAGCTTCTTTGCACATGGATAGAAACTTGGTTTCTCCAATGTTTTAAGGCATTTTATGGAATGGAATCTCTTTGCTTTGCTTAACTTAGTATGGAGTGCTGCAACAAATTTACATTTGCAACAGTAAGTCTGCAGGTCATGCTTTGTACTTATGCATTTTGGGGTGGTGTCTATCCTGTATCAAAATGTTATACCTTTTCCATGGCTTCATGTGTAGATAATATGATAGTTTATTTTGCTGTAGTTTTGTAGTGTGTCCTTGCGCTACAAGAAATGTTGGTACAGGGGTATAACTATATTTTGCATGGGCAGTGCAGTGGCTTGGTGGTTGGCGCTTCTGCCTGGTGGCACTGAGGTCATAGGTTCAACTACAACCATGCCATCAGAGTCCTGTATGTTTTCCAAGTATGCAAGTATGCATGTGGTGCTAAAAGCCGTTGACTGGCAAAGGTGAAACATGAGGGCAGCAACTTGGTGGCACAAATAAATACGCACATTTGCAATTAGTCGTGTATGTGCTCCAATTAGCAGAAAGAGGGGTGCATTTGGAAGCTTGTTCTAGTGCATTTTTAGCATCCCACAATAGACCATAAGTACAGTAGTCATGTTGGCATTTTAGGCCAACCCCTACTGCTTAGTCTTTTCAGGTGGCTGGGGATGCACCGCAGCTTGGAGTATCAGAATTGCTCGGGGTATCAGCACTGTTTCCCTATAACAAAGCTGTTGTATATAACATGCTATTCTTACACAGTGGACATTAACATGGGTCCCTGAAGAGATAATGTATGTCTCAAGGCACGGGTTTTGTCACATTCATATAAAATAATGTGGAGGGGGGGAGGTTCACTAGACTTATGCCTTTGTAGCAGATCTTTATGTTTATATTCTATATAGGATGGTGGTTTTTATATCTCCACTATAGTTAAGACCCTAGTCATTCCATGTAGTGTCTGAGGGGGCTAGTCTCTATTGAGAATTTAAGATAACTGGGTCCACCATATCTATGATAATTATGATAATTACAAGGGTGGTAAAGGTCTTTGGACTTTTAATGACCCTCCCTAATATAATACGTTTTTGCTAATCCTCTCATGGGCTGTCCTGGAAGACGACTGGGGAAAACCGAAGTTAGACTTACCAGTAACTCTGTTTCCAGCAATCTTCCAGGACAGCCAGGTTCCCGCCCTTATGTTAATGGTTGTTATGTTTGTATATGCTTTAAGGCTTTGTCCTTTGGTTCTTGTTTCAAAACTGGCTAGTTCAGCAGAGGGGCTGCTTTTTTAAAGTGTATTAGTGATGTGTTTCCTGTTCCTGTTGGAGGAAGTGCTTCTCTCATGGGCTGTCCTGGAAGACTCCTGGAAACAGGGTTATCGGTAAGTCAAACCCTGTTTTTTTCATCAGCAGTGTATAGCAGTCTTGTGACTTCTATCAGTGTCTGGTTAAAACTTGTAGGAGGAGTTTTCACATTCCCCTGATTGCCCTATGCAATCTACTGCAGGACCCCTGACCCTCTGTTTGGACAGTGCTGATTGGCCCTGTGCTGATCACATGCTCTATCCCAAAAAAAAACAAACTCTGAAGCAATACACACCAAACTGAGGATGTGCAGAGTGCCCCCAAGTCTCTGTTCTATCAGGATATGGTTTGGAGTCTGTGGAAGAAGGGGAGGATCAGAAAAGACAGGATCAAACAGACTTTTTACACAATGCAGAGGATTAACCCCTTGGGTTTCACAGTGAGTATAACAAGCATGCTTTGCTGCATATACAGACTGATTTTACTGTTGTGGGTTTAGTAACACTCAAAATATAGTGCTGGATGTCCCCTTAGACTGCTGTAAAGTGACACATCTGTACCATGTATGTAACCTGCTGAAGCAAAACTGACATTTATAAAGAAAAAAAGTGACATTTAAATTATTTTTTTTATTTTTTTATTATTATTTTTTATTTTTTACTCCGTTCCTCTACCTCAGAACCAATATCAGAATCAAGTAATGTCTGTGCATCCTAAGTAGGCAAGTGGCTGATGCGGTGTTCAAAAAATTCAGGCAGGAGTAGCTGTGGACAAGGAGGCAAAATAAGCCACTCTGGATTGCACACTAGTGTCAGCTTGGGTCATAGAGTATGAGGAGGATAAGGGTGGCTTAATAAGCCAGTCCACCACCTCCTCTGCATGTTGTGGCTGGATAGCATGGACAACATCACTAAACAGAGACAAACGTGCCCTCCCGGAAGATGGACCACATCCACCTTTGCCTATGGACACAGACACTGCTGGCCCCCTCATAGTGGCATGGGAACATCTGCCTCTCCTTGTTGGCCTCTCAGACATGATGTGGGGGGCTTATTACCCAAATTTAATGGAAACTGTGAAATGTGTGATTGGATGCACTTTATTGAATGAAAAGTGGTGTTTGGTGTACTTTAAATTGAGGACTGATGCTAACAGAAATGTAAGAACTATAAAAAAAAAGAGAAGGGGAACACCAGCATAGCAATCAGAAAAACTGCGGCTGACAATTTAAAAAAAAGGGGGCAGGCAGGGGACAACAAAAGAAGATAAAAAAACATGCAGCAACCAAAAAAAAGGGGGGTATAGAGCACTGTATACTGCACTACACTAACACACTACACTGACACTACTACACTATACTCACACTATACTGACACAGTACACTATACTCACACTATACTGACACACTACACTATACTGACACTCCACTAACACTCCACTAAAACTCCACATTTAGAGTCACAATAAGTGAATACACTAACTCGCTAGTAGAAAACTGAGCCCTGCTCTATCTATCTCCATTCCAAAAGCTTCCTGTGGGAAGGAACCTTTTATAAAGTGGGGTGGGACTATGAGCACTGAGCCGTAATTGGACAAAGTCACCATCACTTTGTCCAATCAGGGCTATGACAGTGTTTTGTGCCCTAATTGGCAAAGCCTTGCACCTGACAAGTGGTCAGGTGCAAATGTTCATCCAATTCAGGCCCTAGAATGCACTGTACATCCCGCTGAGCGCCCCGCAAATTTGGGTGTCTGCCGAACAGGTGATGTTCAGCCCAAACTTTTGTTCGGCCCGAACCGTTCACCCAAATCTAGTGTGGTTTCAAAACTCCTCATTTTGCATTTGTATGCAGTGCTTCTTAAATGCATATTTTAAATATTGAAACACAGAAAAAAACTTTCTTTGACCCGCTTTGCCTGCAGTGCAAACACATTTTAATAGGACATGCTGCTTCCAAAGAAATGCAACAGAAAGTAAAACAGAAAGAGAACCAAATGGTTAACGCTGCGCTTGAAAATGCAAAGTGAAAAAAGTTATTGGTAAAAAAAGCTGCCAGCACCAAAATACTTAACTCAAAATAGTGAAAAACATGGGGTGGGTGCAGCGCTGGATATATAGAAACAAAAAGAAATACAATAAAATAAATAATAATGGTGAGAAAGTAAGTGAATGAAAAACTAAGGCAGAGTCCCTATAGCTCAAAACAGGGAAACTGACAGAAAATTGCCAAAAAAATCAGATAAAATAAAATTGCAAATATTCAGTAGTGGTGAAAATGTATGCGAATAAAAAACTAAGGCAGAGTCCCTATAGCTCAGATCAGGGAAACTGACAAAAAACAATCCAATGAATCAACTCATGTGAATAAATAAATCATATAAGTGAAATAATAATAGTGAATATTGTGTATAGTAACATAAATTATAAAATAAAATTGCACCAAAAAAATATAGTCTCAAAAAGTTATGTGAACTAACACTCATATGAGAAATATAAAAATTTAAAGGCAAAATATCCAGATGAAAATCCAAATTTGTGTGACAGTGGATAAAGTGTGTCCTCACTCAGTCTTCTTTCCTCTGCGGTGATCTGGAGGCTCTCGGTAGAACTTCCTCCCCCACACTCGGTTGGCCGATCCGGTCGTTACTGTGTGAGATGGTGGGCGGGGTCTGGTGGTAGCGGTGAGGTCGGTGGGCGGGAGTGAGAACTCCCAGACTCCGCCTCCTGCACCTCCCAGCCAGATCACACGGCGAAGAGATGAGCGTCACCCCACACTGCACCCTCTAAACTCACCCCCCGCAGTGACAAGGACCCTATCAGACTGGGACATCCATACAGGTTTTTGGATGTGTTATATGTGTTAATTCAAATAACTTTTTGAGACTATATTTTTTTGGTGCAATTTTATTTTATAGTTTATGTTACTATACACAATATTCACTACTATTATTTCACTTATATGATTTATTTATTCACATGATTTGATTCATTGGATTGTTTTTTGTCAGTTCCCCTGATCTGAGCTATAGGGACTCTGCCTTAGTTTTTTTATTCGCATAAATTTTCACCACTACTGAATATTTGCAATTTTATTTTCTCTGATTTTTTTGTCAATTTTCTTTCAGTTTCCCTGTTTTGAGCTATAGGGACTCTGCCTTAGTTTTTCATTCACTTAATTTCTCACCATTATTATTTATGTTATTGTATTTCTTTTTGTTTCTATATATCCAGCGCTGCACCCACCCCATGTTTTTCACAAAGTAAAACAGGTTAAATGCGACTTCTGAGCTTTTATTCACTCTACAAAACTGAAGGAAGTAGGAATCTGTTGATCTGCCTTTGACAGACATTTTAACTACTTCCCACCCGGCCAATGTACATAAACGGCCGGGTGGGCGCTCCCTCCTTCTGAGTGGACGTTCAGGAACGTCCCTCAGAAGGAGCGGGATCGCGCACGCGCGTGCCCGCGCAGCGGCGCGATCCCGATGCGCTCGTGTCCCCCGGACACGGCGCATCTCGGATCGGCAGGAGGGCTCTGTGATTGGCCCTCCTGATCACATGACGGCCGTGTCCAATCACAGCCGTCATGTGATGTAAACACAGCCGGTTGCTAGGCGATCAGCTCTCCTCTCCTCACACGGAAGTTGTCGCTGAGGAGGAGAGGAGAGGGGATCGCTGCAGCCGGCTGATGATCAGTGAGTATGAGCTGTTTTTTACAGCTTTTTACTCATTGATCACCAACCTAGTGTCAACACACATGTAAATACATACATGTAAAACACACACATGTCCCCACATAATGTAAAACACACACATGTCCCCACATAATGTAAAACACACATGTCCCCAAAACACATGTCCCCAAATAATAAAAAAAAGCTGTCCCCCACATATGTCACACTAAAATCACATGTCCCAATGGTAATCTGCACACATATGTACGTGATCACCTGCACACATCTGTACATGATCATTTGCGTACATATGTCCGTGATCACACAAACCAATTATTATACACTTAACAGGATTTTTTTTATCAAAAACATGTAGCAGAATACATTTTAGCTTAAATTTATGACAAAATTCGATTTTACTGGATTTCTTTTAAAACAGAAAAAAGAAAATATTGTTTTTTTTCCAAATTTCCACTATTTTTGCGCTTATATCGCAAAAAAAAAAAAATGGAGTCGTGAATAAATACCACCAAAAGAAAGCTCTATTTGTGCGAACAAAATGATAAAAATTTCATTTGGGTACAGTGTAGCATGACCGAGTAATTGTCATTAAAAGTGCGAGAGCGCTGAAAGCTGAAAATTGGTCTGGGAAGGAAGGGGGCGAAAGTGCCTAGTATTGAGGTGGTTAAACGCATGTCTAATTAAAAAAAAAATGTATCTGCATGAAGCCTTAAATACATAATAAAACTCAAAGAACACACAAACCTAACTGGCAATTACCAATAAACGACATTGTATTACAGTTATAATTACAAAATTTGACAGTGCAGAATAATTTCACCTTTTACAGTTTAAGAAGCTAAACAATGAGAGATGATTGCTATTTGTTCTTTGCATGTTCATTGATGGTAATTTTCCAAGCTGGCTCTATACACCACACAAATCAATGAATGTTACCTTCCAACTCATTTGAAGTGTTAATGAGTCTCTCCTCCTAGACTTAGACATTTTTATTAGTCCATAACAGATAGAGGCACAGTACAGGGTAATTAGTGTGTTTCACCACTCTTTCTTATCTTGCTGATTGTGTCCTGTGTGCACATATTTAACTTTGTTTTGTTTCTCTATTCTTTACACTCCAAAGATTGTGTCTCTTATATTACCTTAAAACAGTAGCTAACATTTTCTGCACCTAGCCAACACTAGACAACCTCCACAAGATACCAGAGTTACCTGTTTTCTCACAAGGGTTCAACCAAATACCTTAGGGCTAGAGATTATTAGCATCAGTCAGTCTCTATGCATGACATCTGGGGATTCATTCATTTCCAATTCCACAGATTTTCTCTCACTCATAAAGTGAACGTGAGCTTATCATGTTACTGTATGTCATCTGCATACGCCTTTATGCTCAAACACCCAACTGATATAACCAGAAGTCAGAAATCATCCACACAAATTTGTATCCAAAGTGGAAACAAGCAGGAAAGATATAAGACTTCTGCTTTGATTCATTGAAGATATGTGAAGTTGCTACTCAAAAAAGAAAGCTGTCAGTAGTCCAATCAGAGTTTAGCATGGTACATTTTTGGCATATTCTTTACAACACATACATTAAAAAATCAGTATTTTTGATGTTGCTACTCTTGTATCAGAATCAGGCCCGGACTGGGACAAAAAATAGGCCCGGGCAATTTAGACTGAGCAGCCCATTTTCCAGCAACCGCCCGTTCGCGAGGGTGGTTGGTGACGGGATAATCATGGAGTCGTGCCTACCAGTGCCCATCAGTGCCACCTATCAGTGCCGCTTATCAGTGTCGCTTATCAGTGCCACCTATCAGTGCTGCTTATCAGTGCCGCTTATCAGTCCCACCCATCAGTGCCACCCATCAGTACCCATTAGTGCCGCCTATCAGTGCAGCCTCATCAGAGCATATCGGTGAAGGAGAAAAATTACCTGTTTTCAAAATTTTATAACAAACTATGAAACAGTTTTGTTTGTTTTTTTTTCAAAATTTTGGTCCCTTTTTGTTTGTTTTTTTAGCAAAAAATAAAAAACCCAGCAGCAATTAATTACCATCAAAAGAAAGCTCTTTCTGTGTGAAAAAAATGATAAAAATGTATTTTGGGTAAACTGCAGCATGACTGCGCAATTGTCATTCAAAGAGTGACAGCGCTGAAAGCTGGAAATTGGTCTGGGCAGGGAGGGGGTTTAAGTGCCCAGTAAGCAAGTGGTTAATTTCCTCTCCTTTGTCTCTCTTTTTCTGTTTCTTTTTTCCCTCTTTCTCTTCTTTTCTCTTTATATAACTCCCTTTCTTTCTATATGTTCTTCCCTCCATCCCCCTTCCTTATCTCCTTTTTCCCGCCATTCATCTTTATCTATTTACACTTTCCTGTGTCCTCCATTACTTCTTGGTCTGCCTTTTCTTGTTTACCTGTATTCCTTCTGTGTCTTCTTTCCTTGTATGCACGCCTGATCTGATGGCTTCACTTCTCTCTGTGTACTTAAGCTCCTCCTTCACTCCCCTTGAATGGTCGTAATCTGCCTAGGTGGGCGGGGTCTCCTGACGTCATACGTTTCCATGACATCAGCGGCCCCAGCCCTGGCAGCGTCCCCGTTGCCTAGCTATCGCCGGCCGCAGCGCGCGTGCGCGGGCAGCGATAGCTATTTTGATTGGATCCGACTTGCTGCCTAGCAACCACAGATACAGATCTCCGGCTCCTCCCACCCCTGCTCTGCTGATAGATGACATCGTAGGCAGGGCAGGAGAGCCTGGAGAGGAGACACAGGCACGGCCGCATAGCGGGAGGTGAGCGGCGACCGCGGCCTGTGTTAACCCTCTCCAGGTCAACTCTCGCTGTGTGGCCCGGTCATCAACAGACATCAGACCGCGGCCCCGAAGTTGAGCCCGACGGCCCCTTTGCCCACCGGGCATTTGCCCGGTATGCCCTATGGCCAGTCCGGGCCTGATCAGAATACATATTGAAGCTGGTTAAGAAAATTATTGATTTCATTCTACTCTGTGTTCATTTTAAACACTTCATTAGATTTCAGAGATATTTAAAAAAAAGAGGGAAAAGGAGAAAAACATTTTCCATGAATGTTTTAAGTGATTAAACACTAGGGTTAAATTTGCCCATTTACCAAATCATTATTTAGCAATATTTAATACTGTTGGTAATGCTACATGTATCTACAGCATAATCAACTATGCATTAAACATTATATAGTAAAATGATTTTGCTTAAGTGGTAGCATACTTTTACTTTTTAAGGGCATATTTACAACACTAAACTTAAAAGTATTCAAACTTTTCATCATGTTTGAGACTAATATAAGAGCAATAAAAACTGATATTTATGTTTGTAGATAAACATTCAGTGATAGTGATTTTCAGTTTATACCATCTTTTTAAATATCAAAAGACTTAATAATTGTGTCAGATAGATCCTTTAATTGAAAGAAAGGTGACTAGAGCTGAATATGGGAGCAACACAGGCCAGCTGTTTGGTCTGGCAAAGGGCTTTGTGTACTTGTATGATATATCCAGAGCGACCTTTTAGATTCCATGTACCTAGTAACAATTAAAAGTACACAATGACTTGACAATGTTCACTGTGACAGACTGCAGGTTGGCTGCTTCCCATAACAGCCTCCCAGGCAGCTAGAAACAAAGAGCCAAAACCCATCTGTACAACATTCTGAATGCCTCATGTTCCAAAGAGCGTTCTTTGTTTCTCCAAACGCCCCAGGAAGCTCTTCAACAAACAAAACTCAGAGGTCCAGAGGAGAAGAGTCATGGCATTAATATGATAATGAATTCTAGATTAAAATGACAGACGTTACAAAGAAATAGGTTCTTTTGATAGTAAGATGTTGATTTGATTAAATGATATTTGTTTGGCTTAATATTGATTTGAGTGAACATTTATTGCAAGTGTACATACTTTAGAAATGTAATTCCATACATCTTACTGTCCTACAAGGTCAGATTATGGACAGCAACAAAACAGAAACATAGTAATATTTCAAAGTTCACCTGTAGATACAGTAAATGATGCATGCCTGCTTTTTAATTCGTATCTGTGTGAAAAAACATTCTGACCGATAAACCATCTTTTAGGATGAGTTGGTATATTTGATTTTAATGTGAAAAGTCTATAAATGTAGGCATGCTTGACAGAAAATGCTACCTTTTATAAATAGTTTTCCAATCAGAATATTTGTGTACATATGTAAATGTGTTCATCCATGTAAAATAAAGTTCATATGGAGTATGTTAAAACTAATAAAATATTGTTTTTTTACATTAAAATATTCTGCTAAGTGCCAAAAAAAAATTCATTTTATTTGATAATGCAACAACTAGGCTATTAGAGTAAAAAAAAAAAAAAAAAAAAAAAAAACACGAAAAAGAAACAAGACCAGTGAATGATTATTTTTAAAGGGAATTTCTTTTGAAATAAGGTTTAGAGCTTTGTATAGAGTTCATGTTGTCCAAAGTATTGTCACAGTTTTTTAAGGGTATGGAAACCTCAAAAAATAGCTTATCTTATTTGGGCCTTTTTGGTCTGTTGGATTTACCTTTTAAAGTGTTATATTATATCTTACATAGTTATATAGTAGGTGAGATCGAAAAAAGACACAAGTCCATCAAAATATCTATTTGATAAGTGCAATAAAATACCTGTTTATTTTTCCAGAAATAGTATCAGCTGATAACAACTTCCTGCCCTCTGCTTGTGCTGCAATTTTATCAGTTACATTGTACATTGTACATTGATCTCAGTTATCTATAAGGACCACAGAGCCATCTTTGGAGAAGGAGTTGTCTCTAGTCCTGTCCTGTCCATTTTTGCTGTCTTGATTAAGGATTAGTGAATGTGCCTGGGCTTAAATCATGGGAGTCCACAAAACCTGTCCAAAAAAAATCTAGGAACCACTATAGGGGAAATGTAAAAAAGAAAAAATATATATAAAATGTCATAAAAATGTTAAAAAAATACAGTGGAGTGAGGAGAAGGTCCGCCTTTTAATGTGACTTTGAGGGTAATATGGGAAAACACCAATCCTTTAAAATACATGCTTGGGTGAAGCCTTCAAGCTGACCTGAAACAATATGGTTTTCTGGTTTTCTTTTTGCTGTGACTGACAACAGCGGGAGTCAATGGCTCTTTCTGCTGCCTCAGCCAATGAGGAATGAGAGTCCCTGGAGAGCCAAGGTTCTTGAACACATTGCTGGATCACCATGAGGCTCAGGTAAGTATTAGGCAGG
This sequence comes from Lithobates septentrionalis, assembly GCA_037952835.1. Classification (NCBI taxonomy): domain Eukaryota; kingdom Metazoa; phylum Chordata; class Amphibia; order Anura; family Ranidae; genus Lithobates; species Lithobates septentrionalis. Next base: position 1,643,223 of record JBBDGP010000522.1, read on the forward strand.
CTGGGGGCGCTGCTGCACAGAGAAGTTTTTCTACCTTCATGCATAGAATGCAAGAAGGTAAACAACCTTGAGCCATTAGAACTGCTTTAAAAACAGACAACACACAATAAAGTACAATAAGTTATACTTAGAATAACAAACAATTCATAATAAAAGTCCATCAGAAAAAATCTGTGATAGGTGACAAAAGGATATGAAACCACCGCAGACTGTTTACACCAACCTCTGTGAACCTTCACCACAGAAATATGCCCACTATTTGCACACAGGAGCCTAAGACCTCGCAAGCATGAGATCAAAAACTCTTTTCATCAAACAGGTAATTGCTACCACTTCTCCTGGGATGGCCACCAAGGTTTAATGATTATTTTTTAGTTTTGGGTGTTACTGTATTTAGGCACTATTTAGACTGCAGCTTCCCCTAAGTAAAGGTGTATAATAATTATTTTTGCACGCACTTTGCGCAGAGGTTCACATAGAAACAAAACAGATGTAAAAGATATGGGAAAGTTTACTTTTAAAGATACATAAAGGTAAAGCCCTTGCCAGTGCCACAGCAGTTTATTAATATAGTTTGTGAGTTTCTTTTTTTACAGAGCCACACTGCATTCCATTAAAATGTTAAAACCAAGTACACAAAAAGACCTCAAATCCACAACCCCACATTCCCAGAAGTTCCTCACATCCACATATTCCCAATTGTTTTCAAAATAATCCAAATATAGACTTCAGGTATGTGACTGGTAGAAATTGACTAGCATCAGGACAGTATGCAAGCACTTGAATAAGCAGCAAATAGAAGGAGACAAAGCAGGTTTTTATCTTGAAATAAACATGAGTGGGAATAATTTTAGAGACAATAGTCACAAATAGAAATGGACCGAACACCCCCTGGTTCAGTTTGGGCCATAACTCTCGAACATTGCAAAAGTTCTGACCTGAATAACAAACCCTATTGAAGTCTATTGGACGCGTACTGGAAAAATCAAAAGTGCCCATTTTGAGGGCTTAGAGGAAAGTTATTGGACATAAAAAGAGTATGGGGGTCAAAAATAACAAAAATAAGTTTGTAAAAAACATCATTTTTAAATGAGCAGTGATTTACTGTTGCTTAAAGTAAAACAATGAAAATGAAAAAAATCCTTTAAATGTAGTGCCTGGGGGCTCCCCTTAGTATGCCTGTAAAGTGATGCATCTATACCGTGTATAGAACCTGCTGCAGCAAAAATGACATTTATAAAGGCCAAAAAATGAGATTTTCCCTGCATGCTTTCTTTATTTTATAAACAACAGCTTGGGGAGCTAGTCTGTATGATGAGGCCACAATTTAGTGCACTCCGAACAAGATTTTTTTTTTATAAATTCGGGTTTCTGTTTAGCAGACTTTGGATAGAAGTAACAGGTGTGGAAAAATTGGGCTTTGGGTGTTGGTGGTGCCTTCAGGCCTTAACCCTATAAAGGTGCTCTTGATGAAAGCAAGAATTGTCCTTGCTGTAATAAATTGAAATGATATGCCCCGGTCACAGTGGTAGAAAAATTGGTCCTTGGGTGTTAATTGTGCCCATGAAACCTATACCAAAAACTTTCTTCCAGATAAAATCAACACCCACAAAGCTAGGAAATGTAGAGAGATTCCATATCCAGAAAACACTAAATCGGCGACATTGACATCAGGGGCTTGATAGCTGCTGCTAATTCAGGACTGGTTTATTTTGATAAATGTCAACCAGTCAACAGAGTCTGTGGACAGATGAGCTTTTTTATCTGTCACAAAACCTCCGGCAGCACTGAATGCCCATTCAGAAAAAACGCTGGCTGCAGGGCAGCCCAGCAGCTCAATTGCATACTCAGCAAGTTCTGGCCAGTATTCTGGCCAGCCAATTCTCATGATCCAGTAACCCAGTGGATTGTCAACTGGAAAGCTTTCCATGTCTGTTTTCACCCCTAGAAAATCCCCCACCAGACTCTGCCAATGGGATGTGAAATCTGACAGCCCTGGGTGCTGAGGACAAAAAATGTTTTTGAAATGCATATCTGAGGCGGCCCCCTTCTCTGCTGCTCTTCTCTTGACCAACAGAAGCCTCAAAACTAGCCTTTCCATGAGGCTGCAACCTACTAAAGTCTGGAAAGGTATTACATAAACTCCTCAAGATTTTTTTCCTCTGCCCCCTCTGTGAGGATGGGATGAGTTCCAAGACTTTCCCCTTGTAGTGGTTGTCAAGGAGGGTTGTCAACCAATAGTGGTTCTTCTGCTTGATGTCACAAATTCTAGGGTCCTTTTGCAGGCTTTGAAAAATGAGGGGGCCTATGCACCACAAGTTTGTGTAGGCATTAGAAGCAGAGTCCTCTGGGTCACTGAGGATTACAGTATCTGGAACTGCCTCCTCCCAGCCACGTACTACTTCCAAGGGTTCTGGGGACAGAGAACCATCTCTTAAGGTTTGACGTATGTCTTCCTCTGCTTCAATGTCTCCAAAACTGCCAGAATCCTCCTTCTTCTTTTGTGTGCTCTGTGGCATCACAAGAATGGTGTCTTTATAAAGTGGGCCTTGAGAGGAAAGGAAGCCCTCCTCTTCCTCCTGCTGCTTTATCGCAAGTGCCCTGTCTATAATGCCAAGCAGAGTCTGCTCCAGCAGGAACACAACAGGGATTGTGTCACTGAAGCATGCATTGTCACTGCTCACCATCCTTGTTACCTCCTTAAATGGTGATAGTACAGTGCATGCATCTTTTATTAGCATACATTGGCGCGAGGGAACAAAAGCCGAGCCGGGCTGAGCCTGGCTGTGTGCTTTACTCACACAGGTACTCGTTGACGGCCCTTTGCTGCATGTGCAGCTGCTGCAGCATTGCCAAAGTTGGCTTCCACCTGGTAGGGATGCCACAAATCGTACGGTTTTATGGGCAAGTGGAATTCCTGCTGAATTTTAGCCAACCACGCACTGGCTGTGTATGACTGCCTGAAATGGCTACAGACTCTTCTGGCCTGCTTTAGCAGATCTGCAAACCTTGGGTACCTGTTTAAGAAATGCTGCACCACCAAATTGAGGACATGTGCCAGGCATGGCACATGTGTCAACTTTCTCTGTCTAAGGGTGGACAGGAGGTTAGTGCCATTATAGCACACCACCATTCCTGGCTCCAGCTGGCGTGGCGTGAACCACCTCTTGGTCTGCCCCTGCAAAGCTGAAAGAATCTCTGCTCCAGTGAGGCTCCTGTCCCCTAGACAGACCAGTTGAAGCACTACATGGCATCTTTTAGCTTGACTCATTGAATAGCCCCTTGAACACTTAGATGTTGTAGGAGGTGGAGGGGGTGGAGCTGACAAATCTCACATCATCACCACCAGCTGTATGGGGACGTGGCGGCAAATCAAGCTACAGCACTGAGCCCTATCCTGCATCCTCCTGAGTTGCAAGCAGAGTTACCCAGTGTGCTGTGAACTAAATACATTGTCCCTGAACATGCATGCTGGAACACGTGTCAGCCGTAATGTGGACTCGGCGGCTGACTGCCTTACCTAATGATGCCACAACATTGCCTTCTTGCCTTCCACGTGATGGTAGAGAGCTGGAATGGCCTTACATGCAAAGAATAGCAACTGGGAGCCTGCCATTGTGGTATAGCACATTCTGCAAAATCGTGGAAGGGGGCAGAATCCACCAGATGGAGAGGCAGGAGTTGTAAAGCCAGCAGCTTTGACAAGCTTGATTTTGGATGCTGGGCATGTGGGTGACAGTGAACTTTTTTTCCCACTCAATCAGCTGGGGTAGAGAAATTTGCCTGCTATAGTCTACAGCTGGTGGTGTGCTGCTGGCAGACATGCTGCAAGGACCTGTGACACCCTTTGAGAGGTTTATGAGATATAGCGGGGGTAGACCTAAAAGGTGAGGAGTGAGGAGGAGCAGAGTTGCGTCCCTTTTGTGTTGCTTTCAGTTGCTCTTGCAAATGGGCTGAGTGGCGGGAGGTTAAATGCCTTGTCAAGCATGTGGTACCCACATGGCTGGTGTTTTTGCCACGCTTGATCTGGTTGAGGCAAAGTTTGCAAATTACAAAAGTGCGATCAGCTGCACATGTGCTAAAAATGCCCAAACAGTTGAGCTGTGGGAAGTGCGCCAGGAGATAACAGCTCCACAATGTTATGGAATAGGGTGGCTGCTCTCCACTCTTCCATGATGGCTGCCTCATTGGGGTTATACCTCCCCCTCCCTTTCCTCCTCTGCTCTATCAGGCACCCAAGTCATGTCAGTGTCCTCATTATCATCATCCCCTCCATCCTCATCATCACGGGAGCCAACTTGGCAATACGGTGTGGCTGGGGGAACAAAACTTTCAATTTGTTGTTTATCAGTGTTCTTCTCTCTCTGTAGGCTCATGTTACTCCATGCCTCTACCTCAGAACCAACATCAGAATCAAGTATTGTCTGTGTATCCTCAGGAAGCAAGTGGCTGACGCTGTGTTCAAATATCTCAGCTGACTCCTCAATGCATGATGCTGGGGCTATGGCAGGAGTAGCTGTGGACAAGGAGGCAGAATAAGCCACTCTGGCAGCTGCTATGGATTGTGCACTAGTCTCTGCTTAGGTGATGGAGGATGAGGATGGCTTAGTAAGCCAGTCCACCACCTTCTCTGCATGCTGTGGCTGGATAGCACAGGCAATATCACTAAACAGAGAAAATGGTGCCCTGTCTGAGGACAGACCACGTCCATCTTTGCCTGTGGATACAAATGCTGCTGGCCCCCTCACAGTGTCATGGGAATGTCTGCCCCTCTTTGTTGGCCTACCAAACATGATAGGAGGGCTTATTGCCAAAATGTAATAGAGATGGGGAAATATGTACTTGGATTCACTTTAATCAGTGGAAAGTGGTGTTTGGTACATTTTACCTTGAGTTCTCACTACACAGACACACTCCAATATACTGCAGTAAAATTGCACTGACGCACTTCAATATACTGCAGTAAAACTGCACTGACTCACTTCAATAGACTGCAGTAAAAGTGCACTAATGCAATTCAATAGACTGGAGTAAAAGTGCACTAATGTTTTTCAATATACTGCCGTAAAAGTGTACTAACACACTTCAATATACTGCAGTAAAATTGCACTGACGCAATTAAATATATTGCAGTAAAACTGCACTAACACACTTTGATATACTGCAGTAAAAGTGCACTAATGCACTTCAATATCCTGCAGTAAAAGTGCACTAATGTTTTTCAATATACTGCCGTAAAAGTGTACTAACGCACTTCAATATACTGCAGTAAAAGTGTACTAACGCAATTCAATATACTGCAGTAAACATGCACTAACGCACTTTAATATTCTGCAGTAAGAGTGCACTAATGCACTACTATACTGCAGTAAAACTGCCCTGACACTCTACACTGACACACTTCAATATACTGCAGGTAACCTGCCCTGAAACACTAAACTGACACTACAGTAAAAATGAACAGTCATACTACACTTACCCTGCACTATCACTATATTCGCACTAAACTGACACTAAAGTAAAAATGAATGGTCGCACTACACTCACGCAGCACTATCATTATATTCACACTACACTGAATCTTTACTCTTACAATAGAATCACAATAGCAAACTAACTCAATAGTAGAAATGAACAGAGCCCTGTTCTATCTATCTCCACTCCAATATCACACTGCAAATGGCTGCTCTGGGAAGTAACCTATTATAGTGTAGGGTAGGTTTATGAGAAATGAGCCATGATTGGGCACAGTCAACATTACTTTCTCCGATCATGGCTCTGACAGTGTTCTGTGCCCTGATTGTTCAAATCCTTTATTGCCTCAGCCAATCATGGCTTCCAATGCACAGATGCAGTGCATCGTGGGGCGCTCGGCAGGCCTAACAAATGGTCGAACGCCCCAATTCAGGTGTTTGTAGAAGGGGCAAGCAGCCAATATCCAACAAAGAAGACTCGCTGCTCCAGGTGAGGTTATAAAAGCCTGATGATCTAGACCAGTGTTTCTCAACTCCAGTCCTCAAGGCGCACCAACAGGTCATGTTTTCAGAATTTCCACTATTTTGCACAGGTGATTTGATCAGTTTCACTGCCTTAATAATTACCACAGCAGTTTCATCTGAGGGAAATCCTGAAAACATGACCTGTAGGTGCGCCTTGAGGACTGGAGTTGAGAAACACTGATCTAGACAGGTGCCCACCTCGGCTCGCCTCCGCATATAGTCAAAAGAAGAAATGGCCGCACTCTGTACTCAATCAAAATTCTTTTATTCAGAACATCCCAAAGTGTAGACAGAAAGCTGGTAGATGCATTTCACACACTCCAAGTGTAGACAGAAAGCTGGTAGATGCATTTCACACACTCCAAGTGTAGACAGAAAGCTGGTAGATGCATTTCACACACTCCAAGTGTAGACAGAAAGCTGGTAGATGCATTTCACACACTCCAAGTGTAGACAGAAAGCTGGTAGATGCATTTCACACACTCCAAGTGTAGACAGAAAGCTGGTAGATGCATTTCACACACTCCAAGTGTAGACAGAAAGCTGGTAGATGCATTTCACACACTCCAAGTGTAGATAGATAGATGATAGATAGATAGATAGATAGATAGATAGATAGATAGATAGATAGATAGATAGATAGATAGATAGATAGATAGATAGATAGATAGATAGATAGATAGATAGATAGATAGATATTTGTGTATGTGTGAAGCGCGTGTGCATACTCCTGCTAAGGGATGGTATATGATGGGTTACACAGACTTGTTTTAATTTAATATGGTTTTATGGTGTGTGTTCTTGAGCATGTTTATCTCTATTTACTAATATATGTACACATTTTTAGTAATGTCTTTTCACATTATACGATTGTTCTACTCTACATTAATCCATATGCGATGCAACACATATTTATATGTGTGTGCGTTGCTATGGGTTGCTGTAGGTTTTTCTACTTTCTTAGTTTCTATGTGTATCATATAACAGGAAGCATGCGATTTAATGATTAGTGTCACCTGTTATACACCTGTGACACCTGTTATACAACTAGGTGGGGCTTTATAAGGAAATCTATGCTGCTCTTCCTGTGTAATGACTAAGCAAACTTGGAGTGTGTAAAATGCATCTACCAGCTTTCTGTCTACACTTTGGGATGTTCTGAATAAAATAATTTTGATTGAGTACAGAGTGCGGCCATTTCTTCTTTTGGCAAGCAGCCAGCGTTTGGCCTGAACTCATCCTTGGGCTGAACTGTTCACCCAACACTAGTCAGAAATAATGTACAGTGGATTGACAGTATCTAAACATGTTGGTAAGGCTGCAATGTAGGGGAGAGACATGACAGGTTTTATCCTGAAATAAAAATTATAGTGTATTATTTGAGAAAGAATAGCCACAAATAATGCACAGTGGCTGAGCAGTATGTAAGCAGTTGGGTTAGGCTGGCATGTAAGAGAGGGTTTTTGCAATAACATCACATGGAAATAATAAGCATTACAACTGCATCTCAGAGACAAGTAGTAATCATTCATTGCTTTCACAGCAATGAAGATAACAGGTATCTCACTCCCAAGGATCATATGCCTTGCATAGTATTACACAGCACCATAGGTGTACACAACCTACTGCATTACAGTGTGCACCCCAAATTGTGTGTGTGTGTCTCAATAGGGAAAAAATCATGCTGAATATCCATACTGATATGGACTGGGTAATGTGTTAGGAATGAAAGGATTCCACATTTTTTAATGGAAATTTAAATTATCAACCTACAGACGGCTTAATTCAAAGACACCCCAAAAATCAAAGTGAAAAATTATGCAGCAGGCTATTCCTTTTTGCTGAAATTTCATTGCAGCAACTCAAAATGGTAGTAGTTTGTATGCCCCCACATGCTTGTATGCATGCCTGACAAAATCAGGGCATGCTTCTAATGCTCCCAGATCTGGACCAGGGCATCACTGAGCTCCAGAACAGACTAAAGTGCAACCTGGCAGTGTCGGATAGACCGAAACATAGTGTCCCAGAGGTGTTCTATTGGATTTAGGTCAGGCGAACATGGGGACCATTAAAAGGTATCAATTACTTCATCCTCCAGGAACTGGTTACATGAGGCCAGGCATTGTTGTGCACCAGGAGGAACCCAGGACCCACTGCATCCCGATACCCAAAGGCAGTCAGGGTGCCATTGTCTAGCCTGTAGAGGTCAGTGTGTCCCTCCATAGATATGCCTCCCCAGACCATCACTGACCCACCACCAAACCGGTTATGCTGAACAATGTTACAGGCAGCATAACATTCTCCATGGCTTGTCAGGACCCTTTCACATCTGTCACATGTGCTCAGGATGGACTTGCTCTCATCTGTGAAAAGCACAGGTCAACAGTGGCGGACCTGCCAATTCTGGTGTTCAATGGTGTTGATCGTGTCTGGTGTTAAATGCCAATTGAGCTATATGGTGCCGGGCAGTGAGCACAGGGCCCACTAGAGGATGTCGGCCCCTCAGGCCCCCCTCATGAAGTTGTTGTCTGATTGTTTGGTCATAGATATTAACACCAGTGGCCTGCTGGAGGTCATTTTATAGGGCTCTGGCAGTGCTCATCCTGTTCTTCCTTGCACAAAGGAGCAGATACTGGCCCTGCTGATGGGTGAAGGACCTTCTATGGCCCTGTCCATCTCCCTGTCCATAGCCTGTCTCCTGGAATCTCCTCCATGCTCTTGAGACACAGCAAACCTGTGCAGAGAGACACAGCAAACCTGGCAATGGCACGTATTTATGTGCCATCCTGGGGGAATTGGACTGCCTGTGAAACCTCTATAGGGTCCAGGTATCACCTCATGCTACCTGTAGCTTATAATGTTATAGTGTTATAATTTAATTAAATGTTTTAATTTTTTTGAGCAGTGCGTGTGTGTGTGTGTGTATGTATATGTATATATATATAGTGACATGGAGGATGTTTAGCTCAGTAGTAGATGTGTTGTTTAGTGAGGCCGACGGAACTGTGTTTTAAGGGCCTGGTAGCCTATTTTTATTAAAAGGAAAACAGAAAGTGCATAAACTGTAAGATTTCCCACACAGGGATTCTCCTCAAGCAAAAATACAAATGAAAATAGCAGTACCTTTGCTCTTTCCACTGGTCACCCAGACTACAGGTTCCTCAATGTGGACAGCTTTATGCTAATGCACGCAGCTCCTCTGGCCCTATTCCTCAGGATTAGGGATGGGCCAAACACCTCCCTGTTCAGTTCGCATCCAGAACATGCGAACAGGAAAAAAATGTGTTCGAACACGCGAACACTGTTAAAGTCTATGGGACACGAACATGAAAAATCAAAAGTGCTAATTTTAAAGGTTAAAATGCAAGTTATTGTCATAAAAAGTGTTTGGGGACCTGGGTCCTGCCCCAGGGGACATGTATCAATGCAAAAAAAAGTTTTAAAAACGGCCATTTTTTGGGAAGCAGTGATTTTATTAATGCTTAAAGTGAAAAAATAAAAGTTTAATATTCCTTTAAATTTCGTACTTGGGGGGTGTCTATAGTATGCCTGTAAAGTAGCGCATGTTTCCCGTATTTATAACAGTCCGAGAGCAAAATGACATTTCTAAAGGAAAAAAAGTCATTTAAAAGTGCTAGCGCTAGTGCCGGCTATTAATGAATTGTCGGTCCCGACAATACACATAAAAGTCATTGAAAGTCATTGAAAAATTAAAAAAAAAAATGCGTGGGGGCATTATTAAAATCACTGCTCCCGAAAAAACGTCAGTTTTTAAAACTTTTTTTGCATTGATACATGTCCCATGGGGCAGGACCCAGGTCCCCAAACACTTTTTATGACAATAACTTGCATATTTACCTTTAAAATTAGCACTTTAGATTTCTCCCATAGAATTTTAAAAGGTGTTCTGCGGCTTTTCGAATTTGCCGCGAACACCCCAAATTGTTCTCTGTTCGGCGAACAGGCGAACAGCCAATGTTCCAGTCAAACTCATGTTCGACTCGAACAGATAGCCCATCCCTACTCAGGATGGTATCTGCCTCTTGCAGACAATCAGGCTCTGGCTGCCCCATGCAGCCTCCCTGACTCCTGGATGAGACCTCCTGTCTCTCTTGGGTGGAGCTTTAAGGTATTCCCAAACCTTTATTATAAGGGCTGTGTACACCTGGATACACACCCTGCTGGTCCTTCACAAAGCTTGGACACTGGGTTGGAGATTCCGTCCCACCCAAGAATCTTTGGAATCTCCTAAGGAGCCCCATCCGAAAATATCAAAATCCAGAAACAACCAAATCTTGATTTGCATTTGAGGAGCTCCAGCGTTCCAGAGGCCTTTGAGAAGAGTTAGCGACTCCCAGCAGCCTTGCCTGGATCTCGGCTCAGACCCCTGTGTCCCTCAGCCTGTCAGGGGATCGCCGGGCCCCCTGGGTGCTGATTGCGTCCTTGCCCCAGCCATCCGAAGCCGTGGCTCCAGCCTACTCATTGGGAACGGCAGCCATTTTGGTCCACCCGGCGGCAACACCATCACCGCATCCAGACACTTCAGACTCTCCCATGCCTGTCTCTCTCCCCACAAGCAGACCAGGGCTGCTCAGCCTTACACCCGCGGCCGGTGGACTCCGCAAACTCCGCTCCTGAGCCCTCCGGACAGGACACAAAAGACACAGGTGAGAAGCGGTCATTTTACTACACCCTGATACAGGCCAGCAGCCTCCTCTTCTCTCCTGGGCCCGACCTGTGCTGCACTGCACAACAAGAACTTCCCGACCATACAAAGCAAAGCCAGACCCTGGTCCAGGATTACAGTGGTGCCTACTCCTTCAGTACCACAGGTGGAGGTCAGGGCCCAGTCCCCATAGCCATGTGCAGCGAGCCATTTTGCTCCACCCAGCAGCAGGATTATTAGGGCTGGTCTAACCGCCCTAAGCTTAGATCCCCCCTGCAAAGATTATAGAACTAGGGCTCTTGTCCCCGTCTCCCTATTCGGGGCTCCTGCACAGCATACGCAGCTTCATTAGATCCAGGAGTGACACTACAGTCTGCCAGATAGTCCCGGGCATCTTATGGGAAAGATTGGCCTCCAGAAAGCAATCTATTTCAGATTTGTCCCACTGCCACCTAAACACGCCATGGAGCATTACCTGTATAGGCCGCAATCCCCGGCCTTGAGTAATCCACCGGACCCCATTGAATCCCGCAGCCGAAAAAGCACCTCCGATGGACCATGGGTCCCAGAAATCCCAAGTATCTGATACTACAGATGTGGTAACAGTAACTGTGTTGGACCTTAAACTGCAATCGCTGCTCCAGGTTCTAACCCACAATATAGCTAGAGGTTGGTAAAATAGCACATGAACTCCGAGGGGAAATAGATCAACTTGGGGAACATACAGACACCTTGGAGAACAAATTTGATGAGTTGACCCAATATGTACATGCCCTGGAGGAAGATAATGCTGCTATGAAGCACACAGTCTCCCAACTCCAATTACAACAGGAAGATTTGGAGAACAGAGAAAAAAGCCAGAACCTTAGAATCCAAGGGGTACCCAAATCTATCAGTGACAAGGAGCTTCGCCCATATCTCCTAGGCCTATTTGTCAATCTAAACCACAAGAAATACCGCGCTAACATAAAGGTTGTGCTACTGATGATTAGTAGAATAAAGCAAGCTGCAGTCCTAAAGTGAGGCGTGCACACAAACATACAAAGGAAAATCAAAAAAAGACTGCGCTAGAACACATATTAAACAACATATATGATTATGTGAATATTAAGAAAATCAATCAATCAAGTAATCAAAAATAAATAAAAATCATACAGTGGGAATATATGGATAATGTGGTGAACCAAATATAACTCAAAATTGCAATATTGAAATTGTATGTGACAAATGGCAAAAATATATCCAAAGGTGTGGTAAAAATGTTCAAAGGAAATGAGTCCCTGGAGCCAAAGCCGATAGAATAGGTGATCAAACGGTTAAACACTCAGCACCCAGTGAGAAATCCTCCACCTTAATAGATGTACGCTTACCAGAGGTAAGCTGGATAATAGCTTATCTATGGATATCCACACGGGGGACACAACTCTATGGATCTCCTCACAAGGAAGGGGTAGGCAGGAACTCTCTTGCAGCGAACCTCAGACAGCATACCAAGGGGACCCAGAAGAATAAAAAATTCCCTCCATAGTGTGAATCCGTATGGTAATTTATTAAAAAATAGGTAATTGCACTTACATAAAATCTTGGTTAAAAATCACAGAAAACAGCCGGCCGGCTTGCATACACCCGTTCAACGAAATGGAAACGATGACGTCAGCGCGTCGACCTTCCGACGTACGTTTCGTCCTATTGGACGTCGTCATGGGAACGGGCGACGCACTGACTCATCGCTACTTATAGGAACAAAACGAAACCAAGCCTCGCTGTGAAACTCGGATGGCGTCACCACAACATCCTGTTGGAAGAGGATGTGTATATCGAATAATCGTGGGATAGGCTGACGCTTCCCTCGTCAGCCAATCACAACCTCCTGATACGAGGGAGGGATTAAATTGTTAAAAAACATTAGAGGGCATGATTGAAAACTCATACACGCCATCTAGTGAGACAAATAAAATTAACACTCAAAGCCACATACTATTATGTGGGAGAAAAAAACAGCAAATTAATTATAATGAAAAAATGATATAAATAAAAGTATAATGTCTAAATGTTAGAAATAATTTGACTTACTGACGCCACCAGAGAGTCAAAGTAAGTTTACAAAATTGGATGAACATCATACAAATACAAAACTTGTAATACAACCATGAAGTGAGAGTCATCCAAATGCTGCGTTAGATATATCACCCCTCACAACCCGACACAGTAAAATAGATGGAATAATGATAGAATAATGAGATTTAAAACATACAGTATACTGATTTAAGAATTATCTAGAAAAGCGTTTAAATCTACATCAACGTTGAGCCCAAAGGGGGTATAACACTTCAATCTGTGTATCCAGGTCATCTCGAGCCTGGAAATCCCTCGTATAACAGACCCCCCCCTCCAATGTGGAGTGTATCTATCGATACCCAGAAAGATAGTCTTCCTGGGGTCACGGTCATGTGCTTCTAGGTAGTGTCTTGAGACCGGGTGTTTGGGGAAACCTGTTAGGATGTTAGTGATGTGCCCGTTAAGCCTTACAGATAGGGGGCGCTTGGTTCTTCCTACGTATTGTAGGCCGCAAGGGCATTGGAGAAGATACACCAGAAGCACATGACCGTGACCCCAGGAAGACTATCTTTCTGGGTATCGATAGATACACTCCACATTGGAGGGGGGGGTCTGTTATACGAGGGATTTCCAGGCTCGAGATGACCTGGATACACAGATTGAAGTGTTATACCCCCTTTGGGCTCAACGTTGATGTAGATTTAAACGCTTTTCTAGATAATTCTTAAATCAGTATACTGTATGTTTTAAATCTCATTATTCTATCATTATTCCATCTATTTTACTGTGTCGGGTTGTGAGGGGTGATATATCTAACGCAGCATTTGGATGACTCTCACTTCATGGTTGTATTACAAGTTTTGTATTTGTATGATGTTCATCCAATTTTGTAAACTTACTTTGACTCTCTGGTAGCGTCAGTAAGTCAAATTATTTCTAACATTTAGACATTATACTTTTATTTATATAATTTTTTCATTATAATTAATTTGCTGTTTTTTTCTCCCACATAATAGTATGTGGCTTTGAGTGTTAATTTTATTTGTCTCACTAGATGGCGTGTATGAGTTTTCAATCATGCCCTCTAATGTTTTTTAACAATTTAATCCCTCCCTCGTATCAGGAGGTTGTGATTGGCTGACGAGGGAAGCGTCAGCCTATCCCACGATTATTCGATATACACATCCTCTTCCAACAGGATGTTGTGGTGACGCCATCCGAGTTTCACAGCGAGGCTTGGTTTCGTTTTGTTCCTATAAGTAGCGATGAGTCAGTGCGTCGCCCGTTCCCATGACGACGTCCAATAGGACGAAACGTACGTCGGAAGGTCGACGCGCTGACGTCATCGTTTCCATCTCGTTGAACGGGTGTATGCAAGCCGGCCGGCTGTTTTCTGTGATTTTTAACCAAGATTTTATGTAAGTGCAATTACCTATTTTTTAATAAATTACCATACGGATTCACACTATGGAGGGAATTTTTTATTCTTCTGGGTCCCCTTGGTATGCTGTCTGAGGTTCGCTGCAAGAGAGTTCCTGCCTACCCCTTCCTTGTGAGGAGATCCATAGAGTTGTGTCCCCCGTGTGGATATCCATAGATAAGCTATTATCCAGCTTACCTCTGGTAAGCGTACATCTATTAAGGTGGAGGATTTCTCACTGGGTGCTGAGTGTTTAACCGTTTGATCACCTATTCTATCGGCTTTGGCTCCAGGGACTCATTTCCTTTGAACATTTTTACCACACCTTTGGATATATTTTTGCCATTTGTCACATACAATTTCAATATTGCAATTTTGAGTTATATTTGGTTCACCACATTATCCATATATTCCCACTGTATGATTTTTATTTATTTTTGATTACTTGATTGATTGATTTTCTTAATATTCACATAATCATATATGTTGTTTAATATGTGTTCTAGCGCAGTCTTTTTTTGATTTTCTTTTATTTGTCAATCTAGCCACCCACATCCTGGACATTGATTGGCGCCTTGACCGGGCTCACAGATCTTTGGCTCCTAAACCTCCCCCTGGCTCTAACCCCAGGGACATCATTGTCCGTTTTCATTATTATGAAAGTAAGGAAGCCCTTACTGTCGCAACTCACAACAAATCTCGCATTGGTTTTAAACAAGCCAAGATACAAATTTTCAGTGATCTCTCCCCTATTACCTTGGCGAAAAGACGCAGCTTTTGCCCGGTTACCACCCACTTACAAAACCATCAAGTGCCTTATTGCTGGGAATTCCCCTTTCGTATCTAAAGATGGTGTCCAATTCTCACTACGAGACCTTTATGAAAGTGAAGCATTTATCCACAACCTAGGTCTCCCACCCATCCCTGAGGAGAACCCCAAGCCTCTCACGACACCAGCCAAGATCTGGACCCCCATTCAACGGAAATCACAGAAGACATTCTCTACTCCTCAACGAGCTAACCCCACCAGATTTCCTACCTGAAATGGCTCCCTCCTCAATGTTCTCGCTTTCCTTTACCACGGCGGGACAATGTTTCATCTGGTTGTGCAAGTGACCCTAGGGAACTGGGTCACTCTATTTCCAATAGAGATTATTTTTTAAAATCCTGTTTTGAAGCAATTACCAACCTTGCTAATCTTACAGTAGATTACATCCCTTTTGTTATACTGTTGGCCCTCCACTAAACGGTGTTGACTGCTTTCTTTGAAGAGACGGGAACCTAACGTCAGATCTTGCAGGCTGCCATGCCCCTCACCAAAACCCCAGGCTGTTGCCTGGGTTCCCTGAAGTTTTTTTTATCTTCAGGGTTCTCAAAAACATTTTCAAATATATTTTTCAATTTTTTTTCCTTTTTTTCTCCTCGTTGTTTTTCAGTATCTCTTTTCATGGGTCTATTTTTTTACCTTATTTTGGTTACTAGTGCTTTTTTTTTGGCACCATTTCAACTTAATTGCTTACATGTTTCTATGTATGTTGCACCATGCTTATATTGCTGTTGGTTTACAGTTTATGTTACGTTATCTATATACACATTTGATTTAGTATGGCTCTCAAAATATACTCCTGTAATGTAAAGGGCCTGAATTCCATCAGGAAGAGATGGCACGCTTTGAAGGAGTTCAGGTCCTCCAATGCGGATGTGATTATGGTTCAGGAGACCCACTTTAGACCGGGTGGATCCTTTAAATTTGCTTCTAAACATTTTCCCTCTGCCTATATGGCTTCTGATCCCTCTGGGAAGGCCGGTGTGGCAATTCTCATTGAACGTTCTTGCCCCATACGTGTCCTTTCTTCCTATCAGGATCCCCGCAGTCATTTTGTGCTCCTGAGCTGAAGACACCTGAACACTCAACTCATTCTGGCTAATATATATGCCCCAAATGTGGGACAGATTAGTTTTATTACGAAAGCCTTAGAGAAACTACAATCATTTTCTCAACCTTTCATGATCATTGGAGGATATGTCAATGTGTGCATGCCCCCGACCAAGGATAGACAAGCCCTATTTCAAGACACTCCATGAATCGGTGTCCAGAAGCTTTCCACCTCTTTTCGTAAACGGACTAGATCACATAACCTCTTCGATACATGGAGAGTGAAACATCCTACTCAGAAAAGTTATATATTTTACTCTCCCTCTCACAAGTTATATTCCAGGTTGGACCATTTCTTTGTAACTGCCCTTCTCCTTCCTTATATTGTTTCTTCTGAGATCAATCCCATTAGTTGGTCAAGTCATGCACCCATTGTACTCGACATTGTCTTGATGGCTTCCACCACCAAAATTTGTCACTGGCGTCTTAACGAATCCCTGATCAAAGACCCAGTGATCCAAACCCAATTGCAACAAAAATTATCTGAATTTTTTCAACTAAGTGATGGATCGGTTGCGGAAGTTTCCACCTTGTGGGAAGCCCAGAAGGCTTTTTTCAGGGGTGAATGCATATCTGCGGGGTCTTGTGGGACTTAAACGGGACTCCATAAAATTAAAAGCTGATCTCCTCGCTCAATTGGAAGTCGCAGAGATGCACCTACTTGAATCCTCCATGGTGAAACGACTGAGAGTAGTTACCTCAATCCGAAACCGCATCAAATCATTTGACATGAATAGGATTTCCAAATCTATGCTATGGGCCAGGCAAAAGTTCTAAGATTTTGCTAACAAACCACATAGAATGCTTGTTAATAGATTGAAACCACGTCCCTTCCTTTCGATAACTGACCATTTGATGCAACCAGATGGTATTTCTACATACTGCCCTAAGGCTATGTCCCAGGCATTTGGTGATTTTTACAGGAAACTTTATAATTGCTTAAGCTCAGATTCGATACCCCAATCCTCACAGACAAAATTTGATGATTTTATTTCTTCCTTAGATCGACCCAATTTGTTCATTGCACAAAATTCTATGCTCAACGCCCCTGTCACTGTAGAGGAGATAGCGGCGGTGATTAAAGCCTTACCGAATCACAAATCCCCAGGCCCGGATGAGCTCCCTTATGTTTATTACAAAATCTTTTCTCCAATTCTAAACCCCCCATCTGCAGACTTTATATTCCCCTTTGCTCAAGGGTTTCATCCCACATTTACAGTTTCTACATGCTCATATAACTATCATCCCTAAACCAGGTAAAGACCTGTCACTACCAGATAATTACCGCCCTATCGCATTATTAAATTTGGATTACAAGATCTTTACTAAAATGCTGGCCAATAGACTTTCTCCATTACGAACGACATTGATTCACAAAGACCAAGTAGGTTTTGTCCCAACGAGACATGCGGGTGACAATACGCGACGGACTATAGACCTGATAGACCTTTTGACTAAAACCAAACAACCTGCCATCATCCTAAGTTTGGACGCACAAAAAGCTTTTGACCGCCTAAGCTGGCCATTCATGTTTGCGGTTCTTTCCAGATACGGATTCTCAGGCCCTTTTATACAAGCCTTACAGGCTCTATATTCTAAACCTTCCTCTCAGGTTCAGTTGTCCTCATACTTGTCGCAGTGTTTCCCCCTTAGCAATGGCACCAGGCAAGGGTGTCCTTTGTCACCCCTGTTGTTCATTCTGAGCCTAGAACCTCTGGCATCGGCCATTAGGTCCCATCCAGACATCTGGGGGGTCTCGCTGCGACAACAAGACTATAAGCTATCACTTTTTGGTGATGACATTTTGCTGACGCCCACCCACCCCCTCACCTCTTTACCTTCTTTACAGGACACTCTCTCTACCTTTGGATCTCTATCGGGGTTTAAAATTAATCAGTCAAAAACTGAGGCCCTACCCATTAACATTCCACCAGCCCTGCTTAACTCTCTCCAACACATCTTCAAATATCATTGGTGCCCTTCTTCATTAAAGTAATTAGGCGTTCATCTCCCACCCTTGTATTCTTCCCTCTATCAGGCCAACTTTCCCCCTATGTTTACAGAAATAACCCGTATCTTAAATCTTTGGAATTTCCTTTCCTATCTCTCTCCTCGGTAGAATTAACGTTCTTAAGATGTCGATACTCCCTAAATTACTGTACCTATTTGAAACACTTTCAATCCCAGTCCCACTGTCGCAGTTGAAACTTCTCCAGAGAAAATGCCTCAAGTTCACATGGAATAACACATCCCATAGGACTGCACGATCAGTAGTTTATGCTTTAAAGAATAGAGGGGGACTGGCTGCACCAGATATCATCAAATATTATTATGCCTCTCGCCTTCGGGTATTACCTTCCTGGATCTCTAGAAAAGGTCCAAGTAGGTGGGCCGAGATTGAAATGGGGATTACTCTTTCGGTACATCCGTGCTACATGCTATGGCCTTCCTCACTTAAATTTATGCCTCAACTAAGATCCCTCTGCTTGGCACCGATGCTTTTTACCCTAGCTATTTGGAAGAGATGTGCGGAGCGGTTTTCCCTATCCTCCAAATGCACTCCATTCCTGAATGTACTTTTCAACCCGGACATACCTGATGGACTTTCCTATATGAGGATGGTCCCTTGGACTCAGGAGGGAATCTTTCAGTTGCGACATCTCGTACACCCGGCCACACGCAAACTTATATCCTTTTCAGATCTGCAAACGAACTATGAGCTCCCTGCCTCCCTTCTGGACTTATACATACAGTTTAAACATTTGTTCCACTCTAGCTCCCCCTCACTCTCATTGGAGAAACCTTCTGATTTTGAGGTCCTGTGTGCCAATGGCCCCTATGAACCCAAACAGATTTCTTCTATATACAAAATTTTGCATGAAACCCCACCTTTAACGGAACTCACACATAACTACATGAAAAAATGGTCTTGCATACTACAATAACCAATCTCTCTATTAGACTGGGGGAAAATTTGGGAGTCTGCGTCAAAAATTTCACGATCTGTAGTGCAGGAGGAAACTGCCATTAAGATCTTGCTGTTTTGGTACAGGACCCCAGACTTGTTGCATGCCCGCAACCCAGCCACCTCCAATGTTTGCTGGAGATGCAGCGCGTCCATGGGTTCTCATTTTCATATATTTTGGGATTGCCCTCTCATTGGCCATTATTGGACAATGAGATCTTCTACAAGTGTTATTATCTATACTCATACCTCTGAATCCCATGCATTTCCTTCTAGGCCTCCCTTTCCTGGGAATATCTAAAGCGTCACGGAAACTTATGTCCTTTATCCTTCTGGCCGCAAAGAGAGCTATCCCTAAACATTGGCTCTCCACTTCTCCCCCACATTCCGTCACTTTCTTTCCATGATGGCGGATATACATAGGATGGAACACTTGACTGCTAAAATTGAGGACACACTACCCTTCTTTTATAAAATATGGAAGACATGGAACGAATCTGCGTACCCCCTTAAATCTGATAACCCTCAAGCCTCCTGAATCTCCTGGTGCCCTCTCCTGATTATGTTGTACCTTGTTCCTTTTCTCTTTTGTATTGTTATTATTCAAAACTATATATCCTTTTCTCATTTTGTTTACCATATGATATGGTATGATACCTATACTTGAATGATCCATTGTTGGAAGACGCTTATATATGAACATACCTGTATCTAGGTTCAGTTCCACGAGTTTATATATACAATGCTCTGCACTATCAAAAGTTGAAATGCTTTCTCTTTGTATTGCAGTGTATAATTTTTGAAAAATGTTATAAATAAACAATTAAAAAAAAACAAAACACAATATGGATAAGCTGCAAAAGCAGTTTTCTCCACTCAAAATCTATGCTCCCTAGTCTTGCACTTAGCCAATGTACAAACCATGTGTCCTGCAACTGACCAATTACACTGAGAGAGAGTTACGTACTGTCACTATATACTGTATTTACATACACACACAGACAAATACATACTCTTATAAATAAATCTCTTATAAATAAATCTAAACAGGTAAACAAACATTTAAAGTATTAAAACAGTGACAGGGACAGTGTCAGTAGGGCATTGGATGTTGTCAGTAGAGCAATGGACATGTCAGTAGGGCAAAGGTCAGTGTCAGTAGTGTCCAAAAAGACTCCTGGTGTCTCACTTTTGAGACACAGAAAGGAACTGGAGAACGAGATTCCACAGTCCCTTTCTCTGCAGCCTCAGCTGCACTAAACAGTGAATAATTGGAAAGTGCTCTGTGCTTTCTGTTCATTTACAAACTGAAGCATAGTAAACACAGTTTATTATGCTTCATTTATGAATGAACACAATGAGTGATCCATAAGGATCACTCTCTGTGTTCATTTAGAAATGAAAGGGGTCGGTAAATTACATATTTACTGGCCACTTCCCCAGCTCCCCATCCTGGGGGACACAGAAAGGGAAGAGGGGGCCTCCAGGCAGCAGGGGGATCTGCACCACATGGGGTGATTAGGGTGTGCCCAGGCACACCTGTCACACCCTGTGCACATGCCTATGCACAGCATAAATGGCAGTAAACTGATGCTGAATGTTACAAGTCTCCTCACACTTTCAACAATAAAAGTTAAAATAAATTACCAGCAAAATTAAGTAGTATTTTGTTTTCTGTGAGTTTAAGATCTGTGGATGTTGTGAGCTCGATTTTGCTTTTGTAATAATCTAGTGTCACTTTCCTGGTCACTACAAATGACATGCTCACATTCTTGAGAGTTTTGTGAGACATAAGTGCAGGGATATAGGCTGTGCTCATCAAAGAGCCCAGTTTTGGAGGAGGAGCCTAAGGAAAAGAGGAGGGAAAAAAGGTAGGGGGGAGATCAAGTATTGAAGGAGTGAGGTAGACACTGAGGGGCTGATTTACTAAAACTGGAGAGTGCAAAATCTGGTGCAGCATGGTAGCCAATCAGCTCCTAACTTCAACTTGTTCAATTAAGTTTTGAAAAAAAAAATCCCAGAAGCAAGCTGATTAGTTTGAGTGCAGAACTGCATTAGATTTTGCACTCTCAAGATTTAATAAATAAACCCCTGAGGGAGAAAAGTAGAAGAGGACACCCAATAATTATAATTCATACACATATCCTTTTTTATAGGAATAGTGATAGTGCAGGCCAGTTGGTCTTTTGAAATATTAACATGGTACACCTTACCCTTTTACTTTAATTTCTCTATGAAGTTCCTTCAGCTTAAATGCCATCCAGGTGAACAAGTTATTGTTAAAGTGTTTGTAAAGGATATTTTTTAAATAACAGACATGTCATACTTAGCTGCTCTGTGTAATGATTTTTTCACAGAGCAGCCTCGATCCTTCTCTTCACAGGCTCCTTCGTTGGCCCTCTGGGCTTCTCCCCCTTGCTGTGTGCCCTCATAGCAACTGCTGCTTGAGTGCTCACTCCTGAGCCAGCCCTCTGTGTTTATAAAACACAGACAGCGTGGCTCAGCCCCGTCCCACCCCGTCCCGCTCCGTCCCGCCCCCACTCCCTCCTCACAGGCTGTGATTGGTCAGCCAATGAGGGAGAGAAACTGAGAGAGCAGCTGCTCTTGTGCACATTGCTGGATCGAGACAGGGCTTAGGTAAGTATTAGGAAGGCTGAGGGGTGAGCTGCAGAATGAAAGTTTTTTTTTTTTTGTTTCATAAAGATTTTATTACATAGGTATTTCAAGAAATATACAACACAGTTTAACAGTACAACAATGTAACAAATTGGGTAACAGGTTCCATTTGAAGTATTTCAAGTATTAGTTTACAGGTTTGGAGTATAGTAATTATCTAGAACATACTCAAGTTCCGTAAGTAACCTATTTGCATCAAAAAAATTGGTCAATGCTCTAGGGTATATGTGCTCCTCGATTCAGTATGACTCCTCTCAGGTTGGTTTACTACTGTTTCAGAAGTTTATCGGAACCGCCTGCCAGAGCATATACATATTAGCTCAGCTTTACCCAATTGTTCTCATCTGTGGCTAGGGACACGGGGCTCAGGTTCGGACATTACCATCCGCTCCAAGCACCCAGTGCCCATCCTGCTACAAGGCTCAGATAATAAAAAGAATAAAAAGAAGACAGGGTAGGGGGGAACGGGGGGAAGAATACAGAAAAAAAAGGGGGTGAGGGGCGGTATGTGGAGAGGGGGTGGAATCCCACCTGCTACCCTCTCCATCTACTGTCCACTTGCTACACTCACTGGGTCCCCCTGATTCCCGGGGAGGACCATCCATGATAAATTTGTGCTATAATAATAGGTTACATGTTATGTTGCACTAATTCCTGATACGGCTGGGAATTTTTGTACATGATCCATCCAGATTTTATCTTGAGAGGTGAGAATCAGTTCCTCCATCCTTGCTATGCGATCAACACGTAGTGCCCATTCTTTTAGTGAAGGCGGCCACGTGGACCTCCAATGTACTGGTATACAGAGCCTAGTGGCGTTTATCAAATGCATAGCTATCAATTGGAAGTATTTTTTGGGGGGATTTTGGATAAGTGTAGTAGGTATTGTCCTGGTGAAAACTCCAATGGGAGTGAAGAGATCACTGTAGTCACTTCATGTATCTTGCGCCAGTATGGCTGGATTAGAGGGAAGGACCACCAGACATGAAGGAGGGTGCCCACCTCTGTTTCACACCGCCAACAGTGGTCTGGCACCGTCGGGAAAATCTTCTGAAGCACCTGTGGGGTCTTATACCATCTAGTTTTGAGCTTATACCCATTTTCCTGTGTATTGACATTGAGAGAGCCTTTGTGTATGTATAAGTGGATATGATCCCAGCTGGCTTCTCCTATCTCCCTGTCTAAGGCTAACTCCCAAAATGCATGGTCTGCGAAAGAAGTGTTTGGCCTGCATCTTTGCGTAGGGCCAATCCTTTAGAAGATAGGATTTCGGTAGTCGGTGGGGGTAATCGGGCAGTCTCTTGCTGACATTGCATGGGACTTACATGCCCTATCACAAGCTTGAAGCGTTGCTCCAGTAAGGGGATGTGTGTGAAGCTTAGGTGGTACTGATTGTTTAGAGACCCAAGATATCGAGCCCAGTTCAGTTTCCATAATTCGTTTCTCAAGGTTCACCCAGCTTTCACAATGGGCATGAACTTTCCAGTCCACCACCCTGGTCATGTGGACAGCCCAATAATAGCGCTGTAAGTCCGAGAGACCAATTCCGCCTTTTTCTTTGGGCAGAACTAGCTTTGCCCATCCAATACGAGCTGATTTTGCACCCATTATAAAAGATCTGCACATCTTCCTGTACGCTGTAAAAAAGGCAGGTGGTAGGTGTATCGGGACGGTCTGCATTTTGTATAGTAGACAAGGTAAGACTGTCATCTTTAGGACAGAGGCCCATCCGAACCATGAAAGGGTGGGCACATTCCACTTCAAAAGATCTTGTTGTGGAATGTTGTGGAGGTGACGCAAGACGTTCGTCAGAAACGCCCTACGCGTTTCTTCATTGGACATTTACAGGAGCGTCAATTAGACGTCCAATGATGAAACACGTAGGGCGTGGCTTACGAACGTCTTGCGTCACCTCCAACTAGATGAACACAGGATATTTTGACGGCTTTTATCCTTGATTTTTCATGCTTACACTAACTTTAATAATGTGAGTACTATCTTTGCTTATACTTATAATAAAGCTTTTTAAACGGTTTTACGCTATAGGCATCCCTTCTCTTCCATATGCTGAACATACTAAAAATCGATAAACAACATTAAAAGCACGAACCAGAGCTGCCAGGAGTTGCTACACAGTGGCAAATACTGTGACCGCGCAATACCCCTGTAGAGGTGAGGCTATTCGGTGAGTGTATGCACATTAGGAGCATGATTAAGAAGCACTAACACCGAGCCAGCACTTGAACAAGAAGATGCAGTTTTAACTCAATTAGTTTTTTCCATTAAAGTGGTTTCATCACTCATTATCCACTCTACCAGAACAGTGCCACACCTACATCCGTTTCACTCTTAAGGATATAGAGTATGGGTGAGAGAGGACACCCCTGCCTAGTGCCATTATGGATGGGGAAGGCGTTCAATATGTGGCCGTTGACTTGGACTCTAGCTCTTGGATTCACATAAAGGGAGCCTATAAAGGCACACATACTGCTCCCTAAACCATGAGCCAACAGTGTCGCTTCCATATAGTCCCAGGCCACTCGATAAAATGCCTTCTCCGCATCCATCACCAGGAAAAATCCCTCTTATTGAGAGGAGGTGAGCCAGTGATGCAGATTCAGGGCTTTGATGGTTTTGTCCCTGGCTTCCCTTCCAGGGACAAAACCCACTTGGTCCAAGCCTATTCAGGCCGGTACATGGAGTGCAAGTCTGTTGACCAGGATTTTAGAGAAGAGTTTGACATCCATGTGAAATCGGCCGATAATAGCCACATTAGTCAGGTCTTTATTTTCTGTGGGGATTACGGAAATGTAGGCTTCTCATAGGGTCTCTGAGGGGCAGGGGGTGGTGGCCAGCATAATAAAGGCTTTAAGGGAGCGTGGGGCTGAAAGGTCTGCAAAGCTTTTATAATATTGTGCTGAGAAGCCATCTGGTCACAGACATTTGCCAGGTTTTGTGGCCTTTAGGGCATCTGTCCACTCTTTGGAGGACAAAGGGGCTTCCAACGCAATCCTGACGGCCTCTGAATGGGCTTTAGGGCTATACGTATTAAGGAAGTCCTTTATCAGCTGCAAGCATTTTTCAACATTAGTAGGGTTCTGGTTCACCCCTTTAAGATTGTAGAGTTCACTATAAAAGTGAAGAAATTGATGTGCAATCTCTTCGCTTTTGGAGCAAACCATTCCCGATGAGTCGGTCACGTGGTGCACTGTGTGGGCTTGTGTGGATTTTTGCATAAGTCTGGCTAGTAACTTACCTGGCTTATTGCCCTGTTCATAGAACAGTTTATGTGATAGGACAAGGCCTTTGCATGCTTTCTTAAACAGTTCCTCCACTAACTGAGCTTGCGTGTCTGCTAATTCCTTAGCTACTTGGAGAGCCTGAGAGCATTTATGTTGGGCTTCCAGTCTAGCTATTTTCTTGGAGAGAGAGATGATTAACGCTTGATGTATTCTCCTAGCAGCTCTAGCAAGGAGGTGTCCACGTATGACACACTTATACGCCTCCCATTGCACCATGGGAGACACCTCAGGTGTGTCATTCTGGTAAAAATAATCAGTAAGGGCCTGTTTGATGCTTGCTAGATCACCAGGATCCGCAAGAATGGAAGCATTCAGTCTCCACGTCTTGGTGGACTCTACTCTTTGTGGGAATCGCAGAGTTAGGGTAATCGGATGATGGTCGGAAAGGACCATATTTTTTTCAATGGTTGCGTCCGCCAGATATAGCAGGTCAGATTGGTGAATGAAGAGGTAATCCAGCCTCGAGTATCGATTGTGGGGCGACGAGAAGAATGTATAGTCCCTCTCTCTAAGGTTAAGCGTGCGCCAGGTATAGTGTAGTGAAAGAGAGGCCAATTGAAGCTTCACTTGTGGCAGTGCAGAGAACGGAAGGGAGGAGGTGCCCATAGAGGTATCTAATAAGGGGTCAAGGGCTATATTGAAGTCACCCCCCCAGTATCAGTAGGCCTGTTTGGAAGGAAGCAAGTTTCAGGAAGGTCTCTTTTAGAAAGGTGACCCTCTTGGAGTTGGGGCAGTATATGTTCGCAAGAGTTATAAGTTTGTCTTTCCAGGTGCCCTTTAAGAAAAGAAACCTGCCCTCAGAATCCAACATTTGGTCTGTCAGGTAAAACATGAGTGACTTAACCAGCAGGATGGAAATGCCTTTTGTTTTGGAGTTAGCACATGTCGCGTGATATGCTTCGGGGAAGCGTTTGTTAGCGAGGCGGGGGACAGACCCCGTGAAAAAAGGGTCTCCTGGAGAAAAACCACATTTGAGACTCTGCTAAGACACTGCTATGCTTTTCTGGTACATTGAGACCCTTACCGTTTAAAAAATATATTTTGAGCGATAAAGGAACTGACGATTGTACTGTAGAAGACATGAAAAAGTGATATCAGTGTGCATAGATCACACTTGTAAGACGTAGACGAAGAGGGGTCCCGGGGGGTGGGAGAAGAGGAGTTTAGAGAAAAAGATTAGAAAGTGTCAAGGAGTAGGGAGAGGTAGGAGATATCTAAAGCCAATGTATGCACTTCAGGTAGTACAGGTGATGGGTAAAAGATCTCTATGTGCGTGTGGCAAATCTCCACAGCGCAGGTATGTCGTGAAATATACCGGAGGTGGGCCTAGACCCACTGATCCACCTAATCAAAAGGATTCAAGGGGTGTGGGTATGATGAGGAGGTTATCCCAGTAACTGTCCAAGGGGAACCTGCCTCTTTGAGGTGGGAAAGAGGTCTAACACTAGGGAAGAAATTGGTATAACCACCACCTAGAGACTCCTAAAATTATGCTTTAAATTCCTGTGGGACAATCCTAGGCTAAGGACACCGGCGGGTGTCATCTAGATGCCCCCCAAACAAAGTAACCATAATGTCTATTTATAGACATCTCTGTTGCCATTGCACGCCCAGGGCCTACATATGGCAGCAGTGATCTAGTCTGTGGAACCCTCTGAAACTATAAGGGGAATGTGTCTCAGTACCCGTGGTATAAGGCAGATCAGGAGCAATGGAAAGCATTCCAGATTTAAGATCCGGATCCCCTATCGTCAAGATTCCAGCATGCAGGTTGCATTTAAGCCACAAACCAGAAGCAGTGGAAGCTTCAAGAGTCTATGTCCCACATTTAACCAAGGAGTACGTCCAACTCTATAGCAGGAGAGGAGAAGGTCTCCCTTTTACATCCAAAGAAACATTTTTAACATCAACATTGATATGAATATCATAATACCATAATACAGACACCATTGTGAAGATAGTGGGTCGGGGCCTTTGACGTTCTGAAAGAAACAAAAAAAAGGGAGAGTGGGGGGGGGCAACCACAAGAAAAGTTACTAGGTATGAGGTCACATAGCTAGCATGCAAAGGCCAACAGGTGTCTTAGTGAACCAGATGTAGGAGCACTTGCAGCTCCCATATTGGTGACATTGTGTGTGGCCTATACGCTCTCTTTTGGAGCCTCATAGGCTTGGTATCTTGTGTGGTTTGGAGAGTGAGACCCCCTGCAAAGTAAGTGCAATGTCCTGGGGCCAGGCGACCAGTCCGTATATCGGGGACTCAGGAAACAACATGGCAACATCATGTGTAGCAACAGCAAAAAAGCAAAAATCAGAGAGAAAAAAAATAAACTGTTCTCTGGCGAATTACCTGAGTACCCCGTCAGACAGGTGTGTGGGTACAAGGTCAAGTAGGGTACGTCGTGCCCGTGGTCTTTGCTGCCCAGCATTTGTATTCAGACAGTTACCTATGCATAAATGGGCAACAGTTTCCTCTCTCTTAGAAAACAATCGTAAGGTAAGTAAATAGTGTAAAGGTGTACTGAAAAGGTGTTCTGAAAAGTCTCACCTAACCATTGATTTCACGGCTAGCGATCCATTTTGCGTCGGACAGATGATGGTGACACTCGTGGGCTCTCATCCGTCTCCATGTCTCCACGAATCCTCATTGGGGAGTTGGCCGATGTTCTGCGTCTCCTCTGTCACTTGAAAGCAAAATGGAAATTTCCATCTATAAGCTATGCATCTATAGCGTAGAGTTTGCAGCAGAGGACGCAGGTCCCTCCTATGTTGCAGGGTGATTGTAGGCAAATCTTAGAATAGTTGTATGCATGCATCATTGTGCTCCAGGCGTTCATGATTGCGGGCCAGGTGTAGTATCTCTTCCTCCTGTGTGAAATCAATTAGACAGCATACTGCATCTCTTGGGGGTCAGTATCTCTACCCCTCAGTCTAAGAGCTCTATGGCACCTTTCCATCTCCACAGGGGCATCAGGTGGCTGTCCCAGCAGTGTGTTAATTATAGCCCACACCATTGATTGCAATTGGGGTCCTTCTACTGTCTATGGGATGCCTCTCACCCGCAAATTGTGCCTGCAACCCCTATTATCGAGGTCTTCCATGTTTCTGTGCATCTCAATCAGGTGCTGTGCATGTACACTGACAACTTTCTGGACCTGCTGCATGGCCGTCCCATGTGTCATGGCGGCTGTCTCCACATGTTCTAGCTGACCTGCTACAGCTCTAATGTCCGTCAGAATGAAGGTTTTTTACCTTCATTGTATAGAACAGTGTTTCTCAACTCCAGTCCTCAAGGCACACCAACAGGTCATGTTTTCAGGATTTCCCTCAGATGAAACGGCTGTGGTAATTACTAAGGCAGTAAAACTGATCAAATCACCTGTGCAAAATAGTGGAAATCCTGAAAACATGACCTGTTGGTGCGCCTTGAGGACTGGAGTTGAGAAACACTGGTATAGAATGTATGAAGGCAAAAACCTTCAGCTTTTAGAACCACTTTAAATTATTTAAGTCTGACTTTTTTTGAATGTAGAATTAATTTCATTTTGTGAATATAGCCTGCATAATCAATCCATTTTTTCACGGTGGAGCTACATCTGATCTCTAAGACAAGGAAGATTTGATTTTGAAATAGACACTAGCAGGCCCAGACTGGCCATAGGGCACACTGTGCATTTGCCTGGTGGGCTAAGGCCGCCTGGGTAGGAGAGGTGACTGGGCAGCATATAGAGAAACCGTTGATTTCTCTCCTGCTGCCGCCGAACTCCCGCTTCTCCTCCTGCAGGCATTTAGCGGTGGCAAGAGATAAATGGACGTATTGGTTCCTCTATGTGCTGCCCAGCTGGCCCTTCCTACCCAGGTGGCCCCGGCTATGTTGCAGGGGGCTCGCGTGAGCACATTGATGTATGCAACCAGGGAGCCCATAGGAAACTATAGGCTACCTCTCGTTTCTCCTCCGGGATGCAGTGCAGCTTTTGTGTCGGACGTGCAACCTCCTCTGGCTGGCAGACCCGATGGTCTCTCTCCCAGCCTGCCGCTACACTGACTGACCAAGCTGGTCGGCGGAGTGTGGGTGTGGCTACCTTTACTTACATGCACAGGTGGCTGCTGAAAATGGTAGGGGGCTTGGAGGAGGAGCATAGATGGTGACCCCAGGAGACTTCACCTCCATTCATATGGTGAGTGACACCTGCAGCAATTCCCTCCATGTGCAATTCTTCAGCTCCCTACTGTGGCTAGTATACTTTATGCTCCCCTCCCCACTGTATACTGGTCACTGCCCTCTGTATACTGCTCACTACTAGGGATGAGATGAACACCCCCAGTTCGGTTTGCACCAGAACCTGCGAACGGACCAAAAGTTTGCGCAAACTTTAGAACCCCATTAAAAAGTCTATGAGACTCGAACGTTCAAAATCAAGAGAGCTAATTTTAAAGGCTAATATGCATGGTATTGTCCTTAAAAGGGTTTGGGGACCTGGGTCCTGCCCCAGGGGACATGTATCAATGTAAAAAAAAGTTTTAAAAACGGCCGTTTTTTCGGGAGCGATGATTTTAAGGATGCTTAAAGTGAAAAAATAAGTGAAATATTCCTTTAAATATCGTACCTGGGGGGTGTCTATAGTATGCCCGTAAAGTGGCGTGTGTTTCCCGTGCTTAGAACAGTCCCTGCACAAAATTACATTTGTAAAGGAATAAAAGTAATTTAAAACTGATTGCGGCTTTAATGTAATGTTGGGTCCCGGCAATATGGATGAAAATCAGTGAGACAAACGGCATGGGTATCCCCCACCTCCCAGTCCATTACCAGGCCCTTTGGGTCTTGTATGGTTATTAAGGGGAACCCCGCACCCAAATTAAAAAAAGGAAAGGTGTGGGGCCCCCAGGCCCTATATACTCTGAACAGCAGTATACAGGCGGTGCAAACAAGACAGGGACTGTAGGTTTGTTGTTAAGTAGAATCTAATCTATATATGAATCTATCTATATATGATCCCTTGAAGACTGCTGCTGATGCTGCGTGCCAGGCTCCACCTTCATGCTGACACCATCCTCCTCCTCCTCCTCTTCCTGTGTGATCGGCGGGCATGCAGGAACAATGTCTGGATAAAGGGGGCCTTGAGAGGTAAGGAAGTCCTCCTCTTCTTTCCTTTGTTCTGCCTCAAGTGCCCTGTCCATTATTCCACGCAGCGTGTGCTCCATCAGGTGAACAAGAGGGACAGTGCCACTGATGCATGCACTGTCACTGCTCACCATCCTCGTGGCCTCCTCAAATGGTGACAGGACAGTGCATGCATCCCTGATCATAGCCCACTGGCATGGGAAAAAAAAACAAGGTCCCCTGACCCTGTCCTGGTGCCATAGTCGCATAGGTACTCAATGATGGCCCTCTGCTGCGTGTGCAGCTGCTGCAGCATGGACAATGTTGAGTTCCACCTGGTGGGCATGTCACAGATTAGGCGGTTCTTGGGCAGGTTAAATTAATTTTGGAGGTCAGCCAGCCTTGCACTGGCATTATATGACCTGCAGAAATGCACACAGACTTTCCTGGCCTGCCTCAGGACATCCTGTAAGCCCAGGTACCGGCCAAAGAACCACTGCACCACCAAGTTAAGGACGTGAGACAAACAGGGCACATGGGTCAGTTTTTCCTGTCGGAGGGTGGAGAGGAGGTTGGTGCCATTGTCGCAAACCACCATACCTGGCTTAAGCTGGCGTGGCGTCAACCACCTCTGAACCTGCTCCTGCAGAGCTGACAGAATCTCTGCCCCAGTGTGGCTCCTGTCCCCCAAGCACACCAGCTCAAGCACTGCATGGCATCTTTTTGCCTGCGTGCTTGCGTAGCCCCTAGAATGCCTACGGAGCACCGCTGGTTCCGAGGACAAATCAGCACAGGAAGAGGCCATGGAGGAAGAAGAAGTGGAGGAGGTGGAGGAGAGAGGTGTGGCAGAATCACCACCAGTAGAATTTTGGAGGTGTGGTGGCGGAACAACCTCCAACACTACTGCACCCTATCCTGCATCCTTCCCAGCTGCCAGAAGAGTCACCCAGTGCACGGTGAAAGATAGGTAATGTCCCTGTCCATGCCTGCTGGACCATGAGTCAGCAGTAATATGCACCTTACCGCTGACCGCTCTGTCCAATGAGCCCAAGACATTGCCTTCCACATGCCGGTAGAGAGCCGGAATCGCCTTCCATGAGAAAAAGTGGCATTTGGGAACCTGCCACTGAGGAACTGCACATTCCACAAACTCATGGAAGGGGGAAGAGTCTATCACCTGAAAAGGCAGCAGTTGAAGTGCTAGCAATTTAGCCAAGCTAGCATTCAACTGCTGGGCATGTGGATGGGTGGGAGCAAACTTCTTTCGGCGGTGCAGCAGCTGGGGCAGGGAAATTTGCGTGGTACAATATGACGTCGGTGTACCGATAGCAGATTGCCAGCAAGCACTTGGCTGTGACACACCTAATTCTACACCTTCATTCTTCTCAGTGCAGGTATCAGGGAGGACTGAAGATATAGTGGGGTGAGAGATCCCAGCTGATGAGGAGCAAGGAGAGGTCTGCTTTGTTCTTTGATGTGGGTCTTTTAGGTACAATTGCCAATGAATTGCATGGCAGGTCGACATATGTCTGGTCAAGCATGTGGTGCCCAAGCGGGTGATGTTTTGGCCACGTGAGATACGCTTGAGACATATGTTGCAAATAACAGTGGTGGGATCTGATGCACTCGTCTCAAAAAAGGCCCACACCAAAGAACTGTTGGAATAACGCGCAGAGACAGCAGCGCCCTGCATATGCGGAGCTCTGCGGTGTGATGCAGTCAGTGTGCTGCCCTTAAGCTGGCCCCTGGAGGGCATCCTGCCTTGTTGGAGATGTGCCGTCTCCTCCTCCTCCTACTCCTCCTCTCTCCTATCAGGCACCCATGTGGAGTGAGTGACCTCATCATCCCCTCACTCCTCATCACTGGAGCAAACCTGGCAGTATGCTGCAGCTGGGGGAACATGACTGCCATATTGCTGTCCTTCTTGGGCACCCCCTCTCTTTGGGCTCCCGTTACTGCCTTCCTCTAGCTGGGTACCATCATCGGAGCCTTAAAAACGCTGGGCATCCTCCTGGAGCATGTACCCAACACTGTGGACAAACAGTTCAGGGGACTCCTCAGGAGGCCATGGTGGGGTTAGGGAAGTAGTGACTGATGCCATTGAGCCGAGTGAAGAGGCCGCATTGGCAGCTGCTTTGCCAGACAAAGTACCCTGAGCCTGGGTGAGAGAAGATGAGGAGGATGAGGACGGCTTGGTCATCCACTCTACCAAGTCTTCCGCATGTTGCAGCTCAACACGGCCAGCTGCCAAAAAAAGGACAAGCATGTCCCACGGCCACATGCTGATGAGGATGTATATATATATACTGATACTGCAGCTAGCAGAATCAACTGCTTGCCTGTAGTATTATTAGCATGAGAACACCAGCAATTGTCTTCAGGTAGCTTTAGGTGCACACTGTGCAGAGGACTAGGGATGAGCTTCGTGTTCGAGTCGAACCCATGTTCGACTCGAACATCGGCTGTTCGACCGTCCGTCGAATTGCGAACGTTATGGGCCGTTCGCGCCAAATTCGTGTGGCGCGTCACGGCCCATAATTCACTGCGGCATCGCAGTGCATTGCTGGCTGATGATTGGCCAAGCATGCACTATGACCCGCATGCTTGGCCAATCACAGCGCCGTCAGTAGAGAGAGCTGTAATTGGCCAAAGCCAGGGTGGCTTTGGCCAATTATGGCTCAGGGGATTTAGTACACGCCCCACACTATATAAGGCCGCCTGCACGGCGGCCCTGTGTAGTGTGTTCCGGTGTGCTGATAGAGAGAGAGACAGACAGTGTCATTTGATTTGAGAGCTAGATTAGGCTAGATCTGTTCCTGCTCTTTACATTTAGTGCAGTGCGTCCTGCTCACAGTGTTCAGCTAGATCCGTTCCTGCTATTTACATTTAGTGCAGTGCGTCCTGCTCACAGTGTTCAGCTAGATCCGTTCCTGCTATTTACATTTAGTGCAGTCAGTGCGTCCTGCTCACAGTGTTCAGCTAGATCCGTTCCTGCTATTTACATTTAGTGCAGTGCGTCCTGCTCACAGTGTTCAGCTAGATCCGTTCCTGCTATTTACATTTAGTGCAGTGCGTCCTGCTCACAGTGTTCAGCTAGATCCGTTCCTGCTATTTACATTTAGTGCAGTGCGTCCTGCTCACAGTGTTCAGCTAGATCTGTTCCTGCTATTTACATTTAGTGCAGTCAGTGCGTCCTGCTCACAGTGTTCAGCTAGATCCGTTCCTGCTATTTACATTTAGTGCAGTGCGTCCTGCTCACAGTGTTCAGCTAGATCTGTTCCTGCTATTTACATTTAGTGCAGTGCGTCCTGCTCACAGTGTTCAGCTAGATCCGTTCCTGCTATTTACATTTAGTGCAGTCAGTGCGTCCTGCTCACAGTGTTCAGCTAGATCCGTTCCTGCTATTTACATTTAGTGCAGTCAGTGCGTCCTGCTCACAGTGTTCAGCTAGATCCGTTCCTGCTATTTACATTTAGTGCAGTGCGTCCTGCTCACAGTGTTCAGCTAGATCCGTTCCTGCTATTTACATTTAGTGCAGTGCGTCCTGCTCACAGTGTTCAGCTAGATCCGTTCCTGCTATTTACATTTAGTGCAGTGCGTCCTGCTCACAGTGTTCAGCTAGATCTGTTCCTGCTATTTACATTTAGTGCAGTCAGTGCGTCCTGCTCACAGTGTTCAACTAGATCCGTTCCTGCTATTTACATTTAGTGCAGTGCGTCCTGCTCACAGTGTTCAGCTAGATCTGTTCCTGCTATTTACATTTAGTGCAGTGCGTCCTGCTCACAGTGTTCAGCTAGATCCGTTCCTGCTATTTACATTTAGTGCAGTCAGTGCGTCCTGCTCACAGTGTTCAGCTAGATCCGTTCCTGCTATTTACATTTAGTGCAGTCAGTGCGTCCTGCTCACAGTGTTCAGCTAGATCCGTTCCTGCTATTTACATTTAGTGCAGTGCGTCCTGCTCACAGTGTTCAGCTAGATCCGTTCCTGCTATTTACATTTAGTGCAGTGCGTCCTGCTCACAGTGTTCAGCTAGATACGTTCCTGCTATTTACATTTAGTGCAGTGCGTCCTGCTCACAGTGTTCAGCTAGATCCGTTCCTGCTATTTACATTTAGTGCAGTCAGTGCGTCCTGCTCACAGTGTTCAGCTAGATCCGTTCCTGCTATTTACATTTAGTGCAGTCAGTGCGTCCTGCTCACAGTGTTCAGCTAGATCCGTTCCTGCTATTTACATTTAGTGCAGTGCGTCCTGCTCACAGTGTTCAGCTAGATCCGTTCCTGCTATTTACATTTAGTGCAGTGCGTCCTGCTCACAGTGTTCAGCTAGATCCGTTCCTGCTATTTACATTTAGTGCAGTGCGTCCTGCTCACAGTGTTCAGCTAGATCCGTTCCTGCTATTTACATTTAGTGCAGTGCGTCCTGCTCACAGTGTTCAGCTAGATCCGTTCCTGCTATTTACATTTAGTGCAGTGCGTCCTGCTCACAGTGTTCAGCTAGATCTGTTCCTGCTATTTACATTTAGTGCAGTGCGTCCTGCTCACAGTGTTCAGCTAGATCTGTTCCTGCTATTTACATTTAGTGCAGTCAGTGCGTCCTGCTCACAGTGTTCAGCTAGATCCGTTC
The DNA here is from genome assembly GCA_037952835.1 of Lithobates septentrionalis. Taxonomy (NCBI): domain Eukaryota; kingdom Metazoa; phylum Chordata; class Amphibia; order Anura; family Ranidae; genus Lithobates; species Lithobates septentrionalis. Next base: position 1,677,968 of record JBBDGP010000522.1, read on the forward strand.
CTGCTATTTACATTTAGTGCAGTGCGTCCTGCTCACAGTGTTCAGCTAGATCTGTTCCTGCTATTTACATTTAGTGCAGTGCGTCCTGCTCACAGTGTTCAGCTAGATCCGTTCCTGCTATTTACATTTAGTGCAGTCAGTGCGTCCTGCTCACAGTGTTCAGCTAGATCCGTTCCTGCTATTTACATTTAGTGCAGTGCGTCCTGCTCACAGTGTTCAGCTAGATCCGTTCCTGTTATCTTCCTACTGACAGGCAGGCTTGTCTGGTTACAGTATATAAAGCTACCTGAAGAAAATTACAGGTGTTCTATCCCAGCTTAGTGCAGCTACAGGCCATTAGTATGTCTGGAAGGCCAAGAAGGAGAGGCAGACAGTCACAAGCCAATAAGAGAGGGCAAGCAGGCTCTGTGTCTAGTGCTGGTCGTGGAGACGGTGCATCCTCATCAGCCCGTGGCCATGGGACACGCTTGGCCTTTTTTTCGGCAGCTGGCCATGTTGAGCCGCAACATGCAGAAAACTTGGTCGAGTGGATGACCAAGCCGTCCTCATCCTCCTCATCCTCTCTCACCCATGCCCAGGGTGCTTTGTCTGGCAAAGCAGCGGCCTCTTCCCTCAGCTCAATGTCATCAGTGACTCCTTCCCTAGCTCCACCATGTCCTCATGAGGATTCCCTCGAACTGTTTGACCACAGTGTTGGGTACATGCTCCAGGAGGATGCCCAGCGTTTGGAAGGCTCTGATGATGATACTGAGCTCGATGAAGGCAGTAACATGAGCACGGACAGAGGGGGTGCCCAAGAAGGACAGCAATCTGGCAGTCATGCTCCCCCTGCTGCAGCATACTGCCAGGTTTGCTCCAGTGATGAGGAGGGAGGGGATGATGAGGTCACTGACTCAACGTGGGTGCCTGATAGGAGAGAGGAGGAGGAGGAGGAGGAGGAGGCGGCACATCACCAACGAGGCAGGATGCCCTGCAGGGGCCAGCCTAAGGGCAGCACATTGACTGCATCACACCCCAAAGCTCCACATGTGCAGGGCGCTGCAGTCTCTGCGCGTTATTCAAAAAGTTCTTTGGTGTGGGCCTTTTTTGAGACGAGTGCATCAGATCGCACCGCTGCTATTTGCAACATATGTCTCAAGCGTATCTCGCGTGGCCAAAACATCTCCCGCTTGGGTACCACATGCTTGACCAGACATATGTTGACCTGCCATGCAGTTCGTTGGCAAGCATATCTAAAAGACCCACACCAAAGAACAAAGAGGATCTCTCCTTGCTCCTCATCAGCTGAGATTTCCAACCCCACTAGACCTTCAGTCCTCTCTGAGACCTGCAGTGAGAGGAATGAAGGTGTAGAATTAGGTGTGTCACAGCCAAGTACTTGTGGGCAATCTGCTTTTGGTACACCGACGCCAGATTGTACCAGGCAAATTTCCCTGCCCCAGCTGCTGCACCGCCGAAAGAAGTTTGCTCCCAGCCATCCACATGCCCAGCGGTTGAATGCTAGCTTGGCAAAATTGCTAGCACTTCAACTGCTGCCTTTTCAGTTGGTAGACTCTGCCCCCTTCCGTGAGTTTGTGGAATGTGCGGTTCCTCAGTGGCAGGTACCCAAACGCCACTTTTTCTCACGGAAGGCGATTCCAGCTCTCTACCGGCATGTGGAAGGCAATGTCCATGCCTCGCTGGACAGGGCGGTCAGCGGTAAGGTGCATATTACCGCTGACTCATGGTCCAGCAGGCATGGACAGGGACGTTACTTAAGTTTCACGGCGCATTGGGTGACTCTGCTGGCAGCTGGGAAGGATGCAGGACAAGGTGCAGTAGTGTTGGAGGTTGTTCCGCCACCACGCCTCCAAAATGCTGATTGTGACACACCTCTCTCCTCCACCCCCTCCTCTTCTTCTTCCTCCATGGCCTCTTCCTCGGAACCAGCGGTGCTCCGTAGGCGTTCAAGGGGCTACGCAAGTACGCAGGCCAAAAGATGCCATGCGGTGCTTGAGCTGGTGTGCTTGGGGGACAGGAGCCACACTGGGGCAGAGGTTCTGTCAGCTCTGCAGGGGCAGGTTCAGAGGTGGTTGACGCCACGCCAACTTAAGGCAGGAATGGTGGTTTGCGACAATGGCACCAACCTCCTCTCTGCCCTCCGACAGGGACAACTGACCCATGTGCCCTGTTTGGCTCACGTCCTTAACTTGGTGGTGCAGCGGTTCTTGGGCAGGTACCCGGGCTTACAGGATGTCCTGAGGCAGGCCAGGAAAGTCTGTGTGCATTTCCGCCGGTCATATAATGCCAGTGCTCGGCTGACGGACCTCCAAAAGGAGTTTAACCTGCCCAAGAACCGCCTAATCTGTGACATGCCCACCAGGTGGAACTCGACATTGGCCATGCTGCAGCGGCTGCACACGCAGCAGAGGGCCATAAATGAGTACCTGTGCGACTATGGCACCAGGACAGGGTCAGGGGACCTTGGTTTTTTTTCCCCACGCCAGTGGGCCATGATCAGGGATGCATGCATTGTCCTGTCACCATTCGAGGAGGCCACGAGGATGGTGAGCACTGACAGTGCATGCATCAGTGACACTGTCCCCCTTGTCCACCTGTTGGAGCACACGCTGCGTGGAATAATGGACAGGGCACTTGAGGCAGAACAGAGGCAGGAAGAGGAGGACTTCCTTAGCTCTCAAGGCCCCCTTTATCCAGACAGTGTTCCTGCGTGCCCGCCGATCACACAGGAAGAGGACGAGGAGGAGGAGGAGGAGGAGGAGGAAGATTGTGTCAGTATGGAGGTGGAGCCTGGCACTCAGCATCAGCAGTCTTTAAGGGATCAGTCCCAAGGAACACATGGACTTGTACGTGGCTGGGAGGAGGTGGCTGCGGACGTTGTTGTCCTTAGTGACCCAGAGGACTCCGGACCGAATGCCTCAGCAAACCTACGCTGCATGGCCTCCCTGATCCTGCAAAGCCTGCGTAAGGATCCTCGTATTCGTGGTATCAAGGAGAAGGACCAATACTGGCTGGCAACCCTCCTTGATCCACGTTACAAGGGTAAGGTTGCGGACCTTATCTTGCCATCGCAGAGGGAGCAGAGGATGAAACATCTTCGGGAGGCCTTGCAGAAAGGTCTGTGCAACGCGTTCCCAGAGACTGGGAGGTTACAAACTCCTGTTTCTGGACAACGTGTTGCTGAGGCTTCGGTCAGTCAAAGAAGGAGCGGTGGAGAAGGTGGCCGTCTGACCGATGCGTTCAGACAATTTTTTGGTCCGCAGCCCCAAGGTATGATCGGTTCCAGCAACCATCGCCAGCGTCTGTTTTACATGGTGCAGGAATACCTAGGGGCAAGATCAGACTTGGACACCTTTCCCACCGAAAATCCTCTGGGTTACTGGGTCTTGAGGATGGATCACTGGCCAGAGCTTGCACAGTATGCAATTGAGCTACTGGCCTGTCCTGCATCCAGCGTTCTTTCGGAACGCACATTCAGTGCTGCTGGAGGCGTGGTAACCGATCACAGGGTGCGTCTGTCCACTGACTCGGTCGATCGGCTGACCTTCATAAAAATGAATCAGTCTTGGATCACCACCAGCTACCAAGCACCTGATGCTGATGTAACTGAATAATTTTTTTCAGATCCCTTCAAAGACTGCCTATGCTGATGCTGAGTGACTATCCCTGAGTAATTATCCTCTTCCTCCTCAATCATCACGCTGATAGCTTGTAAGAACATTTTTGGTTCTGGGCGCCACCACCAGTGCCTAAGGCACAATTTTTCAGCCCCTGTATAACAGGGGCATGTAATTACAAATTTTGATGTAATACTTTGCAGCAGGGCTCGTTCCTGCATTCCAACTAGAGTGTCTGTGAGGGGTTGCAGTGTTGTGGCACCAGCACCAGTGCCTAAGGCCCAATTTTTCTGCCCCTGTCTAACAGGGGCGTGTAATTACAATTTTTGATGCAATACTTTGCAGCAGGGCTCGTTCCTGCGTTCCAACTAGAGTGTCTGTGAGGGGTTGCAGTGTTGTGGCACCAGCACCAGTGCCTAAGGCCCAATTTTTCTGCCCCTGTCTAACAGGGGCGTGTAATTACAATTTTTGATGCAATACTTTGCAGCAGGGCTCGTTCCTGCGTTCCAACTAGAGTGTCTGTGAGGGGTTGCAGTGTTGTGGCACCAGCACCAGTGCCTAAGGCCCAATTTTTCTGCCCCTGTCTAACAGGGGCGTGTAATTACAATTTTTGATGCAATACTTTGCAGCAGGGCTCGTTCCTGCGTTCCAACTAGAGTGTCTGTGAGGGGTTGCAGTGTTGTGGCACCAGCACCAGTGCCTAAGGCCTAATTTTTCAGCTGCTTGCGGTGCTAATAGGATCAGAACAACACCACCAATTTTCTTTAGGTAGCTTTAGCTGCACACTGTGCAGAGGACGCACTACACTAACTGTAAATACTGCAGCTGCCTGCGGTACTAATAGGATCAAAAGAACACCACCAATTTTCTTCAGGTAGCTTCAGGTGCACACTGTGCAGAGGACGCACTACGCTAACTGTAAATACTGCAGCTGCCTGCGGTACTAATAGGATCAGAAGAACACCACCAATTTTCTACCACTACACTAACTGTAAATACTGCAGCTGCCTGCGGTACTAATAAGATCAGAAGAACACCACCAATTTTCTTCAGGTAGCTTTAGGTGCACACTGTGCAGAGGACGCACTACACTAACTGTAAATACTGTAGCTAGTAGGACTAATAGGATCAGACAAACCACAAATTTTCTTCAGGTAGCTGTAAATACTGTAAAAACACCTGCCTGCCTGTCAGTAGTAAGAGAATAACAGGAACGGATCTAGCTAAACTGAATACAGTGCATATATCTATACACATACAACACCTAGGATGCATATATATATATACACAATACACTGTAAGTGCAGCTAACTGACTCACCTGTCTACTCTATCTAACCTAAATCAAATGACACTGTCTCTCTCTATCTCTCTCTCTCAACGCTGGAACACACTGCACAGGGCCGATGTGCAGGTGGCCTTATATAGTGTGGGGCGTGTACTAAACCCCCTGAGCCATAATTGGCCAAAGCCACCCTGGCTTTGGCCAATTACAGCTCTCTGTACAGACGACACTGTGATTGGCCAAGCATGCGGGTCATAGTGCATGCTTGGCCAATCATCAGCCAGAAATGCACTGCGATGCCTCAGTGAATTATGGGCCGTGACGCGCCACTCGAATTTGGCGCAAACGGCCCATATAGTTCGCAATTCGACGAACAGTCGAACATGCGATGGGTTTGACACGAACTCGAAGCTCATCCCTACTCACTACATCCCCGACCACTGTATAATGCTCCCCCCACAATACACTGCTCCCCCGTATACTGCTCACTGCTCCCCCTCCCACTGTATACTGGTCACTCCCCCCTATATACTGCTCCCCATTGTAAAGTGGTCACTGCTCCCCCTGTATACTGTTCACTGCATCCCCACCACTGTATACTGCTCCGCCTCACTATATACTGCTCCCCTGTATACTGCTCACTGTTCCCCCTCCCCACTGTATGCTGCTCCCCCCGTATACTGCTCCTTGCTCCCCCTCCCAACTGTATACTGGTCACTGCCCCCCATATACTGCTCCGCATTGTATAATGGTCACTGCTCCCCCTGCAGGCATGTACTGGCCATCAGGACTACCGGGAGTTTCCCGGTGGGCCAATGGTGCAGTGGGCCAGTTTTAGGGTGCCATTTGGCATGTCTGTCCCAGGTCACGGTCACCTTGATTTCGGGACAATACAGTGTCCCAGAATGAAACTAACATAGCCAGCCACCCTACCAGCTACAAACTGGTTGCTAGGAATGCCTACCGCCTGATGTCTAGCAACCAGTGACATCACACACACACAATGAGGCCCCGGCGTTCATAGTGGAGGTGGCCTAGTGCTAAACTCCACCCACCTCCTTCTCAATCTTCTCCGGTCTGGCTCTGTGGCATGCTTAGCCTCAGAGAGAAGGACTCAATGGTGTAATCAGGGAGATCGGAGGAGCTTGATGGTCTGATCGGGCACCTTGGCACTGTCACCACAGGACTCCTCTGGCCAGGAGATGGATTGGAGGAGCCCCGCCTCCACCAGACTAATATTTCTTCCCCTCCAATCCTGAGATCATCTTCTGTGTGCAGAAATTGGCTGCCGACTTCTCCTCCCTGCCCAACTGAGGGACCTGAGAGAGAGGCACTATCAGGCTCATCACGGGGGGTTTGGGGGTCAGGGCATTGGGAGGCAGCATGTTAAAGAGTTCTCCAGTCAAGAAGCTCAGAAAGTGAGTCCCCCTACGGCCCCACCTAGTCATATATCCCCTCACCTGGTCATATACCCCCCACCTGGTCATATACCCCCCGCCTGTTCATATATCCCCTCACCTGATCATATACCCCCAAAAATCTCTGGGTCTCCGTATTATCAATGACCATTATTAGTCCCGAGTTCCAAAGCCTGGGGTTGGTTGGTAACACGGGGCTATTGTCCACTTGTTTTCAGGCATGTTTGCAAAATTAAAGTGGGTCGGCCTAAATAAAGTCCAGGGCCAAATTTTTGTCCCAGTCCAGCCCTGTCCCCCTGTATACTGCTCACTGCATCCCCACCACTGTATACTGATGTCCCCACTATATACTGCTCCCCATATACTGCTCACTGCTCCCCCTCTCCACTGTATACTGCTCAGTGCATCTCCGCCACTGTATATTGCTCCCCCCACTATATACTGCTCCCCCCGTATACTACTCACTGCTCCCCCTCTCTACTGTATACTGCTCCCCCTATGTATTGCTCACTACATCCCGGCCACTTTATACTGCTCCCCCCCACTATGTACTGCTCCCCCGTATACTGCTCACTGCTCCCCCTCCCCACTGGATACTGCCCACCGCCCCCTCCCTCCCCCATATACTGCTCCCCCTGTATACTGCTCACTGCCCCCTCATTGTATACTGTTCACTGCTCCCTCTTCATATACTGGTCACTGCCCCCCCTCCACTCTACACCCTCTCACTATATACTGCCCACGCGCCCACTCTCCACACTGTATACTGCCCACTGCTGTACCCCTGTATACTGCTCACTGCCCCCCCACCATGGGGGGGCCCCACTGCAGAACATGTAAAATGGTCCCACATCTGATCCTTAATGAAGGGACCCGCAATAGGAATAAAGGGTCCCAGGATCAGTGGGAAGTACCCCAGGACCAGAGGTAAGGTGAGACCATAAAAAAGAAAGAAGGACGGCGCCCTCTAAGTGCAGCATGTATGTTAAAAATATTTATTACAATAGATAAAAACACTCACATTTGAGTTGCTAAAAACCAGCATGTAAAGTAGTTTCATCCGCGTGCTCTCGGGGGATGTGGGTGTCACGGGCAAGTGGAGGGGTTCCTGGGATGTGGGTCCTGTAACCTGGGTCCTGGTAGCTGTTCCAGTGGTGTCGAGGGTCCTCAGAGCCTCCGGGCGGCCAGGATATCGGTCATGGATCCTCCGTGGAGCGCCGTGCTGACCTGCGTCTTCATTTCCGGGAGCGGGGTGAGGCGGGCGGTCCTTCGTTTCGCGTTCGGAGCATGCGTGCTCCTTCATCAGGCTATGCTGGTGGCCATATTCAGTGTGGGAATTTATACCATAGGCAATGGGAGGGGTGGAGAGGTAATTGAGAGGAGGGCGGGACTATGTATAATGATTGGGCATGTAGGTAACCATGGAGATGGGGTGTACACAATGTGGAAGGGGAGTGAAGGTAGACGGGGAGTGCGCGGGGCGGGGAGTGAGGAGGGGGAAAAAAAAAGGAGATATGCAATTGAGTGTGTTGTGGTAAGAACATATACAGTGGCTTGCGAAAGTATTCGGCCCCCTTGAACTTTTCAACCTTTTGCCACATTTCAGGCTTCAAACATAAAGATATAAAATTTTTATTTTTTGTGAAGAATCACCAACAAGTGGGACACAATTGTGAAGTGGAACGAAATCTTTTGGATTTTTGAAACTTTTTTAACTAATAAAAAAATGAAAAGTGGGGCGTGCAAAATTATTCGGCCCCCTTGTGTTAATACTTTGTAGAGCCACCTTTTGCTGCGATTACAGCTGCAAGTCGCTTGGGGTATGTCTCTATCAGTTTTGCACATCGAGAGACTGAAATTCTTGCCCATTCTTCCTTGCAAAACAGCTCGAGCTCAGTGAGGTTGGATGGAGAGCGTTTGTGAACAGCAGTTTTCAGCTCTTTCCACAGATTCTCGATTGGATTCAGGTCTGGACTTTGACTTGGCCATTCTAACACCTGGATATGTTTATTTGTGAACCATTCCTTTGTAGATTTTGCTGTATGTTTGGGATCATTGTCTTGTTGGAAGATAAATCTCCGTCCCAGTTTCAGGTCTTTTGCAGACTCCAACAGGTTTTCATCCAGAATGGTCCTGTATTTGGCTGCATCTTCCCCTCAATTTTAACCATCTTCCCTGTCCCTGCTGAATAAAAGCAGGCCCAAACCATGATGCTGCCACCACCATGTTTGACAGTGGCAATGGTGTGTTGAGTGTGATGAGCTGTGTTGCTTTTACGCCAAACATATCGTTTTGCATTGTGGCCAAAAAGTTCGATTTTGGTTTCATCGGACCAGAGCACCTTCTTCCACATGTTTGGTGTGTCTCCCAGGTGGCTTGTGGCAAACTTTAGAAGATACTTTTTATGGATATCTTTGAGAAATGGCTTTCTTCTTGCCACTCTTCCATAAAGGCCAGATTTGTGCAGTGTACGACTGATTGCTGTCCTATGGACAGACTCTCCCACCTCAGCTGTAGTTCTCTGCAGTTCATCCAGAGTGATCATGGGCCTCTTGGCTGCATCTCTGATCAGTCTTCTCCTTGTCTGAGCTGAAAGTTTAGAGGGACAGCCAGGTCTTAGTAGATTTGCAGTGGTCTGATACTCCTTCCATTTCAAAATGATCGCTTGCACAGTGCTCCTTGGGATGTTTAAAGCTTGGGAAATCTTTTTGTATCCAAATCCGGCTTTAAACTTCTCCACAACAGTATTACGGACCTGCCTGGTGTGTTCCTTGGTCTTCATAATGCTCTCTGCGCTTTCAACAGAACCCTGAGACTATCACAGAGCAGGTGCATTTATACAGAGACTTGATTACACACAGGTGGATTCTATTTATCACCATCAATCATTTAGGACAACATTGGATCATTCAGAGATCCTCGCTGAACTTCTGGAGTGAGTTTTCTGCACTGAAAGTAAAGGGGCCGAATAATTTTGCACGCACCACTTTTCAGTTTTTCAATTGCTAAAAAAGTTTAAAATATCCAATAGATTTCGTTCCACTTCACAATTGTGTCCCACTTGTTGGTGATTCTTCACAAAAAATTAAAATTTTATATCTTTATGTTTGAAGCCTGAAATGTGGCAAAAGGTTGAAAAGTTCAAGGGGGCCGAATACTTTCGCAAGCCACTGTATGTGTGTATATGGAATGTGGGGTAAGGAGAAGGCGGTCT